>SJXQ01002718.1:119634-131009 GCA_006408695.1 Aepyceros melampus
TTCCGTGCTTGTGATGGGTCTGTTGAGATTTTCTATTTCTTCCTGGTTCAGTTTTGGAAAGTTGTACTTTTCTAAGAATTTGTCCATTTCTTCCACGTTGTCCATTTTATTGGCATATAATTGCTGATAGTAGTCTCTTATGATCCTTTGTATTTCTGTGTTGTCTGTTGTGATCTTTGCATTTTCATTTCTAATTTTATTGCCTTGATTTTTCTGACTTTGTTTCTTGATGAGTCTGGCTAATGGTTTGTCAATTTTATTTATCCTGTCAAAGAACCAGCTTTTGGCTTTGTTGATTTTTGCTATGGTCTCTCTCTCTGTCTCTTTCTCTCTCTCTCTTTTTTTTGTTTTGCATTTATTTCTGCCCTAATTTTTAAGATTTCTTTCCTTCTACTAGCTCTGGGATTCTCCATTTCTTCCTTTTCTAGTTGCTTTAGGTGTAGAGTTAAGTTATTTATTTGACTTTTTTCTTGTTTCTTGAGGTATGCCTGTATTGCTATGAACTTTCCCCTTAGCACTGCTTTTACAGTTCCCACAGATTTTGTGTTGTTGTGTTTTCATTTTCATTCATTTCTATGCATATTTTGATTTCTTTTTTAACTTCTTCTGTGATTTGTTGGTTATTCAGTAGCGTGTTTTTCAGCCTCCATATGTTGGAGTTTTTAATAGTTTTTCTCCTGTAATTGAGATCTAATCTTCCTGTACTGTGATCAGAAAAGATGCTTGGAATGATTTCAATTTTTTTTGAATTTACCAAGGCAAAATTTATGGCCCAGGATGTGATCTATCCTGGAGAAGATTCCATGTGCACTAGAGAAAAAGGTGAAATTCATTGTTTGGGGGTGAAATGTCCTATAGATATTAATTAGGTCTTACTGGTCTATTGTATCATTTAAAGTTTGTGTTTCCTTGTTAATTTTCTGTTTAGTTGATCTATCCATAGGTGTGAGTGGGGTATTAAAGTCTCCCACTATTATTGTGTTATTGTTAATTTTCCCTTTCATACTTGTTAGCATTTGTCTTACATATTGTGGTGCTCCTATGTTGGGTGCATGCAATTTATAATTGTTATATCTTCTTCTTGGATTGATCCTTTGATCATTATGTAGTGTCCTTCTTTGTCTCTTTTCACAGCCTTTGGCAGACTCTTTACCGACTCAGCTATGAATGAAGTCCTAAATGTTTTTCTATTCTAGTATGTTATATAAATGAAATCATGATATATATATATACTCTGTTGTGTTGAGATTATTTAACTCAGTTTTTCCTCATTTTTATCCCTATTGTTATTTGTGTCCATTTATGAATATATTATTGTTTTTATCAATTCACCTGCTCATGAGCATTCCAGTTGATTCCATTTTGAACCCATATGAATATAGCTGCTATGGTCATACATATGTCTTTATGGACATATGGCTTTCCTTGAGCAAAGTGAAATTTCTAAGTCATATGGTTAAGTGTATGTCTAACTTTATAACAAACTGCCAAACTATTTTCTAAAAGGTTGAACACTTTACATTTTCACAGTGAGGTAGTTCAATTCTTACTGTTCTGCATCCTCACATGGAATTGTCAATATTTTCTATTAGTTCTGTTAAGATGTGTGAGGGGGTAGGTATATTGTGATGGTAATTTCTTCACTGCCATCTTTTCTGGTACTCATTTTGTATATATCTTTTATGAAGGGACTGTTCACATATTTTGCATATTTTTTTGTTAGGAGGTTTGCCTTCTTATTTTGAATTACAAAAATCCTTGATATACTCTTGATGTGAGATCTTTGTAAGATGTAAACATTTAAAATATTTTCTCTTAGAATGAGTTTTATATTTTCATCTTAATAAAGACATCTGAAGAGAAGGTTTTTAAATTTGATAACATTAATTTATATACAATTTTGTTTATGTGGCTAGTAGTTTTATTTTTCTTTCTTTTTTTTAAAGTGGTCTGTTTTCAGAATTATTTGACATATAGACCCAAAATTTAACCATATATTTTTTAGGTAATTGATGTTTTTGCTTTTTAAGTCTATGATCCAGTTTGAATTGAGTTTTGTATCAGGTTTTGTTCAGTTTTTTTTTCCATTTTGTGTTCAGTTTTTTGTCATCACTTGTTTAAGGAACATCTTCTCTATTAACTTTGTCTAAATTAAGTGAACATTTGTATGTCTTTTTATGAACTCTTTTATGCTAGTTCATTGACATATATATCATTAGTTCAGTTTCAAGTTAAATCTAGAAGTCAGGTGGTCCTGATTTCCAAGAATCTCATATTTGTACTTTCCTTTTCCCCAAATGTTTTAGGTGATTTAGGTCTTTATATTTTCATGTGAAAATCAGATATTTTTTATTTGGATTCATAAATATATAAAATTTATATATTACATGTAATGTGAAAGTCACTCAGCATCTAACTCTTTGCAACCTTATGGACTATAGAGTCCATGGAATTCTCCAGGATAGAATCCTGGAGAGGGGAGCCTTTCCCTTCTCCAAAGGATCTTCCCAACCCAGGGATCGAACCCAGGTCTCCTGCATTGTGGGTGGATTCTTTACCGGCTGAGCCACAAGGGAAGCTCTATTACATATATTGTGTATATGTGTGTGTGTGTTAGTCACCTAGTAGTGTCTGACTCTTTGCAACCCCATGGACTATAGCCTGATAGGATCCTATCCTCTGTCCATGGGGATTCTCCAAACAAGAATACTGGAGTGAGTTGCCATTTCCTTCTCCAATTGCATATTTACATAATCATATATTATTAATATATAATATATTACATAATTACTTATCGTGTGTGTGTGTGTGTGTGTGTGTGTATATATATATATATGGAGAGAAAAGATATTGTACCAATGCTGAGTCCTCAAAGCTTTTATTAATATTAATAATAAGGCATCAATTCAGTTCAGTTCAGTTGCTCAGTCGTGTCCAACTCTTTGTAACTCTTTGCAACTGCAGCATGCCAGGCTTCCCTGTCCATCATCAACTCCCAGAGACTACTTAAACTTATATCCATCTAGTCGGTGATACCATCCAACCATCTCATCCTCTGTTGTCCCCTTCTCTTCCTGCCTTCAATCTTTCCCAGCATCAGGGCCTTTCAAATGAGTCAGTTTTTTTTGCATCAGGCGGCCAAAGTATTGGAGTTTCAGCTTCCACATCAGTCCTTCCAGTGAATATTCAGGATTGATTTCCTCTAGGATGGGCTGGTTGGATCTTTTTGCAGTCCATGGGATCACAAACAGTTGAACACAACTGAGCGACTGAACATGCACACAAGGATTTCAGATTTAAATCAGTTTCTTTTAAAAATATCTTTCTGTTTCTTCTTAAAGCAGATTTGATATGTTGTTTTCATATTTAACTTCAGTATTGATATAAAACCTACCCATTGGCATCACTTACCCATTGGCAATACCTACCCATTGGGAACACCAACTTAGTGGACATGAGTTTGAGCAAGCTCTGGGAGATGTGAAGGACAGTGAAGGATAATGATGCCTCGTGTGCTGCAGTCCATGAGGTTGCAAACAGTCAGACAGGACTGAACGATTGAACAGTAGCAATTGATGTAAAAATTTTCATACCTTCAGTATCTTTATTAAAACCACTTTATTGACTTGTTGGAGAAGGAAATGACAACCTACTCCAGTATTCTTGCCTGGAGAATTCCATGGACAGAGAGTCCTGGTGGGCCACAGTCCATGGGATCATAAAGAGTTGCATATGACTGAGCAACTAACTCTTTCACAGTTTCATTGACTTGTAAGGGACATACAAAAAGCTGTACACATTTAATGCATACAATTTTCAGAGACTGGAAATAAGTATATCATAAGCAATGCCATAAACATAACACACCAGCTCCAGAAGTTTCCTCAAGATCTCTTTATGTATTTTTGTATGTATGATATGTACTTAAAACCTACCTTCTTAGCAATTTTTTTCAGCATACATTTATTGTTAACTTTAGACATGATGCTATATGGTAGATCTTTAGAACTTATTCACCTTGGATAATTCAATCTTTGTACCTTTAACCAATACTTCTCTGTGCTTCCTCACACCCCCACTCCTGGTGACTACCATTCTCCTCTCTGCTTCTGTGAATTTGTCATTTTAAATTTCTCATCTAAATGGAAGCACATAGTATTTATACTTCTGTGTCTGGCTTATTTAACTTAGCTGCAGTGATTTGGGGAAAAAAAATTAAAGTCTCGACTTGGATCAAATAAAAGGTGGTATGTGGGTTGAAACAATGATATTTCTCACTTTCAACATTTCATGTTATAATCGATGATAACAATAATTTTAATAATTAAACTTGGAAAGTTCAGGTAAGATTTTATTCCTCACTACTCCCTCCATGAGCTGTCGATTTCAAATACAATGCCTGCTTCTTTATGTTTCCAAAGGAGCATTCCTACTGCTGCTTGAGTTCAATATTTGGCCTAATTTCCATGTCTCTTAGTAGTCCAGTAATACAACAAAATTTTATTCAGCATTCATTATATCAAAACAGTTTTGGAGCTTAACGATTTTTGCAATAACTACCATGTAGTAAAGCTATGGCCTAGGCTAAGGTATTAATATGTGTATATATACACATTTTGTTACATGTATCGTCATTTAATCTTCACTATGATATCCCTATTCTG
This sequence comes from Aepyceros melampus, assembly GCA_006408695.1. Lineage (NCBI taxonomy): Eukaryota > Metazoa > Chordata > Mammalia > Artiodactyla > Bovidae > Aepyceros > Aepyceros melampus. Next base: position 124,299 of record SJXQ01002718.1, read on the forward strand.
CATTTTATAGATGAACACAGTCAGATAGTAATATTTGTGTTTCATTTAGTCACTAAATCCATATTCGATGATTACGATTTTGTGCTTCATTTCATGTTCTGATGGAAGTTGGAGATAACACAGTGACAAAGAATATTCTTTCTGAGTTAATGGAGTAGTATGTTGGAAAACAGGCAAAATAGCAATAACAATGAAAAATACATATATGCACATGCAAATTATGACTATGGGAGCTTTAAAATAAGTCTGACAATGCTTGGATGTTCTTCTCTAAGAGATGATTCTAGGCTGCCTTTGATGACTCACTCAATGTTGATGTTATGCTGGCCTCAGTGACTCAGTCTTAATTCTCAGATGGCCTCAGTGACTCACTTGTGACTAATATAAGTGGTGAAGGTGATGCTGTGTGATTTCTGAGGTCTGGTCATCATAACTGTGCAGTTTCTTCCCAGTTCTCTTGGGTCATTCCGTCTGGGATAAGTGGGGACCTTATAAGAAAGCTGAGTCTTGAGATAACAGTGTTGAGGACCTACTTCTTTTAGACTTTGCCTAAATAATCATGTACCCAGGTAAAACCCAGGAAATATAGGAAGAAGTAAGATGGCATATGGAAGAAATTTAGAAAGTCTTTTCCCAAATGTGAATACTTAGAGCCTGGGGCCATTTCTTAACAGCAATCTAGGGTTAATTGCTTGTTTGTACTTATTAGTAACCTGGATATCTTCACTTTGCTTTTTAAAAAGTTCTTTGGATTCAACATGTTCTGATATAAATGATTATTACTCCAAAAACTTGTACCTTTTCATGGATATATATTAAACATGTGTTATATTAAGCAGTTGCCACATGCTAAAAACTATGCTAAATATGCAATAAACTTTATGTTCCCCAACTTGAAAAATGTGATATGTGATCACTCAATTATGAAAGCTGGACACATTCAGTAATTTGAAAAAAAAATTAGTTTATGACATACTCTATGATAGGGTACTATTCTTGCTGTGGTTGCTTCAGCAGTAAACAGAAATGCACTTAGTCTAAGGTAAGTTTCATAAAAGTGAAGTGAATTTGCTCAGCAATGTCCGACTCTTTGTGACTCCGTGGACTGTAGCCTACCAGGCTTCTCTGTCCATGGGATTCTCCAGGCAAGAATACTGGAGTGGGTTACCATTTCCTTCTCCAGGGGATCTTCCCAACCCAGGGACTGAACTCAGGTCTCCTACATTGGAGGCAGACACTTTAACCTCTAAGCCACCAAAGGCATCCTATATTTTGTTTACTACTGTAACTACTGTAGCAAGAATAGTGTGACATATAATGGTAATTGATATGGAAAAATATAAAGCAAGGTAGAGAGACACAGAGTTCTAGGGTTGGGGGTGCTATGTTTAATTTCATTGATCAGAGAGGAATTCTCTAGTACAAGACCTTGGTACAGAGACCTGATGGTGGAGAGGGAGTCATACATTTCATGACAGTATTCTAAGTGTACCAGTAGAACATCAAAAGTCTTGAGGTAGGCAAGTTTCCTGCAAGGGAGGTGTGAACTGATAGAAAATTAGGTTAGTGAGGCTGTGCAGAATTAGATTAATTAAGTCATTGTTGGAAGTTATGGGAAGTCACGTCCACCTAAGTTCTATGATTTGACTGAGAGCTTTCATTTTTAAAATTGTTAATTTCACAGTTTAAGATCTCCAATGGCTGGTGGGAAGGAAAAAAAAAAAAAAGGATATTCAAAGAAAGAAAAAGTACTGCAGTGGAACAGTGGTTGCAAAGTTTAAAATACAGACCAAAAATGGGAAGCCACTTTTATCACATAGATAGTGACCATAGATGCGGAAAAGTAAATATGACCTCAGATTACTAAAGTCTTTCATGTTTTTTTTCATACTTAACACAAAATTGTATGATAAATAGATTTTTCAATGGTATGATAAATGGAATTATCACATTTTGTTAGGTTATGTATAAGGAATGTAAATTGAGAAATCACTTTGGTTTTCACTTTTGGGAATGTTTCATAAAGTTAAAGATTCTCTTATGCTGTAACACATTTGGAAGGAAAAATCATATGTGAACAGATTAAATGTACAAATATTAATATATTTATTAGTTTATTAATATAAATTCATTTATTATTGTAATATAATAAATATTACTTTGCTGCTGCTGCTGCGGCTGAGTCGCTTCAGTCGTGTTTGACTCTGTGTGACCCCATAGATGGCAGCCCACTAGTCTCCTCTGTCTCTGGGATTCTCCAGGCAAGAGTACTGGAGTGGGCTGCTATTTCCTTCTCCAATGCATGAAAGTGAAAAGTGAAAGTGACGTTGCTCAGTCGTGCCCGGCTCTTAGCGACTCCATGGACTATAGCCTACCAGGCTCCTCCGTCCATGGGATTTTCCAGGCAAGAGGACTGGAGTGGGTTGCCATTGCCTTCTCTGAAATATTATTTTTATTATAATATGATGCTTTACAAAATTATTAATATAAAATATTTATTTTTGGTGATCAGTTTCTCTCTTTCCGCTTTATTGTGATGTAATGGCATATAAGATTGTGTGAATTTAAGGTGTGCAAAGTATTGATTTGATACATTGATATATTACAATATGATTGTTACCATAGTGTTGACCAACACCTCCATGACTTCACACAATTACCATTTCTTTTATTGTAGTGAGAAAATTTAAGATCTACTCTCAATAAATTTCAGTATTATTAACTATAGTATTATTAATAGTATAGTATTAATATAGTATTATTAACTATAGTACTATTAAATACAGTATTGTTAATTATATTACTTTAGAACTCTAGAATTTATTTATCCCATGTCATGAAACTTCATTTTCTTTGAAAAACATCTCCCTATTCCCCTACCCTCAAGCCATCCTGCTACTACTCTCTGTTCCTATGAGTTCAGCTGTTGTAGATTTCCCATATAAATGATATTGTACATGTTTTCTTTCTCTCTGTATTTATTTCCTTAGTATAATGCCCTCGAGGTTCATCCATACTACTGCAAATGCCTGATTTTATTCTTTCTCCTACTGGAAAATAATTATACACACACACACACACACACACACACACATGTATATATACATACATATATGGCATAATCTTCACTCCTTCAGCCATTTACTGATGAACACTTAAGTTGTTTCTGTATCTTGGATATTGTGAATGTATGATCTGTCCCTCTTTGAGCCTTGATGATGCCCCATTCATCTCTTCAGCTACTCTCTTGTGTGTGTGCTCACTCAGTCATGTCCTACTCTGCAACATATTGGACTGTAGCCCACCAGGCTCATCTGTCCATGGAATTTTCCAAGCAAGAATACTGGAGCAGGTTGCCATTTCTCTTCCACGGGATCTTCCCAACCCAGGAATCAAACCTTCCTCTCTTGCATCTCCTGCATTGGAAGGCAGATTCTTTACCACTGTGCCATCTCTCTTACTCATCTTGTATTACACTATATTTTTCTTGAAGGCTCCATGTCTGATTCATCACATGATCCTCACAGTTCAGTGTCTGATCCAAGGAGGGGCTCAGCATAAGATTTCAGCTGGGTGTGTGCTCAGAAAACATTCCTATAAGCTTCTCTGGTGGTGAGCATCAAATGCAGGCTAGCCAGGGGAAGAAATTGTTCTTGCTGCAAGTGCTACTGGTTGCTTTGGAGCATTGTTAAATAGCTAAAAAAAAAAAAAGAAAAAATGGAAATAATCTAAAGCAAGAGAGAAACATTTAAAAATATGACAATCTTATGTGATGGAATACTATATTAAAGACCTGCCATATCATATAAAAAGCTTATTAATATCAAATAATCTTATTTACTTGCCTCAATAAGATAAATCATCAGAATATAATGATAACTGAAAATTTCTAGTTACAGGAAGGTACATGGAGAATGATGTTATTTTATAAGAATATTTGAGCATGAGAAAAAGATACTATATTTCACTTATGGATCAGTTCAGTTCAGTCACTCAGTTATGTCCGATGGATACATATGTATTTATATAGAAAAAAGTCATAAAACAATTGTAAGAAGGCTGAATATATTTAGATTCACGAAGTATAATCTTAATAAAGAATTGCCAATGTATATGGAAAGAATTTCATTTGTTAAAATTGAATAGCAGATTCAAACGTGATCATTAAATTATCTCGACCTTTGTATGTATCTATGGGGCTTCCCTGTTGGCTCAGAGGTTAAAGCGTCTGCCTGCAATGCGGGAGACCCAGGTTCAGTCCCTGGGTCGGGAAGATCCCCTGCAGAAGGAAATGGCAACCCACTCCAGTATTCTTGCCTGGAGAATCCCATGGACTGAGGAGCCTGGTGGGCTGCAGTCCACGGGGTCACAAAGAGTCGGACACGACTGAGTGACTTTACTTACTTACTTACTTATGGTGTTTCATAGACTCTACACATGGACATCACCAGATGGTCAACACTGAAATCAGATTGATTATATTCTTTGCACCTGAAAATGGAGAAGCTCTATACAGTCAACAAAAACAAGACCAGGAGCTGACTGTGGCTCAGATCATGAGCTCCTTATACCAAATTCAGACTGATATTCATGTATGACCTAAATCAAATCCCTTATGATTATACAGTGGAGGTTAGAAATAGATTTAAGGGCCTAGATCTGATAGATAGAGTGCCTGATGAACTATGGAATGAGGTTCGTGACATTGTACACAAGACAGGGATCAAGCCCATCCTCATGGAAAAGAAATGCAAACAAGCAAAATGGCTGTCTGGGGAGGCTTTACAAATAGCTGTGAAAAGAAGAGAAAAGCCAAGGAGAAAAGGAAAAATATAAGCATCTGAATGTAGAGTTGCAAAGAATAGCAAGGAGAGATAAGAAAGCCTTCCTAGTGATCAATGCAAAGAAATAGAGGACAGAGCAGAATGGGAAAGACAAGAGATCTCTTCAAGAAAATTAGAGATACCAAGGGAACACTTCATGCAAAGATAGGCTCAATAAAGGACAGAAATGGTATGGACCTAACAGAAGCAGAAGATATTAAGAAGAGGTGGCAAGAATACATGGAAGAACTGTACAAAAAAAGATCTTCACGACCCAGATAATCACAATGGTGTGATCACTCATCTAGAGCCAGACATCCTGGAATGTGAAGTCAAGTGGGCCTTGGAAAGCATCACTACAAACAAAGCTAGTGGAGGTGATGGAATTCCAGTAGAGCTATTTCAAATCCTGAAAGATGATGCTGTGAAAGTGCTGCACTCAATGCACCAGCAAATTTGGAAAACTCAGCAGTGGCCACAGAACTGGAGAAGGTCAATTTTCATTCCAATTCCAAAGAAAGGCAATGTCAAAGAATGCTCAAACTACCTCACAATTGCACTCATCTCACATGCTTGTAAAGTAATGCTCAAAATTCTCCAAGCCAGGGTTCAGCAATATGTGAACCGTGAAAATCCTGATGTTCAAGCTGGTTTTAGAAAAGGCAGAGGAACCAGTGATCAAATTGCCAACATCCGCTGGATCATGGCAAAAGCAAGAGAGTTCCAAAAAAAAAAAAAAACTGTGTGAGTCACAATAAACTGTGGAAATTCTTCAAGAGATGGAAATACCAGACCACCTGACCTGCCTCTTGAGAAATCTGTATGCAGGCCAGGAAGCAACAGTTAGAACTGGACATGGAACAACAGACTGGTTCCAAATAGGAAAAGGAGTACATCAAGGCTGTATATCGTCACCCTGCTTATTTAACTTATATGCAGAGTACATCATGAGAAATGCTGGACTGGAAGAAGTACAAGCTGGAATCAAGATTGCCGGGAGAAATATCGATAACCTCAGATATGCAGATGACACCACCCTTATGGCAGAAAGTGAAGAGGAACTAAAAAGCCTTTTGATGAAAGTGAAAGAGTAGAGTGAAAAAGCTGGCTTAAAGCTCAACATTCAGAAAGCGAAGATCATGGCATCTGGTCCCATCACTTCATGGCAAATAGATGGGGAAACAGTGGACACAATGTCAGACTTTTTTTGGGGGGGTGCTCCAAAATCACTGCAGATGGTGATTGTAGCCATGAAATTAAAAGACACTTACTCCTTGGAAGAAAAGTTATGACCAACCTAGATAGTATATTCAAAAGCAGAGACATTACTTTGCCAACTAAGGTCTGTCTAGTCAAGGCTATGGTTTTTCCTGTGTTCATGTATGGATGTGAGAGTTGAACTGTGAAAAAGGCTGAGCATCGAAGAATTGATGCTTTTGAACTGTGGTGTTGGAGAAGACTCTTGAGAGTCCCTGGACTGCAAGAAGATCCAACCAGTCCATCCTAAAGGAGATCAGCCCTGGGTGTTCATTGGAAGGAATGATGCTGAAGCTGAAGCTCCAGTACTTTGGCCACCTCATGCAAAGAGTTGACTCATTGGAAGAGACCCTGATGCTGGGAGGGATTGGGGGCAGGAGGAGGAGGGGACGACAGAGGATGAGATGGCTGGATGGTGTCACTGACTCGATGGACACGAGTCAGAATGAACTCCAGGAGTTGGTGATGGACAGAGATGCCTGGTGTGCTACGATTCATGGGGTGGCAAAGAGTCACATATGACTGAGTGACTGACTGAACTGAACTGAAATACTAGTTTCTCTTTGAATTACAAAAATAAATAATTCAATTTGAAGAGAAATATTTGGTTATTAAAGATGTATACAAAATA
>SJXQ01002719.1:0-35380 GCA_006408695.1 Aepyceros melampus
ACTTTATTTTCATTTACAAGGATGGGTAAACTAGATAAAGCTCCTACCATCGAGACTTTGAGGTGTAAAACTGAGTAGCTCTGTGGTGCTCCATTGACTGAGGGCTTATTTTTAGCCAGTTCAGTAAGTCCCCTACATACAAAGCTTCTTCAAGTTGCAGACTTTCAAAGATGCAAACGTGCATTCCATCAGCATCAGGCATGAATGAGATTGCAGCTTGCCCTTGGCCTCCTACTGGTGAAAATCCTTCAGCTCTACTCTTTCCTGCTGTCTCTCCTTCTCCACTCAGTAACTTCTTGCCTGTTCACTTGATGCCAACCCCTGAATGCCAGCGGTTGTACTGTACCACTGTACTTTTCAAGGTACTATACTGTAATATTAAAAATGCTTGTTTTTTGTTTGTGTTTGCTTTTGATGTATTATTTGTGTGAAAGTATTATAAACCTATTACAGTACAGCACTGTATAGCCGATGGGTTAGTTGGGTATCTAGGCTAACTCTTTTGGACTTATGAACATGGTCTTGGAATGGAACATGTTTGTATGTAGGGGACTTATTGTACTAAGTAATTCAGTTTGTCTCATGAACATAAGGTCTGATCATGGAAGTGTCTGTGTGGGGAGCAGGACTATGATGGTGGTATGTGAGTGGGTGGGAGGGGGTGAAAGAGCAAAACAACAACAGGTCTTTGTTTTTCAAGAAGATCACAGTCTAGGGGAGAAGAGGTTGTGAAAAAATAAACTAGTATAGTAGCAAGATTAAGTTCAGTGGTTGAAATAAAAACAAGATGCTATAGAATTTAGGCAAAGGAGAGTTTCCATTCTGGAGCTGAGAATAAAGAAAGAAGTCCCAGTGAACACTTCTTGAAAGAGGGGATAATTTATCTGGAGGTTAAAAGATGGTCAGGCTTTCTTTCAGCTGACAAGTCCACTTCCAAAACTAGGGAAAAAATGTGACAGAGAGAAAGCATAGAGTCTTTAGCAAGGATGGCTTTAAATACCCAGTTGGGAGATTTGTGCTTCATTGACTCCCAGAGAGGAGTCCTTGGAGGTCTTTGAACTGATTGCTGCCTGGTTGCTTGAAGCTGCTCTTAAGAGGAACTGTTTTCAGTGCAGGGTGGGATGGGCTGGAACCAGATGAGTCTGGGGACCAGTGAGTAGATTACTCAGGGTGTGTAGGGCAGAAGTAATGACCTGGTGGCAATAGAAACAGTATCAAGAGATAAGACTCAAGTTCTGCATGCTTATGGAATTAGCATTTTCAATTCAGTGAATGTTTGGAGAGAGACTGAATTGCAATAAGGTTTTCTGGTAACAGCCAAATGCTTGCTCTTCCCGTCTGGAATGACATTTGCATCTTAGGCGTCCTCCTTTCATCAGAATGAAGCTGTCAATCCTGGTTAAATTTGTACTCTCACTTTGGGCATAAAACAACAACAAGAACAAAACAGTTCTTATATGTCAAAGCATTTGAAGAATTGCTAAGTGTCTGTGTTCACCGCTTAGTTTCTGACAAAGCTTCCTTGAGGATGTGGGCCTTTTTGTTTCTGTCTGGTTGGTTGATTGGTTGCTTAGGTTTAAGCCTTTGATTCTACTTCCTGAGCACTTGCAATCACCTTGTCCATCCATAAATGTGCAACGTATTTGCATGAGACTGTCATTCACTGACTCTCAGCTCCACTTCCTTTAGCCATGCCTGGGAGAGCAATCACTTGTTTTTGTGCTGTTCTCCTGGATCCTATAAAGCATTTGAAGAATTGCTAAGTGTCTGTGTTCACCGCTTAGTTTCTGACAAAGCTTCCTTGAGGATGTGGGCCTTTTTGTTTCTGTCTGGTTGGTTGATTGGTTGCTTAGGTTTAAGCCTTTGATTCTACTTCCTGAGCACTTGCAATCACCTTGTCCATCCATAAATGTGCAACGTATTTGCATGAGACTGTCATTCACTGACTCTCAGCTCCACTTCCTTTAGCCATGCCTGGGAGAGCAATCACTTGTTTTTGTGCTGTTCTCCTGGATCCTACATCATAATAACGCTTGTCAAGTGGTTTTCCAGCAGTAGTTGGATGAAGTTGTGTTGGTCCTTCTGCTCCTTCTTGTACGATCCCCTCCTGGGGTCATAGGTATGAATGTTAAGTCTGGCCAGATAGAAAGGACTAGGTGGCCCCATAAATTCAGAGGGTGAACACTCCTCAGGTGGATCACCATGTGAGCTGCAGGGTAAGGAAGCAGCCCCCTCAGGGTGCTACCTGAAGGGCAACTATAGGGTCATATATTCCAAAATATCTCCCCCCATAACCTGTTTATATGAGAATATCTCCACTATCCTCTTATTTATTCATTAATCTATTCATCCATTCAACAGATATGTATTTTCTCTTAGGCTGATACTGTCCCAGTACACACAACACCACCACACCTGCTGATGGAGCACACAAACATAGCCCCAGGAGCCCTAGCTCCTCCTCCAGTACCATCTACCCCAATTCAAACACACACTTCCCCAGAGACCCGTAACTAAGGCTTAAAACTCCTGGCACAGCCCTGCAGCCAGCATCCATTGATCTGATTGGTTGGTACTCTCACTGTGTGCTGAGTTGTTTTAGTGTCTGACTCTTTACTGCCCTATGGACAGTGAACTGCCAGGCTCCTCCATCCATGGGATTCTACAGGCAAGAATACTGGAGTGGGTTGCCATGCCCTTCTCCAGGGGATCTTCATGACCAGGGATTGAACTCTGTCTCATCTCTGTTTCATTGGCAGGCAGGTTCTGTACCACTAGACCACCTGGTTGTTAAATACTTCGGATGACGCCCCTGATTTTACTCCCTATCAGGTGCAGAATGACATGTTAGAATCTCTGGAATAACTAGACTGTGATTTTGCCTTCAAGTAGCTTCCAATTCTTGTAAGGCCTCTGAGCAAGTGCATGAATTATGGTAAATAGGTACGGAAGGCGTGGTAGACTAAATAATGGCCCTCAAAGATTTGTCTCTGATCTAATCCCCAGAAATAGATTTAAGGGATTATTCTGACAGAGAGAGTGCCTGATGAACTACGGACAGAGAGGTTCACAACATTGTACAGGAGACAGGGATCAAGATCATCCCTAAGAAAAAGAAATGCAAAAAAGCAAAATGGCTGTCTGAGGAGGCCTTACAAATAGCTGTGAAAAGAAGAGAAATGAAAAGCAAAGGGGAAAAGGAAAGATATACCCATTTCAATGCAGTATTGTAAAGTAAAGTAAAAAATAAAAATAAAATAAAATAACAACTGAATGCAGAGTTCCAGAGAATAGCAAGGAAGCATAAGAAAGTCTTCCTCAGTGATCAGTGCAAAGAATTAGAGGAAAACAACAGAATGGGAAAGACTAGAGATCTCTTCAAGGAAATTAGAGATATCAAGGGAATATTTCATGCAAAGATAGGCTCAATAGAGGACAAAAATGATATGGACCTAATAGAAGCAGAAGAGATTAAGAAGAGGTGGCAAGAATACACAGAAGAACTGTACAAAAAGGATCTTCACAACCCAGTTAATCACGATGGTGTAATCACTCACCTAGAACCAGACATCCTGGGATGTGAAGTCAAGTGGGCTTTAGGAAGCATCACTACAAACAAAGCTAGTGGAAGTGATGGAATTTCAGTTGAGGGATTTCAAATCCTAAAAGATGATGCTGTGAAAATGCTGCACTCAATATGCCAGCAAATTTGGAAAACTCAGCAGTGGCCACAGGACTGGAAAAGGTCAGTTTTCATTCCAACCCTAAGAAAGGCAATGTCAAAGAATGTTCAGATGTCAGATGAATGTCAAAGAATGCATAATTGCACTGATCTCACACAATAGCAAAGTAATGCCTAAAATTCTCCAAACCAGGCTTTAAGAATACATGAACCATGAACTTCTTGATGTTCAAGCTGGTTTTAGAAAAGGCAGAGGAACCAGAGATCAAATTACAAACATCTACTAGATCATCGAAACAGCAAGAGAGTTCCAGAAAAACATCTACTTCTGCTTTATTGACTATGCCAAAACCTTTGACTGTGTGGATCACAATAAACTGTGGAAAATTCTGAAAGAGATGGGAATACCAGACCTCCTGACTTGCCTTTTGAGAAACCTATATGCAGGTCAGGAAGCAACAGTTAGAGCTGGACATGGAACAACAGACTGATTCCAAATAGGAAAAGGAGTACTTCAAGGTTATATATTGTCACCCTGCTTATTTAACTTCTATGCAGAGTACCTCATGAGAAACACTGGGCTGGAAGAAGCACAAGCTGGAATCAAGATTGCCAGGAGAAATATCAATTACCTCAGATTTGCATATGAGACCACCCTTATGGTAGAAGGTGAAGAACTAAAGACCGTCTTGATGAAAGTGAAAGCGGTTCAGAAAATGAAGATCATGGCATCTGGTCCCATCACTTCATGGCAAATAGATGAAGAAACAGTGGAAACAGTCTCAGACTTTATTTTTTGGGGGCTCCAAAATCACTTCAGATGGTGACTGCAGCCATGAAATAAAAAGATGTTTACTCTTTGGAAGAAAAGTTATGACCAACCTAGACAGCATATTCAAAAGCAGAGACATTACTTTTCCAACAAAGGTCTGTCTAGTCAAGTCAATGGTTTTTCTAGTAGTCATGTATGGATATGAGAGTTGGACTATAAGGAAAGCTGAACACTGATAATTGATGCTTTTGAATTGTGATCTTGGAGAAGACTCTTGAGAGTCCCTTGCACTGCAAGGAGATCCAACCAGTTCATCCTAGAGGAGGTCCTAATGTTCATTGGAAGAACTGATACTGAAGCTGAAATGCCAATACTTTGGCCACCTGATGCGAAGAACTGACTCATTGGAAAAAACCTTGTTGTTGGGAAAGATTGAAGGCAGGAGGAGAAGGGGAGGACAGAGAAGAAGATGGTTGGAATGGCATCACTGACTCAATGGACATGAATTTCAGTAAACTCCGGGAGTTGATGATAGACAGGGAAGCCTGGCATGCTGCACTCTATGGGATTACAAAGAGTTGGACTTGACTGAGAGACTGAACTGAACTAATCCCCAGAACCTGAGAAGAGGGATTAAATGGTTGAGCCTTTGAGATGTGATTAGGTTAAGAAACTTGAGAAGGATAGATGATATTGGATTATCCCTGTGGGCCTGATGAACTATGGAAGAGGTTCATGACATTGTACAGGAGACAGGGATCAAGACCATCCCCACCCATGGAAAAGAAATGCAAAAAAGCAAAATGGCTGTCTGGGGAGGCCTTACAAATAGCTGTGAAAAGAAAGAGAAGTGAAAAGCAAAGGAGAAGAGGAAAGATATATGTAGAGTTCCAAAGAATAGCAAGGGGAGATAATAAAGCCTTCCTCAGCAATCAGTGCAAAGAAATAGAGGAAAACAACAGAATGGGAAAGACTGGAGATCTCTTCAAGAAAATTAGAGATACCAAGAGAACATTTCATGCAAAGATGGGCTCGATAAAGGACAGAAATGGTCTGGACCTAACAGAAGCAGAAGATATTAAGAAGAGGTGGCAAGAATACACAGAAGAACTATACAAAAAAGATCTTCACGACCAAGATAATCACAATGGTGTGATCACTCATTTAGAGCCAGACATCTTGGAATGTGAAGTCAAGTGGGCCTTAGAAAACATCACTATGAACAAAGCTGGTGGAAATGATGGAATTCCAGTGGAGCTGTTTCAAATCCTGAAAGAGAGTTCCAGAAAAATGTCTATTTCTGCTTTATTGACTATGTCAAAGCCTTTGACTGTGTGGATCACAATAAACTGTGGAAAATTCTGAAAGAGATGGGAATACTAGACCACCTGACCTGCCTCTTGAGAAACCTATATGCAGGTCAGGAAGCAACAGGTAGAACTGGACATGGAACAACAGACTGGTTCCAAATAGGAAAAGGAGTACGTCAAGGCTGTATATTGTCATCCTGCTTATTTAACTTCTATGCAGAGTACATCATGAGAAACGCTGGACTGGAAGAAGCACAAGCTGGAATCAAGATTGCCAGGAGAAATATCAATAACCTCAGATATGCAGATGACACCACCCTTATGGAAGAAAGTGAAGAGGAGCTAAAAAGCCTCTTGATGAAAGTGAAAGAGGAGAGTGAAAAAAGTTGACTTAAAGCTCAACATTCAGAAAACGAAGATCATGGCATCTGGTCCCATCGCTTCATGGCAAATAGATGGGGAAACAATGGAAACAGTGTCAGACTTTATTTTTTTTTGGCTCCAAAATCACTACAGATGGTGATTGTAGCCATAAATTTAAAAGACGCTTACTCCTTGGAAGAAAAGTGATGACCAATCTAGATAGCATATTCAAAAGCAGAGACATTACTTTGCCGACTAAGGTCCATCTAGTCAAGGCTATGGTTTTTCCTGTGGTCATGTATGGATGTGAGAGTTGGACTGTGAAGAAAGCTGAGCACTGAAGAATTGATGCTTTTGAACTGTGGTGTTGGGAAGACTTGAGAATCATTTGGACTGCAAGGAGATCTAACCAGTCCATTCTGAAGGAGATCAGCCCTGGGATTCCTTTGGAAGGAATGATGCTGAAGCTGAATCTTCAGTACTTTGGCCACCTCATGCGAAGAGCTGACTCATTGGAAAATACCCTGATGCTGGGAGGGATTGGGGGCAGGAGGAGAAGGGGACAACAGAGGATGAGATGGCTGGATGGCATCACTGACTCGATGGACGTGAGTTTGAGTGAACCCCAGGAGTTGGTGATGGACAGGGAGGCCTGGTGTGCTGCAATTCATGGGGTAGCAAAGAGTAGGACCTGACTGAGCGACTGAACTGAACTGCAGGCCAAAATGTAATCACATGTCTACAAGGGATAAGCTGAGGGAGATTGCACATGAAAGAGGGGGAGGCAATGTGGCCACTGAGTCAGGGACCAGAGAGATTCAGCCTGAAGCCCAGGAGTGCTGGCAGCCTTAGCCTGAAAGACTCAAGTAATGCATTATCTTTTAGAAATTCTGTAGTGTGTGTGGCTGTGCTGACACCTTCATTTCAACCTGGTGATACAGCTTTTGGATCTTCTGGCCTTAAGAACTGTGAGAAAAAGTATTTATCTCTTAAACGTTGTTTTAAACCACTCAGTTTGTGGCAATTTCTTTTTGTAGCCACAAAGAACTAATACAGAAGGGAACTGCCCTCGGGTGGATATGGAAGGTTCTATGGGTAGTAGAGGAGGGAGAATTTGGTTTTCTTGGGAATGTCAATCAGAGGTGGTGGCAAAGGAGTTGGGCCTTGAAAATGAAACTGAATTGGGCGCATGGTGATGTGTGACAAAAATAACAGTGTCCTTCAAGAGAGTCACATCTTTACGCTGGACAAAATGTAGATGTGATGTTTCCAAAAAGTAATTTCAAAAGGAGTGGAAAGAAAGGGAAAGACCATGGGAAAGAAAACTTTCCATACAAGCACAGACTGCAGAATGGGTACCTTGGAATTGAAAAGGCTGGGCCTCAGTAAGAGAGGGCTGATAAGTGTCAGGGAGAGAGAGAGGCAGTATCTCAGTAGAGGCACAGCTCTGTGTAGCCAGGTCACGTTAGCACTGAGGAAAGGTGACAGTAAGTCCTCCAGAGATATGGCTTTTCTTTCATGAGCACCTAGTTACAGCCACCAGAGCCAAGCCCCAGAGACCCCATCCTTGGAATTGCCTCCACTGTTGTCCAAGGTTTGTTGCAATCAATTGTAAAATTATGTCAATGTCTTTATTTTCCAGGACAGTGAGCAGAAATTGAGGCTGACTGTATATGTCTGGGTAGATTTTTAAAAATTGATTTTAAAGCACTATCTTAAAAATTGCATCTCAACCAAGTGATTAATCACATCAGAGATGTTTATCATGCCTTTCTCATCCACTTCAGATTGCCATTATTATTATTAGTAGTAGTTAGATTTGTATGCTCTAAGAACTCATAATCGGCTTTTAATTAAGTGCCAAATTGTTTCCAACTATCGCACATACCCTAAGGATTTCTGCACCACTTCTGATTTACTTCATTTGCTTTCCTAGCACATAAAGCAATGCAGAAACGCACTTGATTATCGAGCTGCAAAGGGTGGAAAATCATGGTACGCTTTTAATGAAGATGCTAAAGAAAACCAAAGCTTTCTTCTTAAAATAATTGCTTAGATATATCCTGACCTGATGTGTGTTACCAGGTAATTACTTGAGGATCATAGTTACAAGTTCAGTGCAAAAGTCAGTTCATAAAACAAAAATTATGTGCAGAAAAATTATCCTTGGCCTTCCTTGACATTCTCCTGAATAAAAAGTAATTGATGCAAGTAAACGTATAATGCACACAAATGCCTCCCTCCTCCCCCCACATGCCTCTGTCCCCCTTTCCCAACGCTCCCTCCCCTTACCTTTGTTTCCCCCCATTCACCTCCCCACTTCCCTTCTCTGTCGTTCCTCCTCTTTCCCTCTTTCTCCCCTTTCCCATCCTCCAATCCTCCCTTTCCTCTCCTGTTTCCTCCCTACTTCTCTCTATATATATTTATTTATTTTACGTTTGAAAGAGAAATGCTTCAGTCATCCAGAAGCCTTAACATGGCTTTTCCAATAGACAGAAGATATTATTTAAACAGACGCTATTTGTACAATGTTTGCTGTTCACCAAACATGCTGAACCTCTTCCTTACATCATCTTATTTATTATTTTTAATATAAATTTATTTTAATTGGAGGTTAATTACTTTACAATATTGTATTGGTTTTGCCATACATCAACATGAATCTGCCACAGGTGTCACGTGTTCTCCATCCTGAACCCCCCTCCCTCCTTCCTCCCGGTACCATCCCTCTGGGTCATCCCAGTGCACCAGTGCACCAGCCCCAAGCATCCAGTATCATGCATCAAACCTGGACTGGCGATTCATTTTATATATGATATTATACATGTTTCAATGCCATTCTCCCAAATCATCCCATCCTCTCCCTCTCCCACAGAGTCCAAAAGATTGTTCTATACATCTGTGTCTCTTTTGCTGTCTCACATACTGGGTTATCATTACCATCTTTCTAAATTCCATATATATGTGTTAGTATACTGTATTGGTGTTTTTCTTTCTGGCTTACTTCACTCTGTATAATCGGCTCTGGTTTCATCCACCTCATTAGAACTGATTCAAATGTATTCTTTTTAATGGCTGAGTAATACTCCATTGTGCATATGTACCACAGCTTTCTTATCCATTCATCTGCTGATGGACATCTAGGTTGCTTCCATGTCCTGGCTATTATAAACAGTGCTGCAATGAACATTGGGGTACATGTGTCTCTTGCAATTCTGGTTTCCTCGATGTTTATGCCCAGCAGTGGGATTGCTGGGTCATAAGGCAATTCTATTTCCAGTTTTTTGAGGAATCTCCACACTGTTCTCCATAGTGGCTGTACTAGTTTGCATTCTCACCAACATCATCTTATTTAAATCCTCATGATTCTACATGGCAAATATATTCACATACTCTGAGGATGATCCACAATAAAAGTGATTTATTGATCTGACAAAATTAAATTCTCTTCCTGAGTGATCTATGAGCAAATGAATCTTCTGTAGGCTGCCAAACAGCAAACAGTTCTCATACAAAATACTGAAAATGTTTACCTAACAGAGATGTGTTATTTAGAGATGCTGAACTTATTAGGAAAGAAAGGAGATGCTCTCAGCTTTATGAATTTTTCATAGACAATCCTGGTTACTTTTAGCACCGTTGGTATGAAAAGCCCAGTGGGGCTGACAATATTTATGGAGTTTTATTGTGTAGCAACTTAAGATTATGAATGTTTGGTTGTATTTTTCTGCATTTTGCTGCTATTATGTAGAACAACAACTTTGCCTGGTGAATATATGAAAGCTTGTTTTTGCTTTACATTGTACATTTAAACTTCAATCTGCACTTATGTCTCTGAAGTGTGAAAAAGTTTACTGTTTTTAAGTATCATTTATTATTTTAATTCATTCCATTTTTAGTGAGATTTTTACACTTAAAAAGACTTTTTACATGTTAAGAGAGATTAAATTTCTCCCCTTCCCAAACGCCATGCTAGTAAGTCAAGATTGAGATTGATATTTCTTTATTTCAAGCCCAGTACTGCTTCTTCAGCAACATAGCTGTCAATGTACCTATCCAAACAGATGAAAAGTTGCATATGTAGCTATGAATTATTTTTGATTAACACTTAAAATTTTCTTCCTATTCAAATTTTTAATTTTTTTTTTTGAAAAGCAATTCATGAAGCTGGTTGAAGAATTCCTGCTTGTCAATAATGCACAGTGCAAAGTCCCTCCTTTCCTGGTGCCCAGCACACTCAGTTCCTCTTCCTGGGAGAGACAACTTTATTGCTGCTGTTTAGTGGCTAAGTTGCATCTGACTTTTTTGCAACCCCATGGACTGTTGTAGCCCTCCAAACTGTTGTAGCCCACGAGGCTCTTCTGTTCATGGGATTCTCCAGAGAAGAAAACTGTTGTGGTTGCTATGTCCTTCTCCAGGGGATCTACCCAACTCAGGGGTTGAACCTGAGTCTCCTTATTGGCAGGTAGAGTTTTACCACTGAACCACCAGGGAAGTTGGACAATTTTGTTACTAATTTTTATGTGTTTTCTGCATTTATAAATATATGGAAATATTTTGTTATTTTTATAGCAAAGGTATTTGTCAGAAATATAAGGATCACGTTTTAAACATTTTTGATATGCTTGACATATTCCATAAGCTGCCACTGGAAGTCCCTGTGACCCTTTATGAATAATTCCTGTTGAGCTGGCAGAAACTCAATTTTCCAGAGAGGACCCAGAGGAGACGCTCTGAGTGTGTGACAGAACAGCCACACTGCAGCTTACTGAAATATATGCAGCATATTTTAGTTTAAATTTTAAGATGCTGCTTTTGTTTTTATTTGTTATAAAGTGTCAACTAACTCTACAAGGGTTTTTTTAATAAAGAAGGAAATAGTACATCTCTCCCTACTCTATTTGCCTCCTCCCAAGGACAATTAACTTCTTCCTTTTTCACTGGTTATGTCTCCTTTGCATTGGTACTTTTCCTGGCTGTCCAGTTGTTAAAACACCAAACTCTCAATGCAGTGGGCACAGGTTCAATCCTGGTTGGGAAACTAAGATCCTAAGTACCATACCATGGCCAGAAAATGAAAAACAAACAAACAAACAAACAAACAAAAACAAACAAACAAAAAAACACATGTTTATATTATTGCTTGATTTCTCCTTTTATTTTCCCTTGAGTAATTTTTTTTGCCTTTTTTTGTTTGTTTGTTTATTTTTCTGTATGCTAGTTATTCATCTAACAGTTACCTCTTTGTCAAATGTTTAAATCTCCTCTCAAAATGTCAGAGAAATCAGGTTTTTATAGTTGGTTTTCCAGAAGAGTTTTCTGACTTGCTCCAATCTAGCCCAGTTTCTCTCTAGGCTTGGAGTTCAGCTCTCATTCTGGGGTTTCTTTTTATATTAATCCAGAGGATTCTCTGCCTTCTCCTCTATGTTGCATTAGCTGTATTCTAATTATCATTGTTTATTTTTGTTCTCTTTTATTTGAAGGAACAGAGCATGTTCTCCATTAACTGAGAACGGATGGAGGAATGCAAAAAAAAATTTTGAGACGTTGCCTTCCTTAATGTCTGTATCCTATTCTCTAACTTGATTGAAAATTAGCCCACTATAGAAATGCAAAAAAGCAAAATGGCTATCTGAGGAGGCCTTACAAATAGCTGTGAAAAGAAGAGAAGTGAAAAGCAAAGAAGAGGAAAGATACAAGCATCTGAATACAGATTTCCAAAGAATAACAAGAAGAGATAGGAAGCTTTCCTCAGCAATCAATGCAAAGAAATAGAGGAAAACAACAGAATGGGAAAGACTAGAGATCTCTTCAAGAAAATTAGAGATAGCAAGAGAACATTTCATGCAAAGATGGGCTCAAAAAAGGACAGAAGTAGTCTGGACCTAACAGAAGCAGAAGAGATTAAGAAGAGGTTACAAGAATACACAGAAGAACTATACAAAAAAGGTCTTCACTACCAAGATAATCACGATGGTGTGATCACACACATAGACCCAGACATCCTGGAATGTGAAGTCAAGTGGGCCTTAGAAAACATCACTATGAACAAAGCTAGTGGAGGTGATGGAATTCCAGTTGAGCTGTTTCAAATCCTGAAAGATCATGCTGTGAAAGTGCTACACTCAATATGCCAGCAAATTTGGAAAACTCAGCAGTGGCCACAGGACTGGAAAATGTCAGTTTTCATTCCAATCCCAAAGAACGGCAGTGCCAAAAAATGCTCAAACTACCGCACAATTGCACTCATCTCACACACTAGTAAAGTAATGCTCAAAACTCTCCAAGCCAGACTTCAGCAATACGTGAGCCATGAACTTCCAGAGGTTCAAGCTGGTTTTAGAAAAGGCAGAGGAACCAGAGATCAAACTGTCAACATCTTCTGGATCATGGAAAAAGCAAGAGAGTTCCAGAAAAACATCTATTTCTGCTTTATTGACTATGCCAAAGCCTTTGACTGTGTGGATCACAAGAAACTGTGGAAAATTCTGAAAGAGATGGGAATACCAGATCATCTGACCTGCCTCTTCAGAAATCTGTATGCAGGTTAGGAAGCAACAGTTAGAACTGGACATGGAACAATAGACTGGTTCCAAATAGGAAAAGGAGTACATCAAGGCTGTATATTGTCACCCTGCTTATTTAACTTATGTGCAGAGTACATCATGAGAAACGCTGGACTGGAAGAAACACAAGCTGGAATCAAGATTGCTGGGAGAAATATCAATAACCTCAGATATGCAGATGACACCACATTTATGGCAAAAGTGAAGAGGAACTAAAAAGCCTCTTGTTGAAAGTGAAAGAGGAGAGTGAAAAAGTTGGCTTAAACCTCAACATTCAGGAAACGAAGATCATGGCATCTGGACCCATCACTTCATGGGAAATAGATGGGGAAACAGTGGAAACATTGTCAGACTTTAGTTTTGGGGGCTCCAAAATCACTGCAGATGGTGATTGCAGCCATGAATTTAAAAGATGCTTACTCCTTGGAAGAAAAGTTATGACCAACCTAGATAGTATATTCAAAAGCAGAGACATTACTTTGCCAACTAATGTCTGTCTAGTCAAGGCTATGGTTTTTCCAGTGCTCATGTATGGATGCAAGAGTTGGACTCTGAAGAAGGCTGAGTGCCAAAGAATTGATGCTTTTGAACTGTGGTGTTGGAAAAGACTCTTGAGAGTCCCTTGCACTGCAAGGAGATCCAACCAGTCCATTCTGAAGGAGATCAGCCCTGGGATTTCTTTGGAGGGAATGATGCTAAAGCTGAAGCTCCAGTACTTTGGCTACCTCATGTAAAGAGTTGGCTCATTGGAAAAGACTCTGATGCTGGGAGGGATTGGGGGCAGGAGGAGAAGGGGACAACAGAGGATGAGATGGCTGGATAGCATCACTGACTTGATGGGCATGAGTCTGAGTGAACTCTGGGTGTTGGTGATGGACAGAGAGGCCTGGTATGCTGCAGTTCATGTGGTCGCAAAGAGCTGGACACAACTGAGCAACTGAACTGAACTGATAGAATTCTAGGCTGGAAATTACTATCCTTCAGAATTTTGATGGCTTTTTTATACTGCCTTTTAGGACCTCATCTTGCTGTTGAGCAGTTCCATGTCATTCAGTGCCCAGGTCCAGCCCTGGTGGATCCAGGGTAGTTAGAAGCAGGGACGGAGTCAGAATCCTAGAAATTAATTGCTTCATTAAAGATATGGAGGGAGTTTAGAAAGAAATAGTGCAGTAGGAAAATACTAGTGGAGAAAAAGAGGCTGAATAACTCGGTTTATGTGGGTACCAATAAAACCTCAGGACAAGAAGTTTGCACCATCTACGTAGGCCATCAGCACCCGCTTGAATAGTGGAGGGTGCACTGCCTTGGACTCCCTCTCACGTGGGTATTAGAGGCCAGGGCAAGTAAGTAGACATGGCGAGCATCCACAGTCCAGATGGGAACTCAGCCAGAAGCAGAAAGAAAGAACGACATGGGGGAATCAGTCTTTCCAGAAACTGATCCGTTTTCTTTATTTCCAGGTTTTCTTACATACCTTTTTTTACACATAGAGACAAATGGAAATTTTAAAGTCACACGGGGGTCAGCAGTCCTGTCCTTTATCAAAATCAGGTGCTTCATATAAATGTATACAAAAAGGTTTTAGGGGTTTTACATCATCTTCTGGCCAGGGGGCTTGCTAACATTTTATGATCCTTTCGAACGGTCAGTCAACCAGAAACTTATTTTCCAAGGGTGATTTTTCTCAAACCAGGTACCACCCTCTGAAGGTACCAGATAAAATTTCATTCATATAGGGTGAGGGTGTAGTGGGTTACATTTAAGAAAGGAATTTACTTAGCCTAAGGTTAACATGATTAATCTTAAAGGTTAATACTTATTTCTCCTATATGCTAGTTATATTCATTATAAGGTCAGGGAATATGGAGATTTAGCAGCAAACATTGGCCCAATAAATGAAAAACCCTTCACTAACATGATTTTTATCTTTAGAAAAACCCAATGCTAACTAAGACTTTCAAAATACTCCAAATTCTCTGTGCTTTTTATGGTTGAGAGGCTGTAAACAATCATGTACATAGTAGCAAGAGTGTGGATAATCCTGTCACACAAACTAGTCTGCCAGCAGAGAGGTTTGACCTGAGACACCCTTGTCATGCCCAGGAACTTTTATTAACTGGAGCTGTAGGTTAACTCCTTCTCCGAGAGAGGTGGTGGGGGATAGCCCCCCATAAAGTCAGAGGTATAGGTGAGAGCATAAAGCAGTAAAGTAGGCAGACTCTGGTTTTGGGGGTAGATGCTCGGAACAGGGGATTTCCTGAGGCTTGATCCCACCTTTGCATAAAGCCTCCTTCCTCATGACCTTTGCCACAGGCGGAGTTCCTCACTCTGGCTCCCTGCAATTCGGATTCCTGGTCTTTTGTAGGGAATCTATTTTTTGCTCTTTGGTAACTTGAATATTCTGTCCCTTTTCATGATGTTATTTCATAATGACATGACTCGTAAAGCTTATGTTTATACATAAAACAGAGTAAACAAGGGGTTTCTTCATTCTAGAAACTCTTATCCTTTAGTTTGGGGAAACTTCCCTTTAACTTTTAATTTTATATAAAGGATACTTATTTTATGGTTTATCCTCTTCTGGTAGTACATTTCCCTGTATAGTCATTTTAGTGAAGTTTTAGAAGGAAAAGTAAATGCTTTACTGAAACTGACTTCTCTATCCAAAGGTTGCAGTTGTGTTTTTATATAGTTTTTTCCCCTTAGTGTTAAAACTTATGAATTATTAATTCAAATGTAATTTTGCAGCTATCATATCTACCTATAATTTTTCTCTCATGTCTGAAGCTTTATAAAGAATAAAATCTTAGGTGAAATCATAAAGAATAGTATTTTGAAGCTATATTAAGAGTGATAGTTAGAAAGAAGACTTAAGATTACCCAAATCCCTTCTTGGTTTAGCTGTCCATCCTCCCCTTCCTGCAGGAGATAAATGGATGGGGGAAAGGAAAGTGAAGGTAATATTTTATTACTAGTTGGCAATTTGGTCCCAGATCATTAATTAGAACTTTAATAAGGCTAGAATACAGCAAAGACTCAATCTTTCTCATTAACTATGCTCAACAGACTAGGACCAAAGCCGGCCAGATTTTCCACTTCCATTAATTCTCAGATCACCCTCATTTCTGAGGCTTAATCATTTACTAATGGAAAGAAAGGCAATTCCAAAACATACATACCCAATGCAAGAGGAAAGAACCAATACAGATAAGCTTTGAGGGTGAACGTTTTACCAAGACCTTACTTGCTTAGGAGGTAGTCCTGTAGGGAAGCAGTGTGTAAGAAGAATGAAGAATGAAATGGAAAGGGTAACAGAATTGTTTCTGGTATCCCTGGCTGCTTGCATGTATTTGCCTTACCTGGAAGGAAGAAAGATAGTGGAAAAGAGAAAATTTTTCAGATCTTGTTTGATCCAAGCAAGAATGAGTTCCTCAGACAGGCAAATGTCATTCGAAGTACTATCACCTGATCATTGTCCTTCAACTTGTTAGGTCCTTACACCTGATACAGATCCACTCTTATAGGAGCTGAAAGGTGGCAGAGACCACACGTACTGGGTTTGTCCTAAGATGCCAATATTTCTGGCACAATTATGATTCAGTGGGGCTTCCCTGATCGTTCAGTTGGTAAAGAATCTGTCTGCAATGCCTGAGATCCTCAGTTGGATTCCTGGCTCAAGGAGATCCACTGGAGAAGGGATAGGCTACCCACTCTAGTATTCTTGGGCTTCCCTTGTGGCTCAGCTGGTAAAGAATCCATCTGCAATATGGGAAACCTGGGTTTGATCCCTGGGTTGGGAAGATCCCTTGGAGAAGGGAAAGGCCCCCTACTCCAGTATTCTGGCCTGGAGAATTCTACAGACTGTATAGTCATGGAGTTGCAGAGTTGGACACGATTGAGTGATTTTCATTCTCACTATGGTTCAGTAAATGGCATTCTGAGCCTTTCTGATGCCCTTTCCACTCAGTTTTCTATATTCTTTATCTCTTTCTCCAAACCTAATGCAATTCCACTTTTATTTGGTCAGGAGAAAATAACATTAGGTGTAAATAAGCTTTATGTGTACAGATATCAAGACAATATTTATTTTTAAAAAGATGACCTTAAGAGGAAGGAGGCAAAGAAAAAAGAGACAAGGAAGAGGAAGAAAGGAAAACCAGCAAATATTTATTGAGCACCTACTATCTACCAGACACTGTGCATCTTGGTTTCACAAACTTCTCAATCTTAACATTAGTGCAAAATACTTTCTTTTTTTATGAGTGAGGTGATTGACTATCTGACAAGGTCAAGTGACTTGCATAAGGCCCTGTGTTGAGAAATAGTGCGAGTGGAAGATGGATATCCAGCCTGCCACACCCACTCTATTTCAGATGTATCAGTGCCACGTGGGGAGCTCTTCTCTTTCACGTGCATGCGTACTCAGTAATTAAGTCATGTCCGATTTAGCAACACTAGGGACTATAGCCTTATATCCTACCACAAATGACTTTCTGTTCCTGGAGAGTCTGCCAGTATTAATACTTCTAAAAGCACTAAACAACTGAGAGGAAATCATTTGGTGTTGAGAGCCATCACCAAAAGGGATCTTGATAGATATTTGGCAGAAAAACAAAAGCAATTACATGAGTAAAAATAAATTCTCATTCTCAAACAATGTTTTATAAATATCTAGACTTAATGAGGTTTAATGTTAAACTGAAGTATATTTTAATTATTTGTTGTAGCTAGTGAGTAAAATGTTATGCTCCTACTTTCTGATTAATTTTTTCCCTTAAGAAATCTTGAAATTTATCTTGACATTTAAATTGTTAATCCAGGAAGAAAATATTAGAGGCTAGATCTGTGTTTTCTCCCTTAAAAAAGTTTGTAAGTTTCTGAACTTATGAACAGAGTACTTGACAATATACTCAAAATGCACACAAACCAAGTCAATTTGCATTCAGTTGGAGTTCCTGGTTTGTGGTTCATGTGGGACTGTGAGAGAGGAGAGCTGAGCTGAGCAATTCCTAATTTTTCACAGCTCTATTGATTTGCCTTCAGGCAGCAATTATCCTTCAATTGCCTCACTTCATCCTTTTTAGAATGATTCAACCTTCCTCTTTTAAAAAATATTATGCTACACAATTCACCTCAAGAACAAAATTGCACACCACTCCAAAAGCCTTAGGCACCCTGGACAAAGGAATACCAGCTGTGCTTCTGTCTTTTCCAAATGAATTGTGTCTGGATGCAACAGAGTAGTTGGTGCATAGTAGGCAAACTATGATTTTTCCAGTAGTCATGTACTATGGATGTGAGTTGGACCTAAGAAGGTTGAGTGCCGAAGAATTGATGCTTCTGAACTGTAGTGTTGGAGAAGACTCTTGAGAGTACCTTGAACTACAAGGAGATCAAACCAGTCAGTCTTAAAGGAAATCAGTACTGAATATTCATTGGAAGAACTGACGCTGAAGCTGAAACTCCAATACTTTGGCCACCTGATGCAAAGACTTGACTCACTGGAAAAGACTCTGATGCTGGGAAAAGTTGAAGGCAGGAGGAGAAGGGGACAACGGAGGATGAGATGGTTGGATGGCATTACTGACTCAATGGACACGAGTTTGAGCAGGCTCTGGAAGATGGTGATAGACAGGGAAGCCTGGTGCACTGCACTCCATGTGGTCACAAAGAGTTGGACATGACTGAGAGACTGAACAACAACAAATGTGTATTTTTAGTGATAACCCCACCCGCAGCTCCACTGTGGTTACATAAACCAAACTGGTAAAAGAGAGTGCATGCTCTGATTGGCTTTGTTGGTATATAACCTTGTTTTCTTTGGAATCCTAACTGTATAATTACAGTCAGTAAAATCTGTCTGCAATGAAAGAGGCTTGGATTCAATCCTTGGATCAGGAAGATGCTCTGGGGAAGGAGATGGCCACTCACTCCAGTATTCTCGCCTAAAAAATCCCATGAATGCAGGCAAGGCTGAAACAGGGTGAAACAGGGTGGTCTATAGCCCCTGGAGTTGCAAAGAGTTGGAGAAGGCTTAGTGACGAGAGAACAATAGGTCCTCAGTTAGTGTTTTCATCATTCATTTCATCATCATTATAATGCCAGTTCACTATGGAGAGGCTGGGCAGCTGTTCTATATCACCAGTCACTGCTGTAGAACAGGGCTTGGAAAATCTACCAATATTTCTATAATTATTTAGCTGAAAACTAACCTGCTGTTTTAGAAAGACTCCAAAGTGAAGTGGCTTGAAGACTTTAAAAATGCATTTTTTTTACTCTAATTCTTTATCATTGAATTAATACACATATTTTGACTGCTCTCCAACTTCTCTTTTTATGCCTTGATAAACACACTGGGGTAACAAACTCCGATAATGACAGTTCCTTGTTGAGAACTTGCACTGTACTGAAAGTTTTCCACTGGTCTTTCTTAGAGGCTCCTTCCAGGTCCCTGGTGGGCTGCTTGCTGTTGGGCAGCCCTAAGTGTAATTGCCCTCACTGAGAAACCCTGCTATGCCACTCCCTGTCTGCACATGCCTCCTGCACCTGGGTGCCCTCTGTTATGCTGGGATTCTCTCCCTCTGAACTTCTTTCTTCTCTACTAGTTTTGAAATAAGCAGGCCAAGTTTCTTTTTCATGGTCATCACAGGACTTGGGTTCCTTTCAACATATGGTTGAGCCAATCCCTAGAGAATTTCTGTCTTGCTCTTCCAACCCCTAAGGACTAGTTGAAACAGGGTGAAGGCAGATGACAGGTGAAAGCATGTGGAAGAGAAACACCAACGTCTCACATGCTTTTACTCACAATCCTTTGGTGAGAATTTAGTCAGAGCTGACATCTGACTGCATGAGAGGGTAAGTGATGTTGACAAGCTGGGCAGCTATGTGCCTAGCCTCACTGGGAAAGCATGAACGGATTCTGTGCACCGCTAGCAATCTCAACTCCATAATCTTTATAATTCATCTTTTTAAAGTCCCTGCCCCCACCTTTAAAAAAAAGATTTATCTGTGGCTGCCTCGGGTCTTGGCTGCTGCCTGAGGCATCCTTTGTTGCAGTGCAGGCTCTTCCTTGTGGCACTAAGGCTCTCCTCTAACCGCCGTTCGTGGCGCAGTGGGTCTCTAGTTGAGGTGTGTGGCTCGGTAGTTGTGATGGGAGGGCTCACTTCTCCTGTAGCATGTGGGGTCTCAGTTCTCTGAGACCCCTCAAACCCACATTCCTTTTATTGGGAGACAGATTCTTAGCCATGGATGATTAAGAAAGTCCCTGCATTTTCATTTCTACCAAATAATGAATTCTCAGGTACCGGGCACTGAGTTAACCTGTGATAGAGGATGATTGGAAGGTTCTCATAGCCAGCTCCTGCCTAGAGAAAGGCTCTCTGCTACTTTAAGAGAGATAGCCATGCTAATGTTCCTATATGGCGAAAACCAATTTAAACCCAGCCTCTCACAGGGAAGTGCGCAAATGAGTATGGAAGATTCTCTGGGGTAACCACTTAGATGTACAGAAGAGCCTTTCTGGAATTCCTACTTCCATGGCAGGTAGGTTTTTCAGAGTGGGCTGACCTGGGGTAGACAGCAAAGCCAGGGCTGGATCTACAGTGGGTGGAGAAGAACTGATACAGGGACCATCAAGAGAGCGTGGGGGCCATGAATAGCCCAGACTCTTCATGGCTCAAGAAGAACACCTTTCTGGGAACCCCTAGGCTAAAGGGGTGCTCAGGTGTAAATGACCTCTCATTCAGCATTCACTTCATCACTATAGGAGCAGGAGATCCAGAATGGAAGCGTCTGCTACCCCAATCTCAAGAAATATTGCACCAGATGGAGACAACAGATAAGAAAATGTTTTGCAATAGGGATAAAGGCCACAGCAGTAGGGGCGAAGGAGGTATCTAGTACTGATTAAGCACTGGGGTGATCTAGCGGACAATTACTAAAAGATATTAAGGAGGAGGTTGGTCAATGAGATTAGGCCATTGTGAACACTGTCTGTCCTGATCACTGACAGGTAGACCTGTTTCTTCCTCCAGCTTATATCGTAGGTCTAGGTGGTGGTGTCTTATGTTTGCTTCTTCAGTTAAGACTCTACAAGCTGTTGCCCAATTTCTAGTAACTGGTGGAAATCATTTGTTAGGACTACCCTTACCTCATTCCTTTGATAACTGCAAGATGTTTACCTTCACCTTCATGTGAATGAATCTGTGAAAACAAGGAATTGTAAATGTATCTGTTTTGCACACTGAACTACTGCTGCTGCTGCTGCTAAGTAGCTTTAGTCGTGTCTGACTCTGTGCGACCCCATAGACGGCAGCCCACCAGGCTCCCTCATCTCTGGGATTCTCCAGGGAAGAACACTGGAGTGGGTTGCCATCCTTCTCCAATGCATGAAAGTGAAAAGTCAAAGTGAAGTCGCTTAGTCGTGTCCTACTCTTAGCGACCTCGTGGCCTACAGCCTACCAGGCTCCTCTGTCCATGGGATTTTCCAGGCAAGAGTACTGGAGTGGGGTGCTATTTCTTTCTCTGGCAAACTGAACTAGATGTCTTCAAATATTACCATTGTAACAGCTAAAAAGCATTGGTAATTTTTTTCACTGTGTCTGCTATTCACTAATCAAATAGCTAAATGGTAAAAGGTATAATTACCATATATATAAAGGTATATATTACTATATATATACCATATATATATGTATATCTACCATAAGTGTGTCATATGTTCTCTTAATTCCCTAATAAGAATCATTAGAGATGATTTAACCTCAATTTGAATTAATATGTAATTCATAAGTATTTTATTTTTTCTTAAATTAACCATAAAAATACATAATAATGCTGTTCCTTACTATATGCATTTAATTGGTGAAAAGTATAAGTTGTCAGAAGGTTCTACTGTTTAAATTAACATAGTCTTTCTTATAATTTTTGCCGATTGAACTTATATTTGCCTTCTTAAATAATGATTCTGCTTCTTCTAGGAACTAATTTTGTTCTGGGACATGAGACAAAGTATCCACAACAGGAGACAAGAGTCTAGAAAAGGGGAACTGAGGCAGGTATTATATCTGAATAGGACAAAAATGGTAATAAAAGTTATGGAAAAACCTGATTAGTTGGCTTATAGTAACTGCCTGACTCTTTAAGGGCACCTTCTCTTTCACCAGGCCTGTTTCCAAGCACACAGAATACTGGGTCCAGAGCAACAGAGCTCACTCCATAGATAGGTGGAGGGAAGACTCTAAGACTTAGGTGGGCCTAAGTCAGCATAACGTAAGGGCCTCAAAGATAACTGACATCTGTATTTACTAGGAAAAAGGAAATGGCAACCCACTCCAGTGTTCTTGCCTGGAGAATCCCAGGGATGGGGGAGCCTGGTGGGCTGCCGTCGATGGGGTCCACAGAGTCAGACACGACTGAAGCAACTCAGCAGCAGCAGCAGCAACACTGTAAGTCTAGTTAACATGTTACCATGCATGGGTACAGAATGTTTTTCCTGTGATGAGATCTACTCTCAGCAACTTTTTTTTTTTTCTCAGCAACTTTTAAATTTTCAATGCAGTATTATAACCATGAGTCATCATGGTGTATATTACAGCCTGATGACTTATTTCATAAGTGAAACTTTGTATCTTTTGACCTGTTTCATCCATTTTTGGTTATGTTTGTTCTCTAAATCTATGCCTTTTTTTTTTAACTCCACAGATAACTGAGATCATATGGTATTTGTCTGATTTATTTAACTTAGTATAATGTCCTCCACATCTATCTATGTTGTCACAAATGGCAAGATTTCATTATTTTTTTTATGACTAAATAGTATTTTATTGTGTATATAGCTATGTATCTTCCATTTTCTTATTGATTTATGCATCAAGGGACATTTAAGTTTTTTCTGTATCTTGGCTGTTGTAAATAATGCTTCAATAGACACAAGGAGGAGGGCTTCCCAGGGGGTTCAGTGGTAAAGAATTCACCTGCCAATGCAGGAGACACAGGAGACATGGGTTTGATCCATGAGTCTGGAAGATGCCCTGGAGGAGGAAATGGCAACCCACTCCAGTATTCCTACCTGTACTGTGGTCCTTCCTTGCAAGGACCTTACGATGTGATGAGAAAGACAGACAATGGATGTGTCTGAAGAAACAGTGGAAAGGACAACATCATGATGGAAGTTACTGACATTAAAAAAAATTGTTAATGGTTGTAATCTTACTCTCAATATATAAAATAAAAATGTATTCAGACTTAATGAAATGAAAGGCTATGTACCCACTGTAAATTCTTTCTGGTTTAATACCTTTTTTTAACATCTCAGAGAAAGTCTCCACCAGGTGAACTTTGATCTCTTTCTCCATACTAACTCCAAATTGCATGCAAGTTTTATATCATTTTATCTAAGAAATTCAAAGCAATTCAAATAACCTGAGTTAACAATGGCATAAAAGCCAAAGGTTTGTCAGTTCAGTCGTGTCTGACTTTGTGAACCCATGGACTGTAGCACGCCAGGCCTTCCTGTTCATCACCAACTCCTGGAGTTTGCTCAAACTCATGTCCATTGAGCTGGTGATGCCATCCAACCACTTCATCCTCTGTCATCCCCTTCTCTTCATGCCTTCAATCTTTCTCAGCATCAGGGTCTTTTCCAATGAGTCAGTTCTTCACATCAGTTAGCCAAAGATTTGGAGTTTCAGCATCAGTCCTGCCAATGAATATTCAGGACTGATCGCCTTTAGGATTGACTGGTTGGATCTCCTTTCAGTCCCAAGTGATGCTCAACAGTCTTCTCCAACACCAATTTCAGAAGCATCAATTCTTTGGCATTATAGTCCAACTCTCACATCCATACATGACTACTGGAAAAACCACAGATTTGACTAGATGGACCTTTGTCAGCAAAGCAGTATCTCAGCTTTTTAGTATGTTGCCTAGGCTGGTCATAGCTTTTCTTCCAAGGAGCAAGTGTCTTTTAATTTCATGGCTGCAGTTACCATCTGCAGTCATTTTGGAGCCCCCCAAAACAAAGTCTGTCACTATTTCCATTGTTTCCCCATCTATTTGCCATGAAGTGATGGGACTAGATGCCATGATCTTCATTTTTTGAATGTTTTAAGCCATCTTTTTCACTTTCATCTTTCACTTTCATCAAGAGGCTCTTCAGTTCCTCTTCTGCCATAAGGTTGGTGTCATCTGCATTTCTGAGGTTATTGATATTTCTCCTGGCAATCTTATTCCAGCTTGTGCTTCATACAGCCTGGCATTTCACATGATGTACTCTGCATTAAGTTAAACCAGCAGGGTGACAATATACAGTATTGATTTACTGTTTTCCCAGTTTGGAACCAGTTTGAGGTTCCATGTCCAGTTCTAACTGTTGTTTCTTGATCTACATACAGGTTTCCCAGGAGGCAGATCAGGTGGTCTGGTATTCCCATGTTTTGAAAATTTTCCACAGTTTGCTGTGATCCACACAGTAAAAGGCTTTGGAGTAGTCAATAAAGCAGTAGTAGATATTTTTCTGGAATTCTCTTGCTTTTTTGATGATCCAACAGATGCTGGAAATTTGATCTCTGGTTCCTCTGCCTTTTCTAAATCCAACTTGAACATCTGGAAGTTCATAGTTCATGTACTGTTGAAGCCTGGTTTGGAGAATTTTGAGCTTTACTTTGCTAGCATGTGAGATGAGTGCAATTGTGTGGTAGTTTGAACATTCTTTGACATTGCCCTTCTTTGGGATTGGAATGAAAACTGACCTTTTCCAGTCTTGTGGCCACTGCTGAGTTTTCCAAATTTGCTGGCATATTGAGTGCAGTACTTTAACAGCATCATCTTTTAGGATTTGAAGTGGCTCAACTGGACTTCCATCACCACCAGTTGCTTTGTTGGTTGTGATGCTTCCTAAGACCCACTTGACTTTGCATTCCAGGATGTCAGGCTCTAGGTGAGTGATCACTCCATCATGGTTATCTGAGTCATGAAGGTCTTTTTTGTATAGTTCTTCTGTGTATTCTTGCCACCTCTTCTTAATATCTTCTGCTTCTGTTAGGTCCATACCATTTCTATCCTTTTGTGCCCATCTTTGTATGAAATGTTCCCTTGGTCTCTCTAATTTTCTTGAGGATATCTCTAGTCTTCCCAATTCTATTGTTTTTCTCTATTTCTTTGCACTAATCACTGAGGAAGGCATTCTTATTTCTTCTTGCTCTTCTTTGGAACTCCACATTCATATGGGTTTATTTTTCATTGTCTCCTTTACTGTTTGATTCTCTTCTTTTCTCAGCTATTTGTAAGACCCCTTCAGACAACCATTTGTCTTTTTTGCATTTCTTTTCGTTGGAGATGTTTTTGATTACCACCTCCTGTACCATGCTACAAACCTCCGTCCATAGTTCTTCAGGCACTTTTTCTATTAGATCTAATCCTTTGGATCTATTTGTCACTTCCATTGTACAATTGTAAGGGATTGATTTAGGGAATACCTGAATGATTTAATGATTTTCCCTACTTTCTTCAATTTAAGTCTGAATTTGACAATAAGGAGTTCATAATGGACTTCCCTGGTGGCTCAGAGGTTAAAGTGTCTGCCTCCAATGCAGGAGACCTGGGTTTGATCCCTGGGTCGGGAAGATCCCCTGGAGAAGGAAATGGCAAACCACTCCAGTATTCTTGCTTGGAGAATCTCATGGACTGAGGAGCCTGGTAGGCTGCAGTCCATGGGGTCACAAAGAGTCGGACACGACTGAGTGACTTTACTTACTTAATCCGAACCAGAGTCAGCTCCCAATCTTGTTTTTGCTGACTGTAGAGCTTCTCCATCTTTGGCTGCAAAGAATATAATCAATCTGATTTCAGTAATGACCATCTGGTGATGTCCATATGTAGAGTCATCTCTTGTGTTATTGAAAGTGAGTGTTTGCTATGACCAGTGCATTCTTTTGGCAAAACTCTGTTAGCCTTCACCCTGCTTCATTTTGTACTCCAAGGTCAAATTTTCCTGTTACTCCAAGTATCTCTTGATTTCCTACTTTTACATTCCAGTCCCCTATAATGAAAAGGACATCTTTTTTGGGTGTTCTTTCTAGAAGGTCTGTATCTTCATAGAACCATTCAATTTCAGCTTCTTCAGAATTACTTGTTGGGACATAAGCTTGGATTACTGTGATATTGAATGGTTTGCCTTGGAAACGAACAGAGATCATTCTGTCATTTTTGAGATTGCACTCAAGTATGAGGCTTACTCCATTTCTTCTAAGGGATTCTTGCCCAAAGTAGTAGATTTAATATTCATCTGATTTAATTTCACCCATTCCAGCCCATTTTAGTTCACAAATTCTTAAAATGTTGATGTTCATTCTTGCCATCTCCTGTTTGACCACTTCCAATTTGCTTTGATTCCAAGTTCCTGGGCCTTATTGCTCTTACACCATCAAACTTTACTTCCATCACCAGACACATTCAAAACTCACTAATGTTTTTGCTTTCTGTCTCATTCTTTCTGGAGTTATTGCTTCACTGATCTCCAGTAGCATATTGGGCACCTACTGACCTGGGGAGTTCCTCTTTCAGTGAGATCGTCTTTCAGATATTTCAAAAAAAATACCTTTTTTACCTTTTCATACTGTTCATGGGGTTCTCAAGGCAAGAATTCTCTGTACCTTAGAAAGTGTTCTTTCTGTACAAGGAATCAGGGCCTCGGGACTTCACTTGCAGCTATGGCTGTGGGAGTTTAAGCAAGTTTTTTTAGCCATTCTAGTCCTTGGAATGCAACATTATGCAGATGGATTATAACATTTCTAATTTCCTTGCCATTCTAAAAATCAATGATTCTATGACTTTTAGGGTTTTGAAGATATAACAAGAAATGCAATTTCACAGCAGAGCAAAAGCAACATTGTCAATATTTTCTCTTGGGAATCTTGAGGTGGTGCTATGATGTACCTAAGAAAAAAGTCTCCTCACTCAGGGTCTTTCTCCCGTTTCTTCTTGCCTTTACTTTCTGATTTCAGAACCCAATGCAAGACCTATCTCTTGATGGCAGTTTATTACCCTTCTGTGCCCCAGATGGCTAAAAAAAATGTGATTTCTAAATAATTTTCCTTTCTCAAAAGAAGGCATTCTCCCTAAGAGATGTGTCAGAGTAAGAACAGTTAGTATACTAGGTAGATGAGTTAGAAAGCACATATCATTTTTAGACCCCCATGGTAAGACTTATTCTATCTTTGTACTTATTTAGAGAGATCATACCTTAAATGTATTTCTTTCCAGCCTTTCATCTGCATAATGTAAATAATCTGGTTTCATCAATATTAACAATATCTGTTTGAATGTGGATTTTTTAATCCAGTGTATGAATTTCACTTAATATTTGTTTCTTGTGTAAGTTTGGTTTTCTGTTTTATATCTGGCAAAATCCCATCATATTTAAGGCTATTGGAGGATAATGTAAGGGCAAACTGGGCATATATTTCTAGCTTAAAATAAGTGAAAACTTTTGACTTGTGGAAGAAACTTATTTTAACATTTTGAAGCTCTGTTCCCAATAGAAGAGCTACTTCTACATAGAGGGTGAGGCTGAATAAACTCATGGAGTCTTAAAGTATATTTCTAAGCAGTTACTATGTGTTCAGCACTGTTCTAGATCTGAAGATAGAGCAAACAAGGTCTTTGCCTTCCTGACACCTAATATCCTATGTCAGGGGTCAGAAAGGTACATCTCACAGGCCAAACCTGTCTTGCTGCCTGTTTCTGTACTACCTGTGGATAAGAATTTTTTTTTTTCTATTTTAAGATACTTGAAAAAATCAAGAGAAGAATAATTTCTTGTGGTGTGAAAACTATATAAAATTAAAACTGGTGTCCATAAATAAAGTTTATTGGAAAATAACCATGCCTATTTGTTTACCTATTGTTTCAGTTCAGTTCAGTTCAGTCACTCAGTGGTGTCCGACTCTGCAAACACATGAATCACAGCACGCCAGGCCTCCCTGTTCATCACCATCTCCTGAAGATCACTCAAACTCATGTCCATCGAGTCTGTGATGCCATCCAGTCATCTCATCCTCTGTCGTCCCCTTCTCCTCCTGCCCCCAGTCCCTCCCAGCATCAGAGTTTTTTCCAATGACTCAACTCTTTGCATGAGGTGGCCAAAGTACTGGAGTTTCAGCTTTAGCATCAGTCCTTCCAAAGAACACCAAGGGCTGATCTCCTTTAGAATGGACCGGTTGGATCTCCTTGCAGTCCAAGGGACTCTCAGGAGTCTTTTCCAACACCACAGTTCAGAAGCATCAATTCTTCAGCACTCAGCTTTCTTCATAGTCCAACTGTCACATCCATACATGACCACTGGAAAAACCATAGCCTTGACTAAACGGACCTTTGTTGGCAAAGTAATGTCTCTGTTTTTCAATATGCTATCTAGGTTGGTCATAACTTTTTTTAAAATATAAATTTATTTATTTTAATTGGAGGTTAATTACTTTACAATATTGTGTTGTTTTGCCATACATCAACATGTACCTGCCACAGGTATACCATGTTCCCCATCTTGAACCCCCTTCCCTCCTCCCGCCCCATACCATCCCTCTGGGTCATCTCAGTGCACCAGCCCCAAGCATCCAGTATCATGCATCGAACCTGGACTGGCGATTCATTTTATATATGATATTATACATGTTTCAATGCCATTCTCCCAAATCATCCCACCCTCTCCCTCTCCCACAGAGTCCAAAAGATTGTTCTATACATCTGTGTCTCTTTTGCTGTCTCGTATGCTGGGTTATCATTACCATCTTTCTAAATGCCATATATATGTGTTAGTATACTGTATTGGTGTTTTTCTTTCTGGCTTACTTCACTCTGTATAATAGGCTCCAGTTTCATCCACCTCATTAGAACTGATTCAAATGTATTCTTTTTAATGGCTGAGTAATACTCCATTGTGTATAGCATCTTTTAATTTCATGGCTGCAATGATTTCCATCTGCAGTGATTTTCGAGCCCACAAAGATAAAGTCTGACACTGTTTCCATTGTTTGCCCATCTAATTCCCATGAAGTAATGGGACCAGATGCCATGATCTTCGTTTTCTGAATGTTGAGCTTTAAGCCAAATTTTTCACTCTCCTCTTTCACTTTCATCAAGAGACTTTTTAGTTCCTCTTCACTTTCTGCCATAAGGGTGGTGTCATCTGCATATCTGAGGTTATTGATATTACTCCTGGCAATCTTGATTCCAGCTTGTGCTTCTTCCAGCCCAGCATTTCTCATGATGGCAGGGTTGTGTAATTCTAACAAACTAGCCTGCAATGCCAAAATATTTTCCATTTTTTGTTTGTTTGTTTGCCATTTGTTATTCTAGGGGTAGGACAGATAATAAACAGGTAATCAGTTAAACAAGATAATTATGGATATTCATTACTGTTAAACCATTTTTCTGTTTTCCCTTTTTCCCAAACACAATTTTGAATGCCACTTTTTTAAACTTTGCATTTTTAAGGGCTGCATAGCTTTCCATTTTATAATTTATTTCATTTTCTCTGTAATGCTTGATGTCATCATTTTCTGTGGTCTGATATATAAAAGAAAAAGGAAAGATGTCGGTGATGCTTCCAAGGACCTTGCCTGAGTGGGAAGCACAAACTTATCTCACGGAGTTGCAAAGAGTGTTGAAGAGAACACACTATGTCTTTATGCGGCAGGTTCACAGCTAGTGTTCTATAGTAGGTGGCCAGATTATAGAAGGTAGCATGCAGAGTGAAAAGAACATGGTCCTTGGAAGCAGCCCAATCTGGGTTCAAACACACAGTACTCTGCCATAGGGCCTTGGCCAATTTAGTTAACATCTCTACTTATTTGTGACAATTACAGAGGACACGTGTAGAGCAGAAACCTAATAAATAGCAGTTATTCTTATTACCGTTAGTCTAGAAAATTATGGTTATAGTGATAGTTATTTTACACACAAACATCAAACATGGTTTCTGTCCCTGGATGTGAGGCATGTTTGTGCAGGTGGGTAGGTTAGTGAATAAGCTTTACATATTTGTAAATTGTGTAGGAATAGATAGTAGAGGGAGGGAGAAAACAATTACTTCTACTTAGCCATTTTTATCTGCAGTGAGTTTACCCCCATAAATGACTGGGGTAAGCTGTGTAGGGGAAAGAGCCCAGGAGAGGGATGGACGAGGCCAGGAAACCAGAGGGTCACAGGCACCATGGATTAAAGGGCAGGAGACACATGTGCTGCTTTCTGCTTCTGTTTACAGCAAAGTCTATGGCCCACTTCTTCATGAATCATTTGCCGTGTTAATTTCCAGGCTTCATTTGGTGGAGGCAGCAATGAAGGATACCAGTACATGCTATATTTACAGACGTCATCAATCCTCAGGTGCCTTTAATCTTTGCTGGGTAATGCAACTTTCACTCTTCGTTTTCACAGAAGGCTGAAAAAAAATGCAAAATAAATTATGCCAACTCCTATGTAGGAAAGAAGAAGACATTTTACAAGCAGCAATCATTTTGCCACTTTATAGTGTGGTAATAATCCTTTTTAGGAGCAGATATTTATATTTGTCTAATGGGGATATAGTATTGCACTTCATTGACTGATGTGTTAAAATTATCTATACTTTTCACTTTTCTGCATGGAAACCTAAATCCTGGATTAAGCCAGAATCAAGGGCAGTCTTGACAAATGTGTTATGTTTTGCAATGAGCAAAAACAAACCAACCAAGAAACAGGCTTTAGCATTAGAGAGATGAGTCCTCAGTTCTGCTTATACCATTGGCTAGCTTTACAGCCTTGAGAAATCTGCGGCTCAGTTTCTCATCTATAAAAATGAAACATATTTAAAAGTCCCCCATAAGATTGTTGTAAAAATTATATATAAGGTAACTTGGCACAGTGCCTGGTCCACTGAAATTTCTCAATAAATGTTGTCTTTCTATTTCATACTCCCTCCCTTCCTTCCTTGCAACAATTTCTACACGTAAGGCCATTTGTCTACCAGCAGAATTGAGGAGCAGCATTCTCCGTGGCAGCAGGCACTGTTTTGCCACGTGTTACCATAGTGGACGTGGGTCCATCAATTACCTCTTTTAATTTTCCTTTCTATAAAAAGTGGGAACAATACCATAATGTCTGGTAACCTAATTATTGAGGCCCCAGTGTTTCAAAAGAAGAAATGAATGAAAAGGTGCCTTTTGAATGGTAAAGTCATGATTGCTGTGACTTTCTAAGTAATCATCCAGGGACTACAAAAAAGTAGCAGATCTTTTCTCTCATAACCTGTTATGGATTGAATGTTTGTGTCCCTCTGAAATTGTTGTGTTGAAGCTATAACCTCCAATGCCATGGTTTTGGAGGTGGGCCTTTTGGGATGTAATTAGGGTTAGATTAGGTTTTGAGGGTGGGAGCCTCAAGATAGTGTGAAAGTGAAAGTCACTCAGTCGTGTCTAACTCTTTGTGACCCCATGGACTATGAAGTCCATGAAATTCTCCAGGCAAGAATACCGGACTGGGTAGTCTTTTCCTTCTCCGGGGGATATTCCCAATCCAGGGATTGAATCCAGGTCTCCAATATTGCAGGCATATTCTTTACAGCTGAGCCACAGGGAAGCCTAACAATACTGAAGTGGGTAGCCAAATCCTTCTCCAGTGGATCTTCCCGACCCAGGAATCAAACCAGGGTCCGCTGCATTGCAGGTGGATTCTTTACCAACTGAGATATCAGGGAAGCCTCATGATAGTATTAGTGCCCTTCAATAAAGAGGAAAAAAGAGATATATATCCTCCACACACACATATATATACTGAGGAAAGGCCAAGCGAAGGCATACCCCAAAATCTGCAAGTCAGGAAAAGGGCCTCAGCAGGAGCCAAATTGGTGGCACCTTGACCGTATACCTCCCTATCTCTAGACCTGTGAGAAATAAATTTTTGTTGTTTTAGTCACCCCAGTCTGTGGTGTTGTGTTATAGCAGCCCAAACTGACTAATACATAGTTCATTACATTGCTATTCATTTCCAGTGAAAATTCTTTCAAGGGAAGCCCCTGATGTTTAAGTCTCTAGGACAGCAATTCTTAACTTTAGCTGTGCACTGGAATCACTGGAGAGCTTTAAAACAAAACAAAACAGAAAAACCAAAAACATTACCTGCGTCCTGGTTCTAGTGATTCTGATCTGAGTGGTCTGGGGGCACCCTGGGCATGGAGCCATGCAAGGGTGACTACCACGCAGGCACTGAGGAGCTTGTACTCAGTCTGAACTGTCACTTAAGTGCATTTCAAACTTTTAACATGCTTACAAACCACCTGAGCATCTTGTCAAAATTCTGATTCTGTTCTAGAGTGTTTGCAACAATGCCTAAGATTCAGTACTTCTAATAGGACCCCAGGCATTATCCATGTTGCTGGTTTGTGGACCACACCTTGAAAGGCAAGAATTGCATAGAGGTTGGCAAACTAGGGCCCTTGGGCCAAACCCAGCCTGCTGCCTGCTTTGTGTGGCTCATGAGCTGAGAATTCTTTTTACATGTAAATGATGTTTTGAAATCTATTTATTTTTAATTGGAGGATAATTGCTTTACAATACTGTGTTGTTTTCTGCCATACATCAACAAAATATACATATGTCCCTTCCCTCAGTTAAAGAATGGCACATGAAAATTATATGCCATTCACATATCAGCATCCTTAAATAAACTTTTATAGCAACCTATCTACTTCACATATTTTTGTGGGTGTACACCTGCTTCTGTGCTGTAAAAGAATTGAATTGCTGCAACAGAGACCAAATTATCTGCAAAGACTGAAATATTTACTATCTATCTGGCCCTTTGCAGAAAATGTTCACTAATCCCTGGATTAGGGGGTAACTTGGACTCAGAGAGGATAAATATTATCCTCCTTTTTTTTTTTTTTCCATTCTCTGTCAGGTTCTCACATCGTCAACCTTCTGCTTGCTGAGAGTGGGGCTTGAAGATATTGATCTTTTTCTTCAGGGCTCCGTGCTGGGCACATCAGTTGAACAGGTCTGGAAGGATATGTCAGGGTATCTGCAAAGTCTCCTGTCTTGGGAATAATTGATCAGATTGAGTCACTCTATCTTGCTCATGGTAGGCCTCATACCATGATGTGGTCTGAATGTCTGTCTCTCTCCAAAATTCATATGTTGAAACCCTAACTTTAAATATGATGTTATTAGATAGGGGGTCTTTGGGAGGTAATTAGGCCACAGGGGTGAAGGCTGCATGAATGGGATTAGTGCCCTTATTAAGAGGACCCTAGAGACCAGCTCATCCCTTCCACTGCACCCTTCCAGGACGCAGTCAGCATCTACAGCCTGGAGGAAAGCCTTCCCCAGAACCCTGGCACCTGGAACCAGATCTTGGACTCCCAGCCTTCGAAACTGTGAGAAATAAACTCATATTTATATTAGCCACTGAGTCTGTGGCATTCTGTTTGAGCAGCCTGAACAGATTAAGATGCACATCATATCAGCAAGACATTCTCTTACAATGAGACTTGACTAGTATACAAAGGAAAACTTTGACAACAAAAACAAATACTGCTATCTACTATTTTACAATCTCTTAAAAACAGACACTAAAATTTATGTCCTTCTGCCTAAAAACAGATTAGCTAACCTGCTTTGAAATAAAATGATGAAACAAGTGTGGGGATTTTTCATCATATGGGAGCTTGCTGCCCTCAAACAGGACCCTCAAATTCAGTTCTTTCTTCAGCCTACATTCTTGGTTTTTCACCACCATGGTAGGCAATGATTTAAGGCTTCTCACTAATATCTTAGTAAATAATATATTTAGAGAAATTTGTAAGTCAGAATTGCAGAAGAAAAGATTACAGTTAATAAATAAGTAAAAAATAATCTGTGAAGTAGAAATGAGGAAAAATACTGTGTTACTTAAGTCACAGAATTGGCTACAGTTGCACAGTTTCTCTCTTCTGTATCAAAAGGGATGAAAATTCTATTTTTTACAGTGTGGTTGCCTTGAAAGTACCTTAAAAAAAACTTGACTTATGAAAAATCTTGAATCACACCAAAGCAAATAAACCTGTTTTAAACATTCTCCCTAATGGCTCCAAGTCAAGACTAATCAACTCGATCATCTCTGGTTTCAGGGATTGTCAAGAAACCATGACTTCAGCCTTCAAGGGTGAGTTCTCTATTATTTTTGGCTCTCAACAGCCATAACTAGTCCCAGAATGTTGACTTAAGCTAGCCATAATGGGGTACCTTCCTTCCAGCTGAATCACAGTAAGATTTAATGTGTCAAGAAAGATTTAGTGCTCCGTGTTTTCCTCTAAATCCTTGGTTTCCTAGGCACACACTGTTCTTTCTTTGTTTCAGGTACTTGCACAGTTAATAAAAATAGTCATTAAAAAATAAATAAATCATTTATTAGGTAATTTAGGTGTGCATTTATAATGATGATCCTCTGTAATAAATGCAATTATTCACATAATAGTTTAGTGACTTGCTGAAGCCATACAGTTGTTTCATGGCAGGGGTAAAATTCAAACCCCACGATCAAATGACTCCATAAACAGAACCTTTAATTTGAGGCTGTGTTTACCCTTTCTCACAGAATAATGCTCAAATCCTATTGGAGCCTATCGTCATATTGGGAAATTCTATGGTCTTGTCCCCCTCTTGAAGATTATAGCCTAGGAATGGGTCCAAGGTTTTAATGGCTTCTCTATATAAATATATTTACTTAACTCTGCATTTCTTAAATTTTCCTAGGGGGCCCGTTCCTCTCTCTTACCTGTTTTCACATAATGACTATTAACAATCTGCATGACACACTTGGGGAAATGTTGCCCTGTATCATTTGAATCCTGGTGTTGATGCTGTCAGCATTTGAAATCAGTTGAGGAAATTATGCCAATCAATTATTCCAATATGAAAAATTAAAAGAGAAGAGACAGAAGAAAAGACAAGAGTCAGGGTCACAATGACTCTTGTCTTTTCTTCTCTTTGTCTCCTCTCTTTTAAGCAATTTGTAGCAAAGGCAATGGCACCCCACTCCAGTACTCTTGCCTGGAAAATCCCATGGATGGAGGAGCCTGGTGGGCTGCAGTCCATGGGGTCACTAACAGTCGGACACGACTGAGCGACTTCACTTTAACTTTTCACTTTCATGCATTGGAGAAGGAAATGGCAACACACTCCAGTGTTCTTGCCTGGAGAATCCCAGGGATGGGGGAGCCTGGTGGGCTGCTGTCTGTGGGGTCGCACAGAGTCGGACATGACTGAAGAGACTTAGCAGCAGCAGCAGCAGCACAGTCCCCTCAACAGCTCACAATAGTTCTCTTTTCTCATATCCCCTCCAATATTTGTTTTTTTCTTTTTGATGATAGCCATTCTGATAGCTATGAGGTGGTATCTCGTTTGGTTTTGATTTGCGTTTGCCTAATGATCAGTGATGTTGAGCATCTTTTCATGTGAGTGTTGGCCATCTGTATGTCTTCTTTAGAAAAATGTCAATTCATGTTCTCTGTAAATTTTTAATCAGGTTTCTTTTGATATTGAGTTGTATGAGATTTTTAATATATTTTTTTATTAATTTTTATTTTTTAGTTTGTTTTGCTTTAAAATACTGTATTTGTTTTGCTATACATGGGCATGAATCAGCCACAAGTGTACATGAACTCCCAATCCTGACT
>SJXQ01002720.1:0-34322 GCA_006408695.1 Aepyceros melampus
ATTCCAAGATGTCTGGCTCTAGATTAGTCATCACATCATCATGATTATCTGGGTCGTGAAGATCTTTTTTGTACAGTTCTTCCATGTATTCTTGCCACCTCTTCTTAATATCTTCTGCTTCTGTTAGGTCCAGACCATTTCTGTCCTTTATCGAGCCCATCTTTGCATGAAATGTTCCCTTGGTATCTCTAACTTTCTTGAAGAGACCTCTAGTCTTTCCCCTTCTGTTCTTTTCCTCTATTTCTTTGCATTGATCGCTGAAGAAGGCTTTCTTATCTCTTCTTGCTATTCTTTGGAACTCTGCATTCAGATACTTATATCTTTCCTTTTCTCCTTTGCTTTTTGCCTCTCTTCTTTTCACAG
Organism: Aepyceros melampus; assembly: GCA_006408695.1. Classification (NCBI taxonomy): domain Eukaryota; kingdom Metazoa; phylum Chordata; class Mammalia; order Artiodactyla; family Bovidae; genus Aepyceros; species Aepyceros melampus. Next base: position 364 of record SJXQ01002720.1, read on the forward strand.
CTATTTGGAGGGCCTCCCCAGACAGCCATTTTGCTTTTTGCATTTCTTTTCCATGGGGATGGTCTTGATCCCTGTCTCCTGTACAATGTCACGAACCTCATTCCATAGTTCATCAGGCATTCTATCTATCAGATCTAGATCCTTAAATCTAATTCTCACTTCCACTTGTATAATCATAAGGGATTTAGGACACACAATTCAGAACAGGATGCCCACCAGTGGGAGAAGGAATTGCTAAGAGGGAGGATTGGGAATACATGCTATAAAACCTAAGCATTCACTGAATAGGAAATGATCCTTCTCGGTAAGATTCTAATTAAATACATTATTGCTGGATCTGGTTGTGCTAGTGCCTAGCACCGATCCATCTTGGACAAGAGTTACAGAGCAGGGCTGTCATGATTCAGGCTAAGAAATGCAATCGGCTATGAGATACCTGCAGAGTATTTCTAGATAGGAACACAGTGAATGTCATTGGATAAGTTCAGAACAGCTCCGGTAATGATGCTGGACAAGGAAGAAAATCCTGGGTCAGGATGGCAGGTAAAGTCGACTGAACACAGGCGTTTATTTTCCCTTTACTTCCAGAGGTTGTTCAGTCACTGAGTGGTGTTCTACTCTGTGACCCCACGGAGTGCAGCACACCAGGCTCCTCTGGCCTCCCCTATCTCCCGGAGTTTGCCCACTGACTTTATAATGCTATCTAACCATTTTATCCTCTGCCGCTCTCTTCTCCTTTTGCCTTCAATCTTTCCCAGCACCAGAGTCTTTTCCAGTGAGTTATCTCTTTACACCAGGTGGCCAAAGCGTTGAAGCTTCAGCTTCAGCAACAGACCTTCCAATGAATATTCAGGGTTGACTTCCTTTAGAATTGACTGGTTTGTACTTTCAGATACCTCATCTCTTTAGATTTCAAGGAAACTTCAGAACTTAAAATTTCACAACCGTGAAGAGAGGACCATCTTCCATGGAAAAGACGTTTAATCAAATTTGGAATGTGGAAGCAAAGGGAAGGGTTGAGTAAAGAAATAACACGGAGCAAGTTATAACCTGGAAACCTGCAAAGGGGCTGCAGCAGAGGGCAGAGCCACCTGTTCAGGAGAACCTCAAAGCGGGGGTCAGAGCCAGAACCACGTGGTCTTGGTAACAGCTCCCTGACTGTTTATTCCAGAGCAAACCCCAGCAACGGGAAATTCCAGGCAACCTTCCTACCCCATCCATGTTAAAGAAAAAGAGTCAACTGCTAATCACCAGATGCTTGAGGAAACTGCAATCTGAAAGAAAAAGAATGACAGATGGGGGAAACCTGACTCCAGAAGAAATAAAAAACAATTAAGGGAACAGAAGATAAATTAATAGGAAGAAATTCCCAAATTTGAAGCTCAGCGAGATCGGGGAGGTTATTTCATACATAAAATAGAAGAAAGCTGTGAAAGAGAAAAAAACTAGAGAACAAAAAGGAATCTGTTAAAGGAAAATTTTGATTGCCAAAAATAATAATGAGGAAAAAAAGGTTAAGTTAAAGAAATCTGCCAATCATAGACCAAAAAGTTAGGCAATAGGGAATGAGGGAGATACAGGAGAACTTCATTGGTCTCCAGTCACCACTCTTGCTTGTTTTCCATTTTCCTTTAATCTGTTGAAATATCTCATCTGTTGATATTCATTAGCTTACAAGTGTGTTGTCCACCAGGACAATACAGACTCAAGCTCCAAGGTCTGAGCAGAATGAATGGGACACAATCCACTGCTGAGGCTTCAGGATACAAAGGGTTAACCGATACCCAGAAGCTTCCAGATAGAAAATAATAAGTCATCCAGGAAGGAACAAATGTCAGACTGGCATAGAGGTAACACTGGTTCTTCGAAGTCCATGAAACAATGCATTCAAAATTCTGTGAAAAAGTGATATCAACCTCAAATTCTCATTCCAACCAAACTATCAAACATGAAGCCAAATTCAAAAAGAGATTCAGACACACAAGGACACCGAAACCTCTCTTCTAGCCCCCTTTTCTGGGAGATCACATGAAAATGAATTCCAGTTTGTTTACTTCTAAAGAGTAAACTAAGAAAAAAGAAGTTAAGGTAGGTGTAATGAGAGCCTGTCTAGATGACAGCTCTAGTGGAGGACTGAGAGCAAGCAAGAAGAGGTCTCCTGGAGTGAGAGGTGATCCAAGAGAAAAAGGGCTTGGGAAAATCAGGGAACGTAATACAGGTACTAAATGCAAGGAATAAATGAAAGGAATTAGAAACTACTGAACAAGAGAAACTTCTTATACAGGCAGCATACTACTGAGCTTAAGAACAAAGTCTCTGGAGCTAGGTGTGGGTCTGAATTCTAACCCTGCCCTTCTTCAGCTGTGTGACCTTGAGCGAGTGGCTCAACCTCTCTGTGCTCATTTTTCTCATCTCTCAATTAGAGATAATAATAAGACCAACTTACAGAACTATTGTAAGGAAGTAAATGAGTTAATATTTATAATGCTCTTAACCAAAAAAACCTATCACTTGTTCCATATAAGGTTTGTTGAATAAATAAGTAAGAAAACCAAAATTCTATATGAAAATCACGGTCATCCAAATAAATCGGTAAACAGATTCAATTAAAACAAATTAATGGACTTAAAGAATGTGATAGTTTCCAAGTGACAGATTGAAGTAAAAGCTTATCAGTGTGTGTGTAGTGGGGAGGACAGGCAGGGACTGGGAAGCATATATCTTTCCTGCTAACAAGGAAAAAGGCAAACATAACTTCCAGGAAAAACATACCCCCTGCCTAAGAAAAACTCCATATGTAAGAAAGACAGAGTCTAAACACAGAACAAACTAAACAAGGATAGGATTATACATCAATCGAAGAGTACGAAAAAGGAGAATGCATTTACATACAATGATCTCTGAGAATCAGCTAGATTCTCCTCTCTCAGTAGGTCCATAGGACAAGGTGCAAAGCAGATACAGAAGTGGCCAGGGTAAGAACCTGGAACTATGGCTTCAGCTCTGAGCCAGCATTTCCGAGTTGATTTTCTATCAAGTAGGTACATGAAGCATTTTGATAAAATATTTCAAAAATTAATTTAAATCTAGCCAAAGTCACTCCTCCCCATGCAAAACATGCTGTCCACCCTAAAATCGTGTCCTTTGTCAGACCTGAAGACAAGAAAGGAAAACAGTAAGCAAAACACAGCTCCAAGAAACTGTGCCAGGATCATCTAGAATTCTGGGAACTGTTGCTTTTGTTAGGAATGGTGCAATCAAAACACAGGTTGGCCAAGAGGGAGGCTTCATGTGACAAATTGTACCATGTTCCCTCGTCCGAGTTAGACGGCTTACGTAGTTTGGGTGGACATTTCATTGCTCAATTCTCCCTCCAGAATTCAGGGCTTATTGCCTTGAATGAACCTCTTTTTGTTGGGGGAGAGGATACATATGCTGCTGTGTATCTGGGGTGGGGGGAGGTTTCTGCATCCCATTGCCAGATTCTTCAACCTGAGAGCAGGACTCCCCAAGGAAGCCCGCCCTCAGACATTCCTCGGGTCCGTGAAGAAGTCATCACTGGCTTCTCTGTACCAAGCAGCCCACGTGGAACTCCACCACGGCACGTGATACAAGTCTTGTCACTGCGTCATTTCTTATGCCTCTATCTCCTCTGCTGGTCGGCGAGCCCTTCAAGCCAAAGACTAACCACAACACGCCCATCACTCTACCTTGTGCCTCGCACATTTATCTATACAATAACTAGGAGACAGAGACAAGGGCAGGGACAGAGATCTTGAGTCTTACTATCTGCCCCGTCGTACTTTCCCTTCGTTTTGGGTTTTTCTCATCACTAAGCATTTTTGGCATTTATGAACCTATTGTCTAAGGATAACAACACACCAAAAAATCACCAAAAGCTGTCGTAGTCGAGGTTCTGACTGAAAACCCACCTATACGACCTCACCCACCTCCCCATGCCACACACACTCCTGGATGATTCTGTCCCCCTTGCAGACTACAGTCACACTGTTCTGCTGTTGACCCAAAGTTCAGTATCTCCAGTCTTGACCTCGCCTCTCGGCTCCAGACCGTTCATCCGACTACCTCCTACACACTTCCATTTGGGCAGTCCTCCAAGCACTCAGCTCAACTGAGCTAATGACCACTTGCTAAAGGGTCTCCCTGCCTCCAGCCCCACCCCATGTCTGCCCTGTAACAGGCTGCAGATCTGACTTGGCACTGTCTGCTTAAGTCTCTTCAGTGCTAACCCTTCCTCCATTACCTTTTCTTGTAGGATAAAGGCCAACTCCTTAGAGCAGCAAGTGAACCCCACCCCCTGTCATTGGCACTGCTTTCCCCTCCTCCACTGTCATCACCCACTCTCTCAGTCATATAATCCAGTTCTTACCTCCATACCTGGCTTACTTAGGCTTCTTTCAAGACCATGCTCCTCTTGGACTCACTTTCTCTTGGCAGCATTTTTTCTGAGTTGCTTCTAGACTCTCCACCCAACCCAAGCTGAGTTACAAGCCCATCTGCTCTCCTACGGGCTTCCCTGGTGGCCCAGTGATAAAGAATACACCTGCCAGTGCTGGAGACGCAGGAGACCCAGCTTCGATCCCTGGGTCAGGAAGACCCCCCAGAGGAGGAAATGGCAACCCACTCCAATATTCTTGCCTGGAGAATCCCATGCAGAAAGGAAGACTGTTGGGCTATAGTCCGTGGGTTGGCAAAGAGTGGGACGTGACTGAGCAATTAAATGAAAACATGCACACTTCTCTTCTACACGATGCCTGGTGGTAAACAGTGAGCACTCTGTGTTCACAATAGGATGACCTCCCAACGTACCAAAGGAAATAAAGCTCAGAGAAGTTAGGGAACTTGCTCAATATCACATGTACTCTAAAAGTGGCAACTGTCACCAAAACTCTGCTCTCCTAATTCAGTTCTCCTGCATAGACAGTTAAGATTTTCTGTAATTTTGCCCTAAAAAGCAGAAATTTCACATCCCCTGTCCATGGTTTCTTGTCTTGTTAGTTCATGAGCTCTGTGAAGGTCCAGTAGAAGGCCTGACAGTAAGGCCCAACTGATGCCTTTCCTTGACTGCTTCTCTTGTAACCATGGCCATTGGCCAGCAACATGGACCGGAGGCTGGGCCTGGAACCTGGTGGCCATGGGCTCCAGACCCCAGGTCTGGAGAATGGGATTTGGCCATGAAAAATGGCAGCCTCAGACCACCTCATGACGGGCAGGCCCCACGGCTACCCACAGCAGCTCACTTACCAGGACATCCTGCCCCTTTTCTCTTCCATAGAGGACGGCTCCCCTCACTCCAGCCTCAACTGCCGCTAACTGCCCGCCCCACTCAGGATTCCTGGCCTCTGATTGGGCCCAGTCCTTGCCAATCCACTTGGAAATAGAACCTGTGCTTTTCCCAGCATTCCCAGGGCCAGGTCTTCCTCAGGAGCCTTCTTCATTCACTTAACTGGAGTCTCTGGATTCATGTATGAAGATGTGCTCTGGCTGGCCCTGCACTGGGCCTCCTGGGTCCTCTGCAAATCCTCCTGGTCCACAATCTGACCAGAGTCTCTCCCAGACTGAGCTCTTTGAGAACAAGACCAAGTGTTACTTTTATTCTATATCCCAAAACCTAGCACAGGCCACAGTTGAGACAAAAGACTGTTGAGGCTTCATTACTTCCTCCCTGTGTGTGCACGCTAAGTCACTTCAGCTGTGTCTGACTCTTTGTGACCCTATGGACCCTATGGAGCCCGCCAGGCTCCTCCATCCATGGGATTCTCCAGGCAAGAATCCTGGAGTGGGTTGCCATGCCCTCCTCCAGGGGATCTTCCCAACACAAGGGTTGAACCTGCATCTCTTCTGTCTCAGGAATTGGCAGGCAGGCTCTTTACCACTAATGCTACCTGGGAAGACTACTTCCTCCCTAGAGTATTCCAAAAGCCTTTTCTTGAGACCCCTCCACCTGCAATGTATTCTCTCAAGTCTCTTCTCCACAGGATAGACTCTCAGGTTTAAAAAATACTGGGCAGAGCAAGTTGTAGGAAACTACTGAAGCTTAAAGTCTGGTCCAGGGCAACGAGCAGGTGATTTGCAGGTACTGTGAGAAAGGAGCCAGGATGTCGATGGACCACTGCCTGTTATGCTTCAGTAAAATATGCCTCCCCCAAACTACAGAGGCTCAACAAGTCAGACTCATGAGCAGAACGTGGAAGCTGACGTGGACATGCAGATAAGGGAGGTGCTGGCCCTCAGGCTGCTGAACCTGGGGACAAGGGAGGCTCTGAAAGAGCAGAGAACAAAGCACTAAGAAAGGCAGGGCCAAGGTTCGGGGACCAGGCATGGGGCAGTGGCCAAATGGACCAATGGGTGCAGGAAGAAGAGGCAGAATCTGCAGGAGGACTCTGAGGGGTTCAGTGGCAGCTGCAAGGGCTTTTATTAATGTGATTGACATCTGACCATCTATCGGGGCAAACAAATAGCCTGAGCTTGATATGAACGGTTTCCTGTTAGCACTAGGGAGCCACCAAAAGCTTTTTAATCAGGGAGGTGATAAAATCAGATCTACGACAAGCTCTGGGTCCATCTATGTTGCTGCAAATGGCATTACTTCATTCTTTTGATGGCTGAGTAATCTTCTGTTGTACATATGTACCATGTCTTCTGCCAATGGACATTTAGGTTGCTTCCATGTCTTGGCTATTGTAAATAGTGCTGCAGTGAGCATTGGGGTGCATGCATCCTATTGGACCCACTCTGCTCAATGTTAAGTGGCAGCCTGGATGGGAGGCTTTGGGGAGAATGCATGGCTGAGTGGCTTTGTTGTACACCTGAAACTATCACAGCATGTTAATCAGCTATACTCTAATATAAAATAGAAAATTAAAAACATAACAAAAATCAGATTTATGCCTGAGAGAGGGTGGCTCACAGGCAGAAGAGATTAGAAACTAGCCAAAATGTTCTGGGCTTCATCTGGGGCTTATCAAACCTTCAGAAAGGGCTACAGAGCAACTCTGAAAGCTTTGGGGGAATGGTAGTCCTGGTTTGGGGATGGCGTGTATCCATGCCAATAAGCCAGCTGGTCAAAGAGTATTTTCTCTCATCTGGAAATATTAAAGTGTCATTAGGACATTCATAGCAGCTCCACTCACATTAATGTTTGAAGACCAGACATTTCGAATCCATCAGGGTCTCTCATTATTGGAATCTGGAAGACAAAAACATTAGAAAATAATTTATGGTGATGTTCTGAAATTACTGGTAGCATTTGCACAACCTCGTGAATGTACTAAAAACTACTAAACAGTATGCTTTAACATGGTGAATTTTATGGTATGTGAATTATGTCTCAATAAAAAAAGAAACAGAGGACTTCCCTGGTGGTCTCATGGCTATGACTCCACGCTCCCAATGCAGGGGGTCCAGGTTCGATCCTCAGTCAGGGAACTAGATCCCACATGCTGCAACTAAGACCTGGCACAGCCAAATAAATATTTTTTTTAAACAAACAAATAAAAATAAAGAAGGAAATTGAATAAGAAGAAGGATGTGGTGAGGTTTTCTCCCCGTGTGCTCAGTCAGAGGGTAAGATTTGGTAAGAAAGGACACAACCTGAGTTCGTAAATCTCTCTTTCTCTTCTTCATCATCTTTGTCCTCCCAAAGCACGTGGACCTACTGGGGAAACTTCAAGAGATAAGGCAGTGTGAAGAAATGACAGGAAGCGGAATCTGAAGACCCGCTTTCACGGGCTTCCTCTCCCATGTCTTGGCTATAGGGCTGCGCAGGGCTAGTTCTCGTATCTGTATAATGGATGTAACGATAACCTCAGAATGGACAGATGTGTTGTGAGCATTAAGAGTCCACTCAGGCGAAGGGGCACAGCCTCACACACAGACGAGCTGCTGAGACCGTTGGTGTGAAATTATCCAAGCAAGTAGGACCCACTGCTGCTGCTGCTGCTAAATCACTTCAGTCATGTCCTACTCTGTGCGACCCCATAGACAGCAGCCCACCACGTTCCCCTGTCCCTGGGATTCTCCAGGCAAGAACACTGGAGTGGGCTGCCATTTCCTTCTCCAATGCATGAAAGAGAAAAGTGAAAGTGAAGTCACTCAGTCGTGTCCGACTCTTAGCGACCCCAGGGACTGCAGCCCACCAGGCTCCTCCGTCCATGGGATATTCCAGGCAAGAGTACTGGAGTGGGGTGCATCGCCTTCTCCGAGTAGTACCCGCACTGTCTGCTTTTCCCACAGGGATCCCAGTTAGAGCTCCCAGCCTAAGGGACATGTTGAGTTTTCAGGGACCTTAAATTATTCCTTAAGCTGTACTTAAAAACACCTGTATTCTGAATTCAATTACAGCAGTCCAGAATCAACCACCCTTGATGAAGGCCCTCACTCCTGTTTCTCACCCTGTCATCCCCCTGCCCTGTCACCCTACCTACTACTCATCTGAGGCATTTAGCTTTTCCAGCTTGCATTGTTGACGGGCTGATCATTAATGCTGTTGCTTCACCTCCTGGTTTATTGAGTTTCTCCCAGGGGCCAAGTACTTTGCTAGGTAGTGAGAACACAAAGACAAGTAAAATATAAATCTTGTCCTTTGAGTCATTCATGATCTGTGGACTGTGTTAGTCACTTGGTCGTGTCCAACTCTTTGCGATCCCAGGAACTGTATGTAGCCCGCCAGGATTCTCTGTCATGGAATTCTCTAAGCAAGAATACTGGAGTGGATTGCCATTCTCTTCTCCAGGGGAACTTCCCAACCCAGGGATCGAACCTTGGTCTCCTGCCTTGCAGGCAGATTCTTTACCAGTTGAGCTACAGGTAAGTTTATGATAGCTACACAGAAGTCTATCATTCATGATCTAGTAGGGGTGAGTGGGCAGGAAGACGTGTAGAAAAGGTTTCCATGGCTGGGGCCACCACTGGGACATAGCTGGGGTCGGGTGGGAGCACAGATTGGGGGTGGGGGAGGGATCCAACAGTTTGCCTGTGGGATATATCAGGATGGCTCCACACCATCCTCAGAAGGTGACATCTGAGCTGCTTCTGAAGGGTGAGTGGGGCTCTCAGAGGAGAGAGGAGGGGGAGAGTCTATCCCAAGCAAAGAAGGCATGTTCAAGGAAACAGAGGCAGTACACATATATTTGGGGAACAGTCAGGAGCACTCATGACTGGAGAACATTTCATCATGTGCAAGAGACATGGAGGGGCCTGGGCTGGTCTGTGTCAGGAGACATGGATAGACTGGAGCTATTTTTTAAAAATTGTTGCTGCTGCTAAGTCACTTCAGTCGTGTCCGACTCTGTGCGACCCCATAGACGGCAGCCTACCAGACTCCTCCATCCATGGGATTTTTCAGGCAAGAGTACTGGAGTCGGGTGCCATTGCCTTCTCCAAATTGTTATGCCCCGCCTTAAACCAAATCTTTTGCAGAAGCCTGTATATAAGTAGAAGGGGAACACTATGGTCATTTCAGGGAAGAGGACTGGAGTCCCCAGCCTTGGCTACAGAACCCTGGCTTCAGAGAACATGGGGTTTGTTTTTGTTTTTGTTTTTATGGCCATACCATACAGCATGTGGGACCTTAGTTTCCTCACTAGGGATCGAACCTATGCCCTACTGCACTGGAAGTGAAGAGTCCTAACCACCGGACCATTAGGGAAGTCCCCAGAGAACACAATTTGAGAACAATCATTGTACAGAGGGGATGGTGAAGGGCAGGATGGTCAGACCTGTGTTTTACGTAATTGCTCTGACATGTGTATTTTGGAGGCAAGGAAGCATATTTAAAGGGTTTGTGTGCGTGTGTGTGTGACTGAGCCACATGGCTTGCAGGATCTTAGAGACTGAACCCGCGCCCTCGGCAGTGAGGTCTTCCCAGGTGGCTCAGTGGTAAAGAATCTGCCTGCTAATGCAGTACATGCAGGAGATGCTAGTTCGATCCCTGGGGCAAGAAGATCCACTGGAGGAGGAAATGGCAACCTGTCCCAGTGTTGTTGCCAGGATAATCCCATGGACAGAAGAGCCTGGTGGGCTACAGTCTGTGGGGTTGCAAAGAGTCAGACATGATTGAGCGATCGAGCATGCACGCACACCTCGGCAGTGAAAGCTTACAGTCCTAACCACTGGACCGCCAGGAAATTTCTGGGGTTTTGGTTTTGGTTTATTTGTTTGTTTTTTAAGACGATTTTAGCGAAAGGTGCAGGGTGTGAAGGCAGGTGGTGACGGGGTGGGGGTTGAAGAGTAAAGGCGGCTGTGAGTCCTGCCTATGGGAGAGGCCCCCAGATTTGGTAAGAGACTCAGGCTGGTCAGGTGAGTGAAGAGGGAGATTCTGTGGGTGATGGAATTTTCTGGGTGACTGGGGTGGCCTGGGTGACCAGGTAGATGACATTGTCATTAACTAACTGAGGGAAATTGGAAGGATAAATCTGGAGAGGACTACTTGAGTATTCTGGAACATCTGGAATACAAAGGACAGAGCTTCCTCTAAGAGAGAAACTGGGAAGGAGGCAGATGTGAGTTAGGGATTCGACCCAAGTCCAAATGCTGGGTGGGAAAGTGGGGCAAGGCAATTGGTTTCTTCATCTATAAATTGCTTAATATAGTAACTGTTTCAGTCCTGGTTTCAACCAATCAATGCAATTGAAATGCTTCTTGAAATCCAGCTGCCACTTCCACTTCATCTCCTGTGGATTATCATAGCACGTGGCAAAAACCATATCCCTTGGACTCAGATATTCTGTACCATCCGACTCAGATTCCTCAAGGGCACAAACACAGTCACATGCCCACCAGCGCCAACTGGGTACAATAGTTGCACTGATTTTGCACTCACGAGGTAGGTTAGAAAGCCTGGCAGCAGTTTAAATTCACAGTGCTTGGATTTGATCCCGATTACAAAGGAAGTTTCAAGTTAGATACCAGATATATATTTTTACTGCCATGGGAGCAATGATTCCGATCCCCCAAGAGTTTGGTTTGATTTCAAAGATTAAATATATATACAAGAACACCAAAAATGGTGAACCCATGTATTTCAACAAGTTTCTCTCAAAGCTAAAAAGAAAATTTTCTCACTCTACCCACACAGTTATTTGTTGTCATTCAAAATTCTAACACAAAATTTAAAGCCCAACCAATGGACCCTGGGCATCAAGCGGTTAGCAACCATGGGGGAAGGCAGAAATGAACTTGGGTTTGAACCCCCATTCTCCCACTAAGAACTGTATGGCCTTTAGGGAGGAATTTAACCTTCCTAAGCCCCAATCTCTCATCTGTAAAAAGAAGCGAACAATAAGAGAACAATAAAATAGTTCTGGAGCTGATGTAAGATGAAAAGAGATAACACTGTATAAAACAGTAATGCACAAATGTTAGCTGCTAATCCTGGATGATGATCACAACGTGGGAGACTGGATGTCAGGAGCAGGCAAACATCTTCTGAACAGCTGGTTTGCTTTCCCCTAATTCACACCATGAAGTGTGTGATGGCTCAGGTCCTTCCTTAGGCACTGGGGGCCAGAGCCACACTCCCACTTCCATGCTTCTCCTTGTAAAGGAGCCAAACTCTATCACATTCACATTTGTGTTAGCCTCATTCTTGGCTCTATCTTTTTCTTTTTTTTTTTGCTTCTACCTCCTTTTCCCTTTTCTTCCTCACTTAATTTAAATGTATGTAACCACTATGGACTGACTGTTCGTGTCCACCCTCACCCTGCTTAAAATTCAAATTCAAAGCCCTAATCCCCAACACGATGTTATGTGGAGGGAGGGCTTTGACAGGTAATAGGATCAGAAGGGTGGAGCCCTTGTAATGGAATTAGTGCCCTTAAAAAGAGACAAAACAGAAATGAGCTCTCTCCACCCTGTAAGGGTACATCAAGAAGGTTACCATCTACAAGCCAGGGGCAGGGCTCCCACTGAACCAAGCTCTGCTGGCACTCAAACCTTGGACTTCAGCCTCCAGAACTATAAGACTTAAACTTCTGTTGTTTAAGCCACCCAGTCTGTGATATTTTTGCAACAACAGCCTGAGCTGATCAAGACAGAAATTCTGTTATGTTTTGAACCATCTTTTGTCCTTTGATATATACAGAAATAGATATGAAAAGACAGGTAGATAGCTAGATAGATATAGAACATGGGGAAATGGTTTGGAGAATGGACATAGTAAATATAGACAGGATAATAGATAGGAGATAGACACGTTTCTACTCTTTTCCTTTATGCTGTGTTGATTCGCTGCTCACTTGACTACATTAATCGTCATATAGTAGAGAGCACCTGAAATAAAACCAAAGGGCAGAATTATACTAAGTGATTCCCAAGGGCTCTTTATCTCCAAAGTTCTATAAGCTTAAATGCACGTGCCTGCCACATCATGATTCCAATGCCATGACTCCTGTCTTCCGCAGCTCAGCCCCCTCTGTCAGCACAACTCAAAATAAGGGAAGAGGGTAAGGAAGGGTTTGCCCTGGTGGGAGAAGATGGGTGAAGAGGAGGACACTAGAGGTGGGGCTGGAATGGGACCCAGTTAGCCTGTAACCTGGATCCCCTGGGTGCCTTAGAAGAGTGTAGGAATAGAAAGAGCTGTGGTCGAGAGAACTGGATCTAAGCCCTGGTTATAATACTTAACTAATGCTTCGTCCTAGGTAGGTCACTTTATGTCTCAGAAATTCAGTTTCTTCAACTACAACACAAGATTAACAACACTTCCTCCATCTTCAAAGCTCCCGAGGGCAGGTCAGGTGCCTCTGAGATTTCATGTCTCTGACCCATTCTCTGAGTTCATGGGATTATACCAGGCACACCCGGATAATCCAGGATAATCTCCCTATTTTAAGGTCAGTGATGAGTAATCCTAATTCCATATGCAACCTTAATTCTTTTCTGCCATGTAATTAACATATTCACAGTTTCTGGGGATCAGGACATGGACACCTTTAGGGGAGAGGTCACTATTCTGCCTCTTAATGGGTCTGTCCCCATTTCTTCTTGCCGCTCTATAGTTCACGCTCCATGCAATAGCCAAGGGGAGCTTCTTGAAACACAATCTGGTCATTTAACTTCCATGAATAAAATCATTCAAGTCAATATATAAAATGTATCAAGTGGTAAAGAGTCTGCCTGCCAATGCAGGAGACCCAGGCAAGAGTCTCAGGTTAGATCACTGGGTTGAGAAGATCCCCGGGTTGAGAAGATCCCCTGGGGAAGGAAATGGCAACTCACTCCAGTATTCTTGCCCAGGAAAGAAAGAGGAGCCTGGTTGGCTACCGTCCATGGGGTCTCAAAAGAGTTGGACACGAATGAGCGCTACAATTTTTAAACTCTTTCTTAACACGATGAATGAAGTTTCTACTCACCTTCCCAGTCTCATTTCCCACCCGCGCCCTTCAATCTCTGACCCACTCACACTGGGCTTTTCCACCTCTCCTATTCAATAGATTCCTCCAGCCATAGGGCCTGGGCATATGCTGTTTCCTCTGCCCAAGACACATTTCAACTGGTGAGCTGCTACAGATCCCCCAGACCATACCAAGTGCCATCTCAGAGAAATGGTTCCTGGCCTCCTTAACAGCAGTTCCATCCTGACTGCACTCCCTGGTTGCTCACCCCCTGATGGCACCCCCATCTTTCCTTTCCAGCACTTAGCACGGTTGGCAAAGTTACAACTGCTGGTGTCATTCTCCAGCTCAAGACATCCATCAGGGACAGTACCTGTGGTTCTCACCATGGCATCCCCTGAAAGGTGGTCAATAGACACGTGTTGAATGCAAGAGGAAGTGTCACTTTTTCAATATACAGAGGAGGACGCTGGAGCTCAGAAGGTCAAGGAACGTGGCCAAGGTCACACAGCTAGCAAGCAGGGGCTGGTGACCTGGGATTTGACCTGAGAGCTCTAACATCACTCCATTTGCATTGCAGACAACTGATATGGGAGTGGGGCTGCTGCTGCTGCTACTGCCGCTGCTGCTAAGTCGCTTCTGTGGTGGTCAACTCTGTGCAACCCCATAGACGGCAGCCCACCAGGCTTCTCCATCCCTGGGATTCTCCAGGCAAGAACACTGGAGTGGGTTCCCATTTCCTTCTCCAATGCATGAAAGTGAAAAGTGAAAATAAAGTCGCTTAGTCATGTCCAACTCTTTGCGACCCCATGGACTGCAGCCTACCAGGCTCCTCCATCCACGGGATATTCCAGACAAGAGTACTGGAGTAGGGTGCCATTGCCCTCTCTGAGTGGGGCTGAGGACGATTTGATTTTCATGATCTTAAGGGAAGATGAAGGTGGTCCTGCAACTGCTTGAGATGTAACTTCCAGGACAGAAACCTCCACTGAAGGAGTGACCCCAGCAGAGTCTTATCTTAGCCTCCTAAGGTAAGAGTGCACAGCCCTCAGGCTGCCACTGTTTCAGGCCCAGCTGTAACTGCAGTGGTGTGCTTAATAGGGGAAGCTGTGTGTGTGTTTGTGTGTGTGTCTGACTACAGATGGCCTCAAATTCTTTGCTGCCATTGACAAATGAAGTCTGGAAGCCCTCCCCTTGAATCCAAGCGAGACTTCTTATTCATTCCATGTGATAATTCCTGTTATTTTTGTTTGTAATGTTTCAGATTGTAAGGCAATAGGTAATATAGTGTAAGTAAAATACTCTTTGTCTATTATTTACTACTGGTATTTTGATTTGTACAGTCATAATTTGTTTCAATGATTTCATTTTAACATCCTCCACTGATGTATATTAATAAGTTCAGATTTAAAGAATGATGGGGAAATGGTGCATGGAATACTTTCACAAGTATTGGGAGTTCAGTATGTTTTGAAAATAGCAATTTACTAATTCAATGGCCATGAATTTGAGCAAACTCCAGGAAATAGTGAAGGAAAGGGAAGCCTGGTACGCTGCAGTCCAGGAGTTGCAAAGAGTTGGACACAACTTAGTGACTAAATAACAACAAAATTTAACTTTTGGCGTGTAAGGAAATGGATTTTATCAAAGTCCATTGTGGGCAATGGTAATACTGGCATTATTATCTGGTAATACTGGCACAGGGCATTCACTCCACACCTTATTAATAGTGAGGTATGTTGAAGAAAAAATTTTAAAAACATCTGAGCAAGCCTGACAGACTTGCTTGCTCAGTAATGTGGAGGACAAGTGACATCCTTCAGTTCCCGAGGTTGTAAAAAACCTTCCTGCACCCCCTCCATGTTTTGTGATGCTCTTTGTGGGAGATGCCAGCTACAACGTAAGAGTCTTGACTACCCTGAGATGTCCCATCCGAGAGGCCCTGTAGGCCCTCCTGGCCACAGTCCTGGCTTGGCCCCACCTTCCAGCCACCCCCATCAAGCCACCAGACACTGAGAGAAGCAGGCCAGCCTGTCCGGCAGTCAATTTCACCGAGTCATCACATGAGGAGGCGAATCATCACCCAGCCAAGTCCTGCCCGAATCCTGACCCACAGAAATCACAAGCTGTAATGAGACAGTCATTGGATGAAGGCACTACATTGTGAAGCATTTTGCTTTGGAGGGGTAAATAGCCATGAGAGAGGATGTGTGTCAGGGGGAGGGTTCTGGGTTGTGTCTCCCTGTTTATTTATACACAAAACTACATCCTTGCATCGTTTTCTGGTGGACAATGATCATGCTTATTTCTGCAAACATGTCTATGTTTTGCTTATATCCCTTGGACTGCAAGGAGATCCAACTCAGTTCAGTTCAGTTCAGTCGCGCAGTCGTGTCCGACTCTTTGCGACCCCATGAATTGCAGCACGCCAGGCCTCCCTGTCCATCACCAACTCCCGGAGTTCACTCAGACTCACGTCCATTGAGTCTGTGATGCCATCCAGCCATCTCATCCTCGGTCGTCCCCTTCTCCTCCTGCCCCCAATCCCTCCCAGCATCAGGGTCTTTTCCAATGAGTCAACTCTTCGCATGAGGTGCCCAAAGTACTGGAGCTTCAGTTTTAGCATCATTCCTTCCAAAGAAATCCCAGGGTTGATCTCCTTCAGAATGGACTGGTTGGATCTCCTTGCAGTCCAAGGGACTCTCAAGAGTCTTCTCCAACACCACAGTTCAAAAGCATCAATTCTTCGGCGCTCAGCCTTCTTCACAGTCCAACTCTCACATCCATACATGACCACAGGAAAAACCATAGCCTTGACTAGACGGACCTTAGTCGGCAAAGTAATGTCTCTGCTTTTGAATATACTATCTAGGTTGGTCATAACTTTTCTTCCAAGGAGTAAGCGCCTTTTAATTTCATGGCTGCAGTCACCATCTGCAGTGATTTTGGAGCCCAAAAAAACAAAGTCTGACACTGTTTCTACTGTTTCCCCATCTATTTCCCATGAAGTGATGGGGCCAGATGCCATGATCTTCAACATGGTGAATTTTATGGTATGTGAATTATGTCTCAATAAAAAAAGAAACCGAGGACTTCCCTGGTGGTCTCATGGCTATGACTCCACGCTCCCAATGCAGGGGGTACAGGTTCGATCCTCAGTCAGGGAACTAGATCCCACATGCTGCAACTAAGACCTGGCACAGCCAAATAAATTTTTTTTAAATAAACAAATAAAAATAAAGAAGGAAATTGAATAAGAAGAAAGATGTGGTGAGGTTTTCTCCCCATGTGCTCAGTCAGAGGGTAAGATTTGGTAAGAAAGGACACAACATGAGTTTGTAAATCTCTCTTTCTCTTCTTCATCATCTTCGTCCTCCCAAAGCACGTGGACCTACTGGGGAAACTTCAGGAGATAAGGCAGTGTGAAGAAATGACAGGAAGTGGAATCCGAAGACCCGCTTTCACAGGCTTCCTCTCCCATGTCTTGGCTATAGGGCTGCGCAGGGCTAGTTCTCATATCTGTATAATGGATGTAACGATAACCTCAGAATGGACAGATGTGTTGTGAGCATTAAGAGTCCACTCAGGCGAAGGGGCACAGCCTCACACACAGACGAGCTGCTGAGACCGTTGGTGTGAAATTATCCAAGCAAGTAGGACCCACTGCTGCTGCTGCTGCTAAATCACTTCAGTCATGTCCTACTCTGTGCGACCCCATAGACAGCAGCCCACCACGTNACTGAACTGAATGGGGAATTCATTCAATACAGGCAATTATGGAGCACCCACTGTTTGCCATGCACTGTGCCAGGGATCCAGGGAGAAGCAAGACTTGGTACAAAGCCTGGGGCCACGCCAGGAGTCTAGGGACCTAGAGAGGATCAGGCCAAGCTGAGAGCCCAGCACTCTCAAGGCAGTGACCCTGGGCTCCTGGGGCACCTGAAGCCCAGTGAGAGCGCTCAATCCAGCCCACGAGCGGGCAGCTCCGAGCCAAGCCGGCCCACTCTACCCCGCACACATGACAATCTTCCCCAAGGACTTCTCCTGGGTTGGCAGGAAAGTGAAAAGTGAAAGTTGCTTAATCGTGTCCGACTCTCTGCGAACCCGTGGACTGTAGCCGGCCAGGCTCCTCTGTTCGAGGAATTCTCCAGACAAGAATACTGGAGTGGGTTGCCATTCCCTTTTCCAGGGGATCTTCCCAACCCAGAGACAGAACCTGGGTCTCCTGCATTGCAGGCAGATGCTTTACCAGGGAAGCCCATGCAAAAACCAGTTCTGAGGTAGGGCAGATAAATCTGGAAACATCAGATAAAACAGAGATAAAGATTTATTCCAGCATAGCTTCTTAGCACCCTTACTACTTCATTGAATGCTGTCAGTCTCCTAAATGGAATATAAAATGCAGCATTTCCCCAAACCACACAATCTTGAAATCGCTTTTCACTGAGCAGATGATGATACCTGTATGTTCAGTAACTCATTCAGGAGACATCCTGGGGCAGAGATAACGGGTGTGGTCTCCAACTCCGGGGGCCAATAAACCACATTTCCCATCTCCACTGTCCCCTGGGGAAGGCAAGGCAGCAATTCAAGTCTGAGTGGAGAGACTAGTGGAAGGAGCCACAGAAGTCTGGGACAGAGGGAGTGAAGTGAAAGTCGCTCAGTCATGTCTGACTCTTTGCCACCCCATGGACTGTACAGTCCATGGACTTCTCCAGGCCAGAATGCTGGAATGGGTAGCCTTTCCCTTCTCCAGGGGAACTTCCCAACCCAAGGATCAAACCCAAGTCTCCACATTGCAGGCGGATTCTTTACCAGCTGAGCCACCAGGGAGGCCCAGGATGGAGGGAGGGAGGGTGGTTAAAATGAATGAAAACAGGAGACCTCATCTGTCTGTGCTATGGTGATGAGGTACAAGACTGAACCAGGGAGATTATACAAAATAGTTGAGAAACAGTTTTAGTACAGCCACTGCCCAACCAACCAGAAGGGACACATCAGCCTTGGATACACCAATTAGCATTTCAAGTAGTTTTTTACAGGATGACTAAAACAGATTCTAAAATCCAACCAGCTCAGATCCTAGATCCATCACAGACTATCTGTGTGACCTTGATCTAGTCCCTTAGCTTTTCTGTGCTTCAACTTTTTCACCTGTAAAATGGGGCTAAAACTACACTGTTATGATGAGGATTGAATGTAAATGAACTTAAAGCACTTAGCCCCAAAACAGCTTCATAGCACACATTCAATAAATGTCATAGTATTATGATGGTGCCAGTACGTGTAATTTAATGACAGAATTAAGCTCCAGTGAAGCTTCTCACTGGTGCTGAGTCCACTGTGCGTGTCTCCTCTGCCAGGGGCTGTGAACAAGCGTGAGCGCTGTTGGCTGCTGCTGCTGCTAAGTCACTTCAGTCGTGTTCAACTCTGTGCGACCCCATAGACGGCAGCCCACCAGGCTCTTCTGTCCACAGGATTCTCTAGGCAAGGATACTGGAGTGGGTTGCCATTTCCTTCTCCAGAAGAGCGCTGTTGCAGTTCAGAGCAGAGAAACCGGCGAGCACAAGATTAGTCATGTCTGATCACTAATTATTTCCTACCTGCTCTGCCCTGTCTAGGTACTGAGTTCATCATTAGGACAATTGCAAAGGTGACTAAGCCTTGATTGCTTGAGTGATTCAGAGATTAGAGTGGAATCATAACACACACCTAATGCATGGTCCATGCTGCACCAGGTGCTTCCTACATTCAAATTCTCATCATTCCTCTCCAAGTGCTGTGGGCATCACCATCCTGGTTTTTATTGGAGAAGCCAAGTTTCATAAAGGCTGAGGGATTTTCCCAAGGCCACACAGCCGACAGGCTCTTTCTGCCCTAGACCATTCTGTCCGACTGACCTCCTGCCTACTCAACCTCCATCTGTCTTGTGCTGCCTGACCCAGCTCCTGCAGGTGCCATCGATCGTTACCACGTCAGCATTTCCCCAGCACCTTGTTCTTAACACCACGCCTCTCAACTTGCCTTGCCTGCCTGTCCCCCACTGGACTGGGAGCTCCCTAAGGCCAGCCACCAGCTTACTCTTCTTTCTGTTTAGAGCCCAGTACATGTGGCCACTCAGTGACCATTATGTTGAATGTCTGAATGAGAGAATGAGTGAATAATGTAACCGCAGGTGTGGTCAGCTGGCACACAGACCATATTTATATTAATAGCACTTATAGTCTCTCAACACAGTAGAGAGCGATTCCTCAAAGGCTTTGCATTTCATATGTCAAAGCTCATGACCCATGGCCATGGGAAGCAGAGTGGAACTTCAGTTTCTATGTTCTCTCTGTTTTATCAGCTTTCTCTCGAACATCCTCCAGCAACACAGAGGTGGTGGAGTGTGAGGTGACATCCAGCCCTGGCAGGGTTTCCCCAAAGGATTGGAAATTGCACAGCCTATGAAGTCAAATTTCGTTAGTTCTCCCACAGCAGAGCACAAGTCAACTTATAGCACACTTTATTCTTTTCCACTACAAATCATGACTTGGCCTCAGCAAGCATGTGCCCCTTAGAAAGTTTTTATGTAGATATACTTTTTTTTAAAAGAGACACAATAATACAGTCCTGCCAGTTTGAATATTTGTCTGAATTAATAAACTCATCTTTTAAAATACAAACAGCCTTTAGAGAGAACAAACAGAGCAAACCTTTACCCACAGTGTCCACAGATTAAATACACTCAGCAAATTCACTTGCTCTGTGGGAAAAACAGTTTATGATGGGAGGGTGGGAATGGTGGAGAGTAAGGTCAGAAGGCGTGTTTGGGGGGAAAAGAATCAGAACCTGATCCACCAATTCAAAAGTGGGCGGGTTTCTGTGCAGAAACAACCATCAAGAAGGTGAAGCAACTGCTGCCTCTGAAGACATTAGATCCATGTGACTCTGTTCTTGCTGTTCTTAGAAGGGGCGGGAGAAGTGGGAGCCAGTCACAGCAGCGCTGATTCCGGGCAGGACTTTTACATAAAGAACCCGGAGAAAGCCTCTTGACCCTGCGTACACTGAGTTCCTTCCACGAAAGCATCTGGTCTCCTGAGACCGCTGGCCCCCTGCCAGGCTGGAGCTCAGGCAGAGGACAAGAGGAGGCAATGGCAGAAGGATCAGGACAGGGCAGGACACGCTGTGCCCCAAGGACTGCAGCCCTGCCTCCAGCCCTGTCCCAGAGCACCAGGCGCCAAACTGACCCAGAAGACAGACTTCCACGTCCCCGTGCACCTGGGACCTGCAGGGGGAGGTGGGCGGGCTTCCCAGGTGGCGCTTGTGGTAAAGAATCCGCTGCCAATGCAGGGTACATTAGAGACGCAGGTTTGATCCCTGGGTCAGGAAGAACCCCTGGAGGAAGGCATGGCAACCCACTCTAGTATTCTTGGCTGGAGAATTCCATAGACAGAGTGGCCTGGCGCGCTACAGTACACGAGGTCAAAAAGAATAGGACTGAAGCGACTTAGCACACACGCATGCAGGGAGGTGGGCGTTGGATGGAAAGATTGTTGCTCAAGAGAAACTGACAGCTCAGTTGTTTATGTGCTGGACACAGTGATGCGCTCTGACCATCCAGCTGCCTACACCCTGGCCAGGACTGCAGGCAAAGCTAGGCGCTTCCAGGCTGGGATATCACTCAAAGCTGAGAGAAACATGATAACCCTACCCCTGGGGGTGGACTGGGCCCTGGAGAGGGCCTTGCTCCTGGCCTGGGGAGATGGGCAGGAGGGGTTGTAATTGGGGTGGACACAGGAAGGGCTTTGTACCAGGCTCTGCCAGGTGTCCACAGCAAAGAGGCTAATTAGGTGGGAGAGATTTTTCAGCCAGCAAGATGGCCAACCAAGAGCTCCTCCATTCAGCCTGCCTGTCATGGCAGCCTTCCCCTGTCCCCGGGCCAAGCCTCGTCACTATCAACAACAAGCAAGAAAGGAACCAGCAGGTCACCGAGGTTCAGCGAACGCCAGCTTCCTAGGGCTGGGAAAACAAGCCGAATTCCTTAGTTGTGATGTGCAGACTCCTCTGGCTGGCCAGGCTTTCAAGCCAAGGCAGTGAGAAGCAGGAGCTAAAGCCTGGTGGGGCCCAGAGTGGCCAGGGGCTCTCCTTCCTGCCCTCCAACCCGAGCTCGGCTACCAGCCCCCGGGAGCTGCTGCTGCCCCAGCCTGGAGGGAGGTCAGAGCCCAGGGTTGCCAAAACACAGGAGCTGGGCGAGCCCTCTGGGATGTGCAGGGCGCTGGCCTCGGGGCACACACGAGGAGCATGGGGTTTGCGGGGCTGCCTGTTTGAATGACGGCTTGACTTTAGAAACAGAGAGGGAATAGCCAGAGCTCCACGAAAGTGGGTGCCTGCTCCTTGGGACCCGAGTGAGGGGACCACGTGCCTGCTCTTACAGGATACAGCGTCGCTCATGGGGAAAAACACCTTCCCCTGCGCCGGAGGCTGGGGACCCAGAGATAGGGTAGGGGGTTCCCTGCTCTGAAGGGGTCCCTGCCAACCTGGAAAACCATGTAACAGAGAGCATAACAGGATAGGATCACAGGGAGGGCCACAGGGGAGCGGCAGCCGAACTCAGCCGTGAAGGTGGGTGGGGGTCTCAAGGCCGAGAAAGGGAGGAATTTCTTCCCCAGGGAAAGGATCACAAAGGCTCCGAGCTCAGAAAAGGGACTCCTGGTGCCTGCGGCTTGATTCGAGGCCAGGAAAGGGCACCCTTGGACCACGCCAGGCTGGCAGTGCTGAGGATGAAGCTGGGTTTGCTCCTGATTCTCCCCATCTGGCAGAAAGCCCAGAGGCTGCACCAGCCTGTGCATCAGGGCTTAGGAAGTAGGCCTGCTGCCCCCACACCAGGGACAGAGAGAAGCCCCTCTTAACACATCATCAACTTTCCCATCTCCACTGTTGATCCATTCTATCAACAAGGAAACACGCTATCCTCTTGTCTTGTCTGTTCAGTGCCCAGCAAAGCCCCTCTCTTCCCTGGATTCCCTGCCAGCTACTGCCCATTTCCGGTCCCCTTCCCAGCAAAGGCCTCTGCTTGTTTTCTTCGGTTTCATTCTTCTTGTTCCTCTCTTAAACCCTTTTAGTCTGATTCCCCCGCCTCCTCCACAGTTTCACCAGAACTGGCTTCATCGAGGTCGCCAACAGCATCCAGGTTGCTAAATGCAAAGGACATTTCTCAGGCTTTACTTGTGCTTTTCATCCATCAACAACGTTGGACACCATGTCACCCTCTTGTCCTCCTCTGGCCTCCAGGGCACCAAATTCCCTTGGTTGTTCCTCCTGCTCCGATGTTGGCTCTCGTTTTTCAGCAGGTCTCTCCTCTGCCCTCCAGGCACCAGACCGAGTCCTCTTCTCGAGCTGACTAACTCCTACAGTGACCTCATCCAGTCTCATGGCTTTAAATACCTACGGTACCCCTGTATCTCCACCTTCAGTCTCTCTACAGAGTCCAGAATTGTATATTCAACTGCCTGCTCGTTATCTCCAAATGTGAAACCTAGCAGCATTCTCCAAGTCATCACGTGCAGATCTCCACTGACCCCCGCACCACTCTGCCCACGGCTTCCCTTGTCTTGGTTGATGGTGACTACAGCCTTTCATGTGCTTGGGCATTCTTCTCTCCTCTCAATCAACATCTGATTCACCAGGAAATCCCAATAGCTCTGTCTTCAGGATCTGTCTTCTGTCTTCTGGGATCTAATCACTTATCACCCCCTTCACGGCTCTCCTGTTAGTCCAAACCCCCTCATTTGTCTTCTCATTCATGACAGTGGCCTCCTATATCAACTTCTTGCTTCTCTGATCCTACCGACTACTCTCCAGACTGCAACCCAAGAGGTCAGAAAACATCACTACTCAGCTCAGACCTTGCAATGGCCAAAATAAAAGCCAAAGTGCTGACAGTGGCCTGGAAAGCTCTAAAAGCTCTCTCCTCCACCCCACCCCCACCCTGGCCCTGACTTCACCTCCTGACGCCCCACCTCCCTTGCATTTCATTCCAGCCACGCTGGTCTCCCTCCTGGTCCCCAAATGCTCCATCTTAGGCAACAACAACAGCAAAGATCCTTACTGGTTATTCTCTCCACCAGGAAAACCTTTCCCTGCAAATTAAGTGACCAACTCTCATCTCCTTCAAGTCTTTGCCCAAATATCACCTTCCCA
Source organism: Aepyceros melampus (assembly GCA_006408695.1). Lineage (NCBI taxonomy): Eukaryota > Metazoa > Chordata > Mammalia > Artiodactyla > Bovidae > Aepyceros > Aepyceros melampus. The sequence continues at coordinate 23,898 of SJXQ01002720.1, forward strand.
ACAAGCCACTCTTGACTACAGTCTGCCCCCTTACCTTACAATCTCTGATCCGTGGGTTATTTTCTTTTTCCATTGCACTTTTAACTCTAACACATTAGATATTTATTATACTTATTGTTTATGAATTGTCCAGTTGTGAACTCCATGAGAGCAAGACTTCATTTTTTATTTGTTTTGTTTTGGTGAGATTTGTTCACTGATGCATCCAAGTTTCTAGCACAGTTCTTGACATACAAAAGGCTCTTAATAAATATTTTTTGAGCGACTGGAACTGAATGAATTATAGCCTCCTGACTGACTTGGACCTTGGTTTTAAGATGCTTATTTGATGAGCAGAAAAATCAAACAAATCATATGATGTCACAGACAATGGACTGTCATAGAGATATACAGTTGCTGAAAAAATGATTGGAGAGTGGTACATTGAGCCTTTCAACTGTAATAATCCTTTTTTTAAGCAGTATTAGGGATGCAAATGTTCATTATATTATTCTGCATCATGGATGCATGAAAGATTTCTAATTTTAAAACAGTAACAGATACTCAGCAAGTTAGCACTGACTATCATGCGCTCAGTCCCGTGCTAGGTATTGGGCTGGGGAGAAGACTGGGACTGAAAGAACCCTGGCCCTGCCCTCCAAGAACTTGAAATGTACAGTGAAACAACACACCAGCTTCCAGAAAAAAGCACAGCGCAGACAGGACATATGAGGAGGCCAGTCCAGGAGGCATGGGTGGACGAGCGGCACCAACACTCAACGGCACAGAAGTTCAGAGGGTGCAAGAGATGGCTGGTCAGAGGCGCAGGGGGCCCTCACGAAGACAGGGAGCTGAGCTCAGCTCTGGGGAGCCAAGAGAAGAGCTCACAGAGAACAGACGTTCTCACAGGAAGCCCACGTGCCAGTAAGAGTGTCAGTTCAGTTCAGTCGCGACCCCATGGACTACAGCATGCCAGGCTTCCCTGTCCATCCCCAACTCCTGGAGTTTACCCAGAGTCATGTCCACTGAGTCAGTGATGCCATCCAACCATCTCATCCTCTGTCGTCCCCTTCTTCTCCTGCCTTCAATCTTTCCCAGCATCAGGGTCTTTTCAAATGAGCCAGGTCTTCGCATCAGGTGGCCAAAGTATTGGAGTTTCAGCTTCAGCATCAGTCCTTCCAGTGAGTGTCCTACCCTAGAAATGTCTGTCAACCTCACCATACCTTCCTCATCCATTCACAGCATCCCTGTTCTAGACAATCCACAAAGTCTCTTCTGCTTGGAGGATTCTATCATTCTGTGTGCCAAAACGACCAATCTGCTCAATGCTAGGCATTGGGCAAGGGGAAATTTTTAAAATACATGGACCTTGCCTCAAATAATTCACAGTCTAATATGGGAGTTGGGCATTAGTTCCCTTAATAACCTTGAGAAGGAGGTACAATAAAGATGAAGAAACTGAGGCTCAGAGAGGTGCCAAGGACAAAGCACAGACTGGGTCTCCCAGATCTCCCATTCCAGGGACAGGTTCCCAAGTAAACGAGAAGCCCATTCTCTGTGACCTCATACCCTGATCTGCCTCTGAGTCAGCCAGAGGGCTCACTCTTGTGAAGAAGGCAGGTTGTGACCCAGCAGCTCTGGGGTGGAGTCTGAGTCTGCACTTTTGATTGGCACCCAGGTGTTACTGATGCTCCCTCAGGTCTGAGGACCAGCACACAGCTCTCAACTCAGACAGGCCCCAAATCTCTACATCAGTGCTTCCCAAACTGGGAGTACATCGCAGTTACGTGGGCGATTAGTTAATGCCTACAGCCGGATTCCATAGGGATGGGATCTGGAATTTGATAGTCTTTTTTTTTTTTTAATAAGTTGTTCAGGAATTCTGATACATGACCTTTGCCAAAGACAACCGCCCCACCTCGTCTTTTTGGCTTTTCGATGTCTCTGACTCTCTAGCTCCACCTGCTGGATCCACTTTGTCTGCCACAATGACCTCACAGCCTCCTTCAATTTGCTGCTGCTGCTGCTAAGTCGCTTCAGTCGTGTCCGACTCTGTGCGACCCCAGAGATGGCAGCCCACCAGGCTCCCCCGTCCCTGGGATTCTCCAGGCAAGAACACTGGAGTGGGTTGCCATTTCCTTCTCCATTTACTCCTGGACAATTTACAACTTGAGAAAGCTTCTGGGGTATTTGAAGTGCATGAGGAAGCTTGCCCCCTGACCCAAAGAAGATATCTCCCCCACTACGGCTGATCTTGGTGTCAGGCTTCTAGGCTGCAATATAATCCCAAGATCTCAGGGCAGGATCTGGTCTCTGTATCATTGTTGTAGTTGTTCCGTCACTAAGTTGTGTCTGACTCTTTGCGACCCCAAGGACTGCAGCACATCAGGCTTCCCTGTCCTTCACCATCTCCCAGAGCTCGCGCAAACTCAGCTCCATTGAGTCAGTGATGCCACCAACCATCTCATCCTCTGTTGCCCCCTTCTCCTCCTGCCCTCCATCTCTCTGTATCATGGGGCTTATCAAAGGGTACAGAAGATAGACCTGGTAGTGGCAGTGAAATTTAAACAGAACCTCTGAACTAAGCATTGCTCTTTCTCCTATGTGTATCAGAGGCAAACATCTGGAGAAGAGCATTTTAAATGAGTTTCCTCCTGTGGTTGTCCTCTGGGATACAAAGTGGGCAGCACCAGAGCCCTAAGTGTCTCAGAGGAAAGGAGAGGTGGGATATGGGAGAAGAAAAGGAGGTGGGGGCCCCTGCAGGGCACTGAATGTGTGCTAAGCACTTTACAAACGCTGTGATTCAGGATCTAAACCTGCTCGCTCATCAGAAATGACTGGAAAAGTCACTGACAGTCTTTATTCTAGGCCTCACTCTAACTGATTGAATCAAACTCTCTAGTGGGAGCTTTGCGAAGCTCCCAGGTCATTCTGGTAGGTGGGAAGCATGCATCACATCATTTAACATCTCACAGATGAGGCCATTCAAGTGCAGAGGGACTTTCTGAAGCCACAAGGTCAGTAAGGGCCAGAGCCAAAGCAAGGAGAAGGAAGTGGGACCCACCTTTCCAGTGGCATTTTTATAGGAAATCCTGCTGTTTGTTCAGTTGCTGAGTCATGTCCGACTCTGTGACCCCACGAACTGTAGCCCATCAGGCTCCTCTGTCCAGTAGGATTTCCCAGGCAAGAATATTGTAGTGGGTTTCCTCCTCCAGGGGATCTTCCTGACCCAGAGATCAAGCCTGAGTCTCCTGCATTGGCAGGCAGGTTCTTTACCACTAGCGCCACCTGGAAGCCCAAGACGGATATACCAAGATTCAAAAAGTCCATTGTGTAACTGATAGAAAAGGCCTAGCCATCAGCAGTTATTAAGCAAATCTGAATGCTTTGATCTTAGAAAACAGTAAGAGATATTTAAATCTAGAATAAGACCAGGGGCCGTTGTACGTTGTACTGGTCAGATAAAACTCTAAGAAGGACACTGACAAACTAGACTCTGAAGAGTACAAACAGGTGTCAACAGAAGCAGAAATCACATCTCATCTCACAACAAAGAGTAAGTGGAAGAAGTCAAGCATATCTGGAGAAGAACAGATGAAACAGGGTCATAAATACTCTCTGCATGCTGGTAAAGAGACAGAGACACTAAAAAAGTGTATATAATATGAACAATATATAAAATATTACATATAATATCCATAACTATTATAAATCATACATTTATTAACTTAAATCTATATATTAATACACAAACATATTTGATGTTTTTAAACTACATTCTTGGAGAGGACTCTTGAGAGTCCCTTGGACTGCAAGGAAATCAAACCAGTCAATCCTAAAGGAAATCAGTTCTAAATGTTCACTGTAAGGACTGATGCTGAAGCTGAAGCTCCAATACTTTGGCCACCTGATGCAAAGAACTGACTCACTAGAAAAGATCCTGAAGCTGGGAAAGATTGAAGGCAGGAGGAAAAGAGGACCACAGAGGATGAGATGGTTGGATGGCATCACCTACTCGATGGACATGAGTTAGAGCAATCTCCAGGAGTTAGTGATGGACAGGGAAGTCTGGCACAAAGAATCAGACATGACTGAGCTACTGAACTGATATTTGTGTATATTTTTGTATATAATCTTGTGAGGCTGAACCCCACAGATTGTGAGTCTATATTATTCAGAAACTCTGTGAGTCTGATAACCAGGTTTGGGAGTGACCACAAGACTCCCAGGAGGCCAGCTGTGAGTGTAAGACTACATTACATGACAGTCAGCAAGTCTCCCTCTCAACTAACATTTGAGAATCCCATACATCATAAGTGTTCTCTCATCCAGAAAATTTCCAAGGGCAGGACATGTCTCTCCTGCTCCCTGCTGCCACCCGCTTGTCATCCTAGGAAGAGGCACCGTGCCAGGGTCAGTTGGAAAATGACTGTCAAGAGAGATGGTTGCTACTGGAGAAGCAACTCTCTGAGTTTCAGGGTTGAGCAGAGATGTGCAGCTGGGAGACTGGCTCCCATGAAAGAGTTCAGTCCTGCAAAAGCTTCCAGAGAAAAATAGGACGGCGGCATTTCCAGGGGAGAGATTAGATCTTAGAAGCAGGAGACTAGCCCAGAAATAATGGTTTCACTGCTGGTTGTGAGACCTCAGCCCAATTAAGTAATGTCTCTCAGCACCTCTGTGTATATGCTGAGGCTAATAATCCACCCACATGGTTCTTATGACGCTCCAATACTTTGGCCACCTGAGGTGAAGAGCCAACTCACTGGAAAAGACTCTGATGCTAGGAAAGGTTGGTAGCAAGAGGAGAAGGGGGCTACAGAGGATGAGATGGTTGGATGGTATCATCGATTCAATGAACATGGACTTGGGCAAATTCCAGGAGATACTGAAGGACAGGGAGGCCTGGCATGTTGCAGTCCATGGGGGTCACAAAGAGTCAGACACAGCTTAGCAACTGAACAGCAACAATGGTTCTTAAGAAGATTGATGACAAAAAGAAAATACTTCATCAGGTGCTTAGCATACAGAAAGCACTCAATAAACAACAGCAACAATAATAAACCTAGACATTTGTCATCTTGAAAGCACTTTAAATTATCCATAAATTGCAAATAACTGTTTGCAAAAATACTATTCTACAAGGTGGCCACTCAGAGTGCAGCCTATGAGACTCACTGTTCTTACTCTTTCTGTCTGGTAATATTTCACCCACTGGGCATAGCTAACTGGATAAAACCCAGAAACTTGATCCCATCTTGCTTCACCTTTCACTGTGAAGTGTCCATCAAGGAGCTATTAATAAACTCAGTTTCTGCCCATGTCAGATCAAGGGAAGAATTTGCTAGCCCAAGTCCCCATTTCCTTTATCTTGAACTATTTGAAGTTCAAATCACCTCAGATAAAAATAATTTACTCAAGAATTTCAACAAAACTCTCTGATTGTTGGCTGAAATGCTTTATGTATGGATTCAGTATTCATTTGCCCTTACTTGTAGAAGAGAGGACACGGTCCCTCGCAGGTGTGCCCTGTCCTGGGTCCCTGTGTCACAGAGCCCTCTAGAGGGCACTTCTGGGCCAGGACACCAGACCCTGAATGACAGCAGCTATGATACTCAGTATTCTTGGGCTGCCCTGGTGGCTCAGATGGTAAAGATTCCACCTGCAATGTGGGAGACCTGGGTTCGATCCCTGGGTTGCGAAGATGACCTGAAGGAAGGCATGGCAACCCACTGCAGTACTCTTGCCTGGAGAATCCCATGGACAGAGGAGCCTGGTGGGCTACAGTCCATGGGGTCCTGGTCTAGAATTACATATCCTAACAGCTGATCCAGTGTTCTTCATTAAACATCTATTGCTAAAATGGAGTCAGGAGACAGTGGAAAAGGGAATCAGGTGTAGGTTTTAATACCGGCTCTGCTGTAACTACATGAGTGACTCTGGGCAACTGGCTTTCTCTCTGTTAGAGGAGCCTGGCAGGCTACAGTCCATGGGATCAGAGAGTCGGATACGACTAAGCACAGCCCAGAAGGGGCTGCACTGAAACAGCGTCCGCCAGCCGTGGCCAACAGATGGCTCCGCCGACCAAGCTGAAGTCCGGAGACTGTCACTCCATTTTGCTCCCAAAAGAATTCCAGTCTGTGGTTCCCAAATGGTCAATCTGGACAGGCCACAGGAGGCTGCCTCCTCCTCCGGGGGGTTCAACTGGGTTTCGACTAGGTTTGTGCCAATATATGGGATTGTGCTGCATGGAGCCCTGGGTGACTAGGGAGAGAGAGATGGGGGTGGGGGTGGTTGGCAGGAGGTGGTGGATGCGGGAGCTTGAGAGGGGAGGGTGCCAAGTGTAGCATTTCACAAGTCGCCCACTTTTACTTCATTTACAAGGAAGAGCCTGCCGACATTGTCACCGATGGCAAGGGTTCTGTAACAGGGATAGCAGGTGCTGCAAACTGTGGTCAGGCCCAGCTCTGGAGCCACGGCCAGCACACAGGGGCCCCTGGGCAGAGTGAAGAAAGAGCACTCTCTGGATGAACGGCTTGCAGGCAGGAGCCCCTTCTTCCTGACCATCCCAGGACCCTCTGCCCCCGAGCCCAGCAGGGTTGGTGAGTGGGGAGCAGGGCAGCTTTCTGCCCTGGGTGACTCCTGGGCCAGCACTCTGTGTGGACCGAAAACTTACACAGCCATCCTGCCACACCCTCATTCCACAAAGGCACCTGATAAGGCTTGTAGATAGTGAGCTTAGCTCCTCCGAGTGAGCACTCCTGTGCCCACAGCTGTGATTGGTAGATCATAGCTCCAGAGTGACAGTAGGTCTGCGCAAAGCCACACCGTGAGCCTAGAACTAAAACATCCAATTCTGTGTTGCTCTCCTACTGAGACAGAGTCTCGCTCTCTTCATTCATCTAACAATCAACTCTTCCAAGTTTCAGAGGAATTTGGAATTTGCTGCCTCCCCTTGCTGTCCCTGCTATAAGGGATGTTTTTTCTTCAGCCCCTCCCCATAGACTATAGACTCACCGGCCAGGAACATCACATTTCCATAATATCCTGCTTTCCCATCCATTCTGCTTTAAAAAAAAAAAAAAAAAGGTCTTTTTATTCCAAATTTTTTGTTATTATTTGCTTATATTCTTTAACAAATCCAAAAAGGATCTCAAGTAGCTTAGGGAAAAAAACTCAAGCAATCAAACTGTTTGCAAATAGCTCAAAAGCCATGACATGGAGCAGGATTTAGAATGATGGGAGGAAGTAGACAGAATTACTCCTGACATCTAGGCTCAGATAATCCTGCTCGCGGGGACTCAACAGAGCCCAGGCCCAGGGCAGCCAGGGCAGAGGAGGAAGATGAAAAACAGGCTCTTGTCCAGCAGAAGGACTCACATTATTCATCACTTTAGACAACATTCCAACCATGCATCCTTTGAGGAATGGATTTATAACACTTCACACGGGGCAGACAACAACAGAAGGTTGTCTGACCCACGGGAGCCTTGGGGGCAGGCATCTTCTAAATCACTCACATGAGATGAGTGTGACCTTTCTAGTGAGCATATGCTCAGCTCACAGCACCCCAGGGGTGGCCATGCACCCAACTCCTGTACCTTTATACCAGGCCTGCTTACCCACAAAACACACCACACCGTCTCTGTCCAGCAGCCAATATCTGCCAACCTCAGGCATTCCAGAATAACTCATCTGGGCCAGATCCTCTGGCGCCACCCTTTCCTACCAGCCTTTCATTTTCCCAGTCTTTCCAGCCTGACATTCTGGTCTTGGCCTCCCATTTCTCACTTGAGCTTTACTACAGAGCCATCTCTGAATTGTTTCTGGGCCCCCCTACTCTCTGGCTCCTTCCTCTCCAAGGGTCTCCTCCAACTCAGGGCAGGACTGTGGAGAATCACCCAGTAAGCGCTGGAAGTGGGATCAGGGAGCCCATTTCATCTTCGTAAATGAAGACGAAAACAGGCAAAAGTTCGCCATTGAGTGATAAGGACCTGGGGGTGCTTACTTTGTAATTTCATTCATTCTCTGCTCCTTCTAGAAACGCCAAGCACTTGCTATGTGCCAGGGACCAATCTCGGAACAACTATGACAAAAGCCTGTTCCAAAAAGAAGTGGGGGTTTAGGAGGGAAGCATCACTCCCAGCTGGGGTTTCCAGGCAGAGGCTACACTTGAGCCAGCCCTTGAAGGAAAAGTGGACGGCTGACCGTGGCAACCCCTCCCCCAGATTCTCTACTAATTGAGCGTAAACTGTGAATGAAGAAATGGGGTTGGGTAAGCATAAACACCAGGAGGAAGCTGAAGGGATGAGAAGCTGAGAGAAAGGGAACAGAGGAAATATCTGGAAAGAGAAGCAAAGCGAAGTGTACTCCAAATTCAAATGGGAAGAGAAGTTCAAGGTGGTTCTGAATTTACCTATGTTTCCTGCACAGAAGGAATTGTAACCTTAAGTCTATAGTTATGCCTAGAAAATATGTCCTCTGACAGGTTCAGTCTCCCCCTCTGTAACTTGGGGGGTTGCAGGCTTCCCTGCTGGTTCAGTGGTGAAGAATCCACCTGCCAGTGCAGGAGACACAGCTTCCCTCTGTCCAGGGAGTTCATAATTTCCCCAGCTCTGTCCCACCACAGCAAAAATTTGAAGCGATAGACGGACTAGTGTTACAGCTTGGAGTTACAGCTCAGCTTTATTTGGCAAGCAAAGGAACATACACCCTCTAGGCGTGAGGGTGGGCTAACCCAGAAGATGTGAAGAGAAGAAAGCCAGTGGCGGCTCAGTGTTGGCTCTTTATGTTTTTTTCTCCTCCTGAGCCTGCCTTATGTTGGGCTAACCAGGAGGGTTGTTTGCTTCACCTGATGTTCTCACTCTGGTCCTCAGACGTTCCTTTGTTCTACTTTCATGGGCTTTTCCCCTTCTTTGTCTTTTAGCCACCACTATCTTGGACTCCTTTTTTCTGTTCTAACTACCTAACACGTCCCTGGTCCAGGAGGATCCCACATGCTGAGAAGCGACTAAGTTCATGTGCCACAACTCCTGAGCCCGCGCTCCGCAGCAAGAGAAGCCACCGCGATGAGAAGAACACGCACCTCAACCAGAGAGTATCCCTGCCTGCTGCAACTATAGAAAAGCCCGCAATGAAGACCCACAGCCATAGATAGACACATTGTTTAGAAATGAGGGGTTGCACCAGATCTGGAGTTCTTAAACACTGTGACTCAGGGACTGAAAGTACATTTCTAGCCTCGACCTCTTCCTTGATTCCATCATTGACCTCCAACTCCCGAAGCTTCTCACCCTCTCCACTGCAACCACTCTGGTCCAAACCACCTTCACCTCCCTGTGGGATTAATACAACGACCTCCCAACTGGTCCCCTGTTCCTGCACTGCCCCCCGTGCCCCCAGGACTTCCTGTCTCAGTCAGAGTCAAGCCAATTCCTTGATGATGCCTGGTCAGATCCCACCCCTCCCTTACTTTCTGACACAAACTCCTATTCTTCCCCTTGTGGTCTTAGCCCAGCCACACTGGCGTCTTTGTTGTTCCTCAAACCTGCCAATGGCCTTCAACCTCAGCGGGGCCTGGACACCCACCAAGCCCTCTGCTCACGCCTCACCTCCTGCCCAGATGTGCTTTCTCAAGTCAGGATCATTCTTGATGCTGCCAAAAGGTGGAGTTCCACCTCCAGAAGCCAGTATGGATCCAGGGCCAGCCCCAGATCAGTGAGAACCAGCGTGATACCAGCTATGGTTCACAGACCTTGCAGCTCACACTGAATTTTTCAGTGACTTGTCCTTTTCCACAGCTCCTACTATATGCTTCATGCAGCTGCTAAAACTCTCAAACCTCACCCCATTTACCCTCATGATAAGCTAACAAAGGTGGTTTATTAATCCCAGTGGTAAAAATGAAGAGCCCGAGGATCAGACAGGCTCAAAGCAGTGGCAGGTGGGATGGGGAGGCCCCGCCTCCACCTTCTCGTTTCTGTAGAGCCTGGGGCGAGGGTCAGGGACCAGGAAGTCTGTGTCTTGCTATTTCAAATCCTGAAAGATGATGCTGTGAAAGTGCTGCACTCAATATGCCAGCAAATTTGGAAAACTCAGCAGTGGCCACAGGACTGGAAAAGGTCAGTTTTCATTCCAATCCCAAAGAAACTCAATGCCAAAGAATGCTCAAACTATCACACAATTGCACTCATCTCATAGGCTAGTAAAGTAATGCTCAAAATTCTCCAAGCCAGGGTTCAGCAATACGTGAACCGTGAACTCCCTGATGTTCAAGCTGGTTTTAGAAAAGGCAGAGGAACCAGAGATTAAATTGCCAACATCCGCTGGATCATGGAAAAAGCAAGAGAGTTCCAAAAAAACGTCTATTTCTGCTTTATTGACTATGCCAAAGCCTTTGACTGTGTGGATCACAATAAACTGTGGAAAATTCTGAAAGAGATGGGAATA
>SJXQ01002721.1:0-10192 GCA_006408695.1 Aepyceros melampus
ATCTTTAGCAAAATTATAACCTTCCTCTAAAAGATGCCATAAGGTTAAAATATGAGCCACACTGTGAGAAAGATGCTTGGAGTGATTCTAATTCTAGTGGACTCAGCATTAACATACAAAATAAAGATGTAGATATGGATGCACATAATATTTACTGTATGTGTTTAATAGAAGAAAAGTCTTGAATGCCTCATAACATTAAAAAATATATTCTACTTCCCCACTAACCAGAAAAAATAATTATAATAAAATTTTCATGTCATTGTATATCCATATGATCCACAGCTACTTAATATGTCTGATATTATAAAGTTTTGGCAGGAAAATGCAACAGAGAAACTTCCATATGCTATTGGCTGCAAGGTAACATGGTTGTTCTATAAAATCTATAGCCCAAATTCAGGAAATATATCCTTCTCCCTTCTGAATCTAAATTAAATACTAGCTGCTTACAAGGTAATGAATACCAGCTTCATAATTCTAATATATAGATAACAGAATGATTTATCAATATATTTCTTGTTTTGTTTCCTGCACAAGATGATATTAGGTAATATTCTGGTCTTACTTGTACTTTCAGCCTTCTCTTGAGATCTCTATGCCTTAGCAATTTATACTTCTGAATGTAAGTAGTAGAGTTGTTTAGACTTCATTGTTAAAATCAAATGATTATAAATAACAGGTGATATTTATTTATGATCACCTTGTATTTATAATGTGGCCAAAACATAAAATACCATTAAATGTCATGAACACACACATACTTTACAATAATAATGCACAAGTCAGAATAGAATGTAATTAGGTCCTAAAACAAAATAAGTGCTTAAACCTGCTTTCTATCTACAAAATTATTCTGCCTCTCAACACTGATATGATGGTAGTAATTTTATAAGCCTGGTTGTTGAAAACCCAATATGAATTTGAAAGAAATCTTCATTACTTTTCTTTTAGCTCCAGAATACAGTACATAAATTGGAAATATTCACTTGTCAAAGATACCATTTCACATTTTCAGTTCTAATTTCCATCCTAAAAGTCATTCTGTGTGTGATATCATAGCAAGACTTCTAGTTGTTCAGCCTCTGACATTAACAGAAGTGAAAAATCTCATACTTGAAGGAAGAAGCTCTCTCTGACACAGAAGGCATTTACTAAAAACTGCAAGATTCCTCCACAAATAGTATCATTTAAATAATCCTTTTAATAAATGTCAATATCTAGCACTCTAGATAATATTTTCACTTTGATTTCCCTAGTCCCAGTAACAAATCACAGAAAAGCAATAAAATCAATGAAATCTACTGTATTCCACTTATCCAGCTTGAACAAATTCTCAAGATAATAAGAGGATTTCAGATATATTTTGAGATGTCAAATTGTTTCAAAAGGCTTTTAAAAAGTTAGAACAGATGAAGATAGAGTGAAAATTTTAAATCACACTTTCTTCACGTAACAACTCAACATTTCAGTCAAAATGTTTACCGTAACAATCTTATGATGAACATCATTAAAACAACCTATGCATCACCAAGCACACCGTTGGTGATTTTTCTTAAGGTAGGTATCCAGAACTGGAGTTGCTGGATCAAAGTACACATTTAAAACCGTAGGAAATTGTGCCACTACCCACACAGATTTTGTACCAGGATACACTCAAATCAACAGTGTGTGAGAATCAGCATATACTCATCTCCTTGCCCACACTGTTAATTTTTTTTTAATTGCAATACAGTTGATTTAGTGTGTTAGTTTCAGGTATACAACAAAGTGAATCAGCTAGATGTATACTTATATCTACTTTTTAAATATTCTTTTCCCATATAGGTCATTACAGAATATTGAGTGAAGTTCCCTATGCTATGCAGTTGGTCCCTATTAGTTATCTATTTTATAGATAGCAGTGTGTATATGTCAATCTCAATCTCCCAATTTACTCCCCTCACACCATCTTGTCCTCTGGTAACCATAAGTTTGTTTTCTACATTTGTGACTTGATTTCTGTTAACTCTTTACTGTGCAACAGGCAAACATGAATATGCATTCCTGGTTTTACCTGTATTGTTAAATATCTTCCCAGAGACATACTGACACTTTGAAAGCTTCTAATCTTTTTCTTGATCATATACTTCAACCAATTGTCTATTATTTTTAATTGTCTATTATTTTTCCTTATGAAATTTAACTGAACTGTACTGCTTTCACCAGTGTAATTCAATAATGTATCAACAAAATTATGAACATGTATCCTCTGCTGAATATGTTGAAAATATTTTCTTCCATTTTACACATAACTTTTAATTTTGCTTTGGTGAAAAATAGATTCGTTTTGTAGAATCAAACTGAACTCCTGGTTTTCCTGATGTCTTTGAGATTTGGAGTGTCACTTGAGAAATCAAATTCAAGAATGGTAAAAATATTCTCCCATTCGTTTATCTAATAAAAATTCAGGCCGAGAATTTACCTAAAATACATTCTTATATATGGGATGAGGCAAATAACTAACACTTTATTTCCAAGTGTATGGTCAAATTGATACACCACCACTGAATATCCACTCTTTTGCTCAGATATAAAAAATAGCATCTTAACCATTTATTAAAAGTTGGGGCTTCCCAGGCGCCACTAGTGGTAAAGAACCCACCTGCCAATGCAGGAGATATGAGACTCAGTTTCCATCGCTGGGTTGGGAAGATCCCCTGGAGGAGGGCATGACAACCCTGAGGGATGGGATGGGGAGGAAGGTAGGAGGGGCTTCAGGATGGGGGACACATGTACACCCATGGCTGATTCATATCAATGTATGGCAAAACCCATCACAATATTGTAATTAGCCTCTAATTATAAGAAATAAATTAATTTTTTAAATTATCTTAGTATTTTTAATGAGAAATAAGGTTCAGTATATCAACTGAACTGCAATATAAGGTGGAACAGGAAGGTTTCACTTTATTCAGAATAAGTTCTTTAATTAAACACCCTGGTAAATGCCTTGGGGAATGTTCTCCATTATTTTATTTTCAATTTGATTTTGGTATTTTTAGTATCTGTTCTTATTGCCCTGGGATTTTTTTCAATACACAGTGTAATATCTTTAGTTAATCAATTTCTTCCTTTTTTCCAACTTCTAGAAATTTCTCTAAATTTATGAGCCACCTATCCCACCAGTTCTTGCTTACCAGCATTCTTTGATATTGGCTATTTTCTATAATTTTAGGAAATAATGCATTGGTAACAAAGTTCATGGGTATAATCAGCTTGCCATAATGATCAAATCTCCAATGTTACCATATTTTATAATTCTTTGAGTCTGTGTTCTCTATGTTATCATGAAAACTGAGTTATTTTGAAAGTCTCACTCACCTTTATTTCCAATCTTACACTTGATTTAACTATTCATAAGTACAATTGGTTTTATTGATAGTTTTTGTTATGACAAAAAAATTGGGCATCATGATTATCAACATGATGAAAGCAGTCTTGAAGTAATATTAAGGATACAACTTTGATCTTCTAAATATTTATTCAAGTTTTAGAGAATTATTCCAGCAGCTCCTCAAATATGAACTAAAGTAAACATAATTAAAATAAGACGTATTATAAAGCAAATTAGAGATCAGGCTTCAATTTTTTCAAACTTTGAACTTTGCCTCTCCTCTGATTCCCCATATTTCAAAGGATGGCTCCACCAACTACTCACTACCCCATATCTGTGTGCCCTTCTCAATCAGTCTCACACTTCTCACAGCTAAAACCTCACCAAGTACTGAGGATCTGACTTCCTAAATACTTCGTTTTTATTATTGCAAAATGTATATAACATAAAGTTTGTCATTGTAACTATTTTGAAGTGTACTCTTCAGTACTATCACCTAAAGACAATTGAATCAAGTTTTGCCTCCCTACTACAACGACCCTCTTGGGGTCAACTCAAAAATCATCTAATGTCCTGCTTCCTTCCATAAATGATGGGTTATCCAGATGACTAAATAGTTTTAAAATGCTATAAAATAATTGTAATGACAAGAAAATACTCAATATAGTTTTACACAAAGACATTATATTCTGGGAGTTCTCACTTCCTTTCTTCACATGGTGTTTTTACTTTGTTTTGTTTTTGTTTGTGGCTTAGAGTTCCTTTCTGAACTGTTTGAAGGTGTGTTATAATCCTATTCTTTTAAGGCCCAGCCAAAATGCTATTACTACTGTGACTTATTCTCAGTTTCCCCTTTTTTATATTCCTATTCTATACTTACACAATGTTATATGTGAGGGTTTTTTTTTTAATATATTATGTCATCATTAGTAATGATATTTATATAACTATCTTCTCTTTTAAAGATAAGTGACTTAAATACAGAATACATCTCTTATTAATAAGGATGGGGGTTCAATATACCAAAGAGATGTATCAATCTTAAACATGGATGAATCTAAAAAGTAAACTTAAAAGTACATTGAGAAAATGATAGAACTAAAAGGAGAGATAAATGAATCACAATTAAAGTTGAAGATTTCACTCCATGCAACAAAATAATTAGTAGTAGTAAGTATAGGATAGAGAAAGGATAAGAATAGAAAAAATATGAAAAATATAATCAACCAACTTGACCTAACTGCCACTTATCAAACATACCATCCATCATCAAAAGAATATGCATTCTTTTCATGGTAACGTGGAATAAAGGCCAAGATAGATTACATCTTAAGTCATTAAGACAAACCTTGACTATTTTATAAGAATTGAAATCATTCAAACTGTGTCCTCTGGAAAATAATGGTTATATGTATAACTGAATCATTTGTTGTACATCTGAAACTAACATAGCAACATAAGTTAATTATCAAAAAGAAAGAAAGAAAACTGCACAATTCAGAACTAACTACAGAGGAAAAAAAAAGATAACCATTAGGATTATTAGCATCTATTTTGAATGTCCTTAATGGGGCTAACTCTTGTTGAGACTCTATCCCTTTTATTCTTCTAAGTTTTTCAGACAGTACAATGATAATTTGCTGTTTCATGCTATAGAGATGTTGCATAAAAATGAAGTTTCTCACAAAAAACTTCAAAATTCATAAACAAACATTTTACATATTTGACCAAATTTTTATATTTCTGTATTTTAAAAGATATTGTGGCCAAAGATAGAAAGCAAGGTACAAACTAGGAAAACAATTTTCAACACATACAGGAGTCAAAATATTTATAAGCAAAATACATCAAAAAGAAAAATACAATGCAATAGAAAAACAAGAAAAGAATAAGAAAAAAGTAACTCAAGGAAGAAATATAATCAGCCAGTAAATACAAGAACATGTTTCAACCTAAGAATCAGGCTAAGACAACTTTAAAATAAGACTTTTTTCTCATTTTTAGCAAAAAATGAGAAAGGACTTTTTTTCTAAATATTAATAACAAGTTTTGATAAAGGTGAAAAAATAGACAAGTTCCTATACTTTTAGTAAAGCCATTTTGGAGATAATTTCTTTTAAATTTCCACTTTTTGGAAAACTCTACCTCTGCTCTATTTTACAGAAGTGCAAGCATGTGTGAATAAAAACTATGTAAGGATAAAAAATTAAACAATTTTTTAAAAAGAAACAAACTGATCATAATGGAATTAACCAAAAATGAGTAACAGAGACAGGAGAAATTACTAAATATTTAGAATGCTAAAAAATAATTCAGAAAATAACTCACAAGGAAAATTTAAAAATATTTTACTAGAATAAAAAATGGCTTTAATCATAATCATCAAAAATTAGAAAAGGTTCAAATGTTCTTCAACTAACTATGATACATCCTTAACATGGAATACTACCTATCCATAAAAACAATGATCTCCTGATAGATACAACTTCTGATACACACAACGACATGCTAACTGTCAAGAGCTAAGTGAAAGATGCCAGACTGAAAAAAACTCATACTGTATAATTCCATTTATATGATATTATGGAAAAGGTAAATGTAGAAAAAAAATATTTAAAAATTCAAAGTTTTCCAGGGGCTGGAAGGGAACTGATTTTAAATGGGCAGCACAAGGGAAATTGTTGGGTTGATAAAAGTCTTGTTTTTATTTTATTTCTGGTGATTGTTATTAACTGTATACATTTGGCAAATTCCTAGAAATGCACAAGTATGATTTTTCACTGTCTATAAATTTGGAAAGTAAATAAAATGGAAAAAAAAATCAATGGATGGCAAAAAAAATAATCCAAAGTTATCTGGGCAGAAGCCTTTCAAATTCCTTTTCACAAGTTTTTGCTCTTCCTTATTGGGGAAACTGGAACCAACAACCCCCAAAAGCAGAAAAAAGCAGAAAAAGAATTACACCTTCATGATAGTTTCAAAGGAAAAAAAAAAAGAAAAATGGGAACAGAGAATAAGATTCTCTTAATGTCCTTTTTCAGCCCTATTTTTTGGGGGAGGAGGGGATTGTTTACTGCAGTATTATTTCAGGAACACCCAGTGGGGAATGACCCATTTGTTCACTGTGGAGCAGTAACCCTTTCTATTTCCAATTTGTCCTTTTGAGTTTCCCCCAGTTCTGAGGAGATACCCACTCTGCTGTTCAGCTTGACCATGAGAATTCCTTTTATCTTTCAGTTCAGTTCAGTTCAGTCACTCAGTCATGTCCGACTCTTTGAGACCCCATGGACTGCAGCATGCCAGGCTTCCCTGTCCATCACCAACTCCCAGAGCTTACTCAAACTTTTATCTTTAAATTACCCTCATCCTGGCTGACATGTCAGCTCTTTCTTTCGATGAATTACTCTAGCTCGAGGTGGCCCAGCTCTCGCTCTGGGAATCAGCTGTTCATTCCCATCTAATAGCCATGAGGAGATTTCTTTGATCCTTAGACCCTCCTTTGGTTACCCCAGCAGCTGGAGCATGAAGTCTTGGATTACAAACCAGTCTTCAGAGACTGAAAGCACCGAACAGAGACTGAAAGCACCAACTGAAGCATCTAAGAAATGAAATAAGAGAGGTAGGATTTTTAATGGGGCAGGAGGTGGGGACTGCTATCTTCAATGACTGAATGAACGTCCATGCTGCTTCAAACAAATGATTCAATGATTTTAAAATGCCACAGTGCTAAAATTTCTAGGTGTTACAGAGAGAAAGAATCTAGGTTAGAATCAAGCAAACTGATGCTTGTCTGATATCCCTTCAATAGAAGCCTTACTTCTCCAGGTCCACTGCCTGTCCCCACTGCTTAAACACCAAGGGTGCAAATGAAGCAGCTGTGATCTGTAACTGCCCAGTTCAAGGATTCGTGATGTGTAAGAGATGAAACAGTGCTATACCTGTCATGCGTTTACCCTCTTCCCTTCTAACTCAAGAGTCTTCAGTTCAGTTCAGTTCAGTCACTCAGTCGTGTCCAACTCTGCGACCCCATGAACTGCAGCATGTCAGGCCTCCCTGTCCATCACCATCTCCCGGCATTCACTCAGACTCACGTCCATCGAGTCCGTGATGCCATCCAGACACCTCATCCTCTGTCGTTCCCTTCTTCTCCTGCCCCCAATCCCTCCCAGCATCAGAGTCTTTTCCAATGAGTCAACTCTTCGCATGAGGTGGCCAAAGTACTGGAGTTTCAGCTTTAGCATCAGTCCTTCCAAAGAACACCCAGGGCTGATCTCCTTCAGAATGGACTGGTTGGATCTCCTTGCAGTCCAAGGGACTCTCAAGAGTCTTCTCCAACACCACAGTTCAAAAGCATCAATTCTTCAGCGCTCAGCCTTCTTCACAGTCCAACTCTCACATCCATACATGACCACTGGAAAAACCATAGCCTTGACTAAACGGACCTTTGTTGGCAAAATAATGTCTCTGGTTTTCAATATGCAAGAGTCTTACTGAATGTTAACTCCAGGAGTTAACTGCTCTGTGGAACTCGGGGTAGGTGGCTATGAGTCATATTTTAGTCATACTTCAAAAGAGTAAGAAATAAACCACACTAGTGTTCCCTTGTCATGTTATTCTTTTGCTTTTGATGAACCTGTTAACCTATTCCTTTATGGGTACATTATATCAGTTAATAAATGTAAATTCTAGATTTTTAAATTTAGTGAGATGCTAGGCTTCTTTTTTTGTTTGTTTACATGAGAAATTTCTAACTTTCTGACAGATAACATGAATACAGAGTTGCGAATGTGTGAGAAAATATTTGAGTAGAAGCATAGAGATCATAAATATTTCTGCTCATTACTCACATTTTATGGTTTTTCCCCCCACATTTTTCCATGAAAAAAGGCTTTCCATGGTGGAAAAGCATGACATTCTTGCCATATGTAGAGCACTTAAAAGTTTTATCTCATCTGCAAAAACTATGGCTGAAAGATGAAGAATGAGTGGGGAGAAGGGCTGCAGGGCTTCATGCCATGAAGGAATAATGAATATCCTAAGTTAAGGTTCCTTCATCATTTTGCTGGTATTAAATATAAGATATAGGTGGCCAAGCTATGGTATAGGACTCTCCTACATTAAAGCTACTGGATATGCTTTAGAAATAGATTAAATTCATATGGTGAAATATCATTGAGAACTGAATTTTTTTCATCCCTATCTCTGCCTAACTCACCCGCCCTCCCTAAAATGCTGGCATGCCAGAAACGACATGCTAAAAAAAGAAGTAAACTATGCTGCAGAAATCAGCTATGTAATAATAACTAACAACTCTGCCACAAATATGACAATTAGAACACTCTGCATTTTGAGTAATGACATCCATATTAAGAGGAAACATGAGCAAGGCTCTTCATTGATGAGCCAAACCCATTTCCTGAGGGGCTTATCTATTGACTAATAGTAGGATTTAAAAATAAAACCAAGTTGGCATCTTTTTATTTTGTGCAAGCAGAAAGTGAACAGAGGAGCGAAATAGGAATAAATGGAAGTTACTGAAAGATCGGTGGCTGTGGTGGGGGCCATTCTGTGCTGGGCATTTGATAGTTCCAAGAGATCCATCATGTTGCAGTGGCGTCTCACGTCCGCTCACTTCCTCACACCTCTGTGTTCATGTGAGGTGATGCCACAGTCTGGGAAGACCACATCTCTCCTCCAGTCGCCGCTGTTCTTTCTGGCTCTTTAGAAATACGTCCCTGTTGCTGCGGTGATCTCAAGATGAGTCGGGAATGTTGATTTTTCAGTGTGTGTTCTTCAAACTGGCCGTTTCCTTGGCAGTCTAATTCAGTGAAGGCAGTAAGAACGAGTCATGTTATCCAAACAGAGAGAAATAAAACCACAGCTAGGCGTTATGTTGGCAGCAGGCGTCTCACAGCGAGCTTTCCCGTACAGTCTGGCCGACTGTTCCTCAGTTGCCTAAGGTGAGAAACTCGTCAGATATCACTGCACGTAGGATGAGAGGACATCCTGACCCGGGGCTCCTCAGAGATGGGTCTCGGCATGGCCCTAGAAGGCTCCTTGCCTGGACTTCACCTCGCTCAGAGCTGGACTTGGTGACACGTCCACCTTTATCCTCCCCGAGGAAATAGTGTCCTTCTCCCACCTTGCCTGAGACTCTGGAAACACAGGTGCGTGGGGTGTTGATCGGCTCCCATTGGCCACACACTCACGCAGCGTGTTAGCACGCAGACAGGCTGCTGTTCTGAAGACAGATCAGTAATAGAACATCTCGGCCCTGATTGAGGAGCTGAGATTGACAAGAGCAGCAGAAAGTAAGGGAAAATCTGGGAGTGGGCAGAACAGAGAGAAGGGCCATCCCATCCTGTCTTACTAGGGTGCCAGGCCCACTCATGGAACTGCTACTTTCTATTTCCATAATGTCACCACCCTCACTGTGGCATATCTTGCTCTACAGCTTGTGCTCCTGTTCAAAATGTGTAATGTTCGTGGTCTTCTCAAGCAAGAAAACGTGTTTGCCATTTAGTCCGGCTCACATGACTCACAAGATGGCATTGATGGAGGGAAAAAAATGCCATGATTTTATCACTTTCACTTTACTCTGTGCAGCTGTCTCACCTCATTTCATTCATTTGATTAAAATAAAATAGTTATTTAGGCAAAGACAGTCTCCTGTGCCTCTCTCAAAATAGAAAAAGTTTTGCTGTTGTTGTTATAAAATCATTCCCTGTGGGGACTGAGAAGTAGAGCCTACGGGCCAGATCAAACTGCCTCCACCTATCCACAGAGCTTCTCAATTCCACACTTTGTCTACCGCCT
>SJXQ01002721.1:10338-277370 GCA_006408695.1 Aepyceros melampus
GCCTGGTTTATGCCCCAGGGCCCATAATGAGAAGGCAGACATGGAACTTCTTTCTGATTAATTTGAACTGGATGGAAAGAGATTGTGCAGCCTATATCATCTTACACTTATTATACCCTCTCTGGCCTCCCTGTCCTTCAGACCTTCCACCAAGGGGCAAGACAACTGCACCCCAGGCTTCCTGTCCCCCGACACTAACAGTTTGTGCCAGTCACTTAGGGGATCAAGCCCAGACTTCCAAGCTTTTTGAACTCTCCAAGCCCCAATAGCCTTCACTTATTCGACTCTCTCTTCTGCAGTCCCACACCTTTTACTCATTGCTACTTGTCTCCACACTTTCTTCATTTCGTACGTCTCACCAGGAACCACCATTTTCTGTTAGTTGTATGCCATTTTCTGCCTGAACTTCTCTAGCCAGATCTCCTATAAACTTCAAGGTGCAACTCAATGTTGTTGACTTGTAACAGACTTTTTTAGAGGCATTTTAGGTTCACCAAGGTTGACTTTTTATTTCCTTAAACATGTAATGTCTATATGACCATCCTAAGTTCCCATGAAGCACTCTCCCTGAGAACTCTATACCAGACAGGTTAGCACTTTGTTATTGAATCTCATATTATTGCCTAAAGATTTCACACACACCCACTCTCCCACACATACACACTTAATCTTATCCTCAAAATGTAATACTCTCCACTCATTGTTTATTTAAATAAATATTTATGACCATTCTGCCATTGGTCAGGTGCTAATTCTAGACCATACAAAATGTAAAAGATATGATGCTTGCTTTCAAGGATATCACAGATTATCAGTAAGGGTTTGGCACATGCAAAAATAATTACCAGGAAGCAGAAAGTGCTATATCATGATAAGTAAGTGGAGAGACAGAGGTCATTCCTTAAATTCTTGAAATCATCCCATAGTGATTTTATTTGTTACAGAATTGTAAGCAGCCCCTAACTTTAAAAATTGCTAATTTTAAATTTGATAACTTATGTGAAGTTCATAATAATGTATATCAAAATTGTTATTTCAAAATCTTTTGCTTTATTTTGGCGGAGTCTTAGCCGCTGGATCACCTGGAAGTCCCCTGGAAAAACATTTTGATAAACATGGGCTAATTACATGCAACAATTCTTGAAATACTACTTTTCTTCCCTAAATGTAATAAAGTCAAGTAATTTTCCTAGTTGATGAATCTAAGATTTCTTTCATCAGTGCCCTTTGGAACATCAAGAAACAAATGGTCAACTCTGACCCATGGTTAAGGCCAAGCTTCCTTTTCTAGCCCATATAAACAGAAGTCTTAAAAGCTCTAAGCTAGATCTTATAACAGTGAATATGTCACTGAAACACATAAAATGAAAATATAAAGAATTTCAGACTTTGACCAACTGGACATACACTCTCAATAAAAGTTATTTTGATAGGTTTTGCTACAATGAAAAAATGGTGACACATATCAGAGTTGATTTGAATGAGATTTTCAAGATTTTTTCAGTTCTAATCTTTGAACTTTCAGAAACACAACCCTATATCAGCCCTTGCTCAAGTCTTCATAATGGTATTCTTTATACTGAAGTTTTATAAAGACAAACAACTAGAAAGTATCCAGTGCTGAAAATACTAAAAGATGAAAATGTCTCTGGTCTGAAAGTGGACAAAATCGAATTTAAATAGTAACCATGTTGTGCATACAGAGCATTTACTAAGCACTGACTATGGGCTACATAACAGTGCTATGTAATAAAGGGCATCTGTTGGTTTTCTGACAGGAAGTAGATGTCAAATGCAGAGAAGGTATTGGGAAGAAAATTTTTTTCCTTTACTCTTCTAGGTCCTTTTGGCTGACCTAATAGTTAAATTGACATAAAAAAGATTAATAGGAGAAAAAACAAATCTTATGTACCTACAGGGGCTCCATAAGAGTATGAGACCCAAAGAACAGCCAGACCCAAAGAACAATTGAGGCTTATACGCTATTCTGAGCTAAGGAGACACAGTAAGGGTTTGGAACTTCAAAGGGGAGGAAGACAACTAAAAGGGAGATGGAAAAGCAAATGTTTGGTAAACAAATATTTGCCAGGTTATACAGAAACAGGTTCTTCCTTGTCTGCCAAATCTAGTTCACATTATACTATGGTTATCTATGGTGATAGCTCCCTTCTTAGAGCAAGTCCTCTCTATCCAAATTCTTTTAAGCAGTTAGGGAGAAAGTCAAAAGTTCTTCCTGAGTCTTTCAGGCCTTGATTGTTTTCAGCTCAAAGGAATTCACATGTCCAAGTGGCACATTTTGGGTGGCAAACTTTGCTCCCCTACAAAAGTTAATTGAAGAGACTTAATGAAGGGACCTATATGCAGGTCAGGAAGCAACAGTTAGAACTGAACATGGAACAACAGAGTGGTTCCAAATAGGAAAAGGAGTATGTCAAGGCTGTATATTGTCACTCTGCTTATTTAACTTATATGTAGAGTACATCATGAGAAACACTGGGCTGGAGGAAGCACAAGGTGGAATCAAGATTGCCAGGAGAAATATCAATAACCTCAGATATGCAGATGACACCACCCTTATGGCAGAAAGTGAAGAACTAAAGAGCCTCTTGATGAAAGTGAAAGAGGAGAGTGAGAAGATTGGCTTAAAGCTCAACATTCAGAAAAAGAAGATCATGGCATCTGGTCCCATCACTTCATGGCAAATAGATGGTGAAACAGTGGAAACAGGCTGACTTTTTTTTTTTTTCTCTTGGCTCCAAATCATTGCAGACGGTGATTGCAGCCATGAAATTAAAAGACGCTTACTCCTTGGAAGGAAAATGATGACCAATCTAGACAGCATATTGAAAAGCAGAGACATTACTTTGCCAACAAAGGTCCGTCTAGTCAAGGCTATGGTTTTTCCAGTGGTCATATATGGATGTAACAGTTGGACTATAAAGAAAGCTGACACTGAAGAATTGATGTTTTTGAACTGTGGTGTTAGAGAAGACTCTTGAGAGTCCTTGGACTGCAAGGAGATCCAACCAGTCCATCCTGAAGGAGATCAGTCCTGGGTGTTCATTGGAAGGACTGATGTTGAAGCTGATACTCCAGTACTTTGGCCATCTGATGCGAAGAGTTGACTCACTTGAAAAGACCCTCATGCTGGGAAAGATTGAAGGCGGGAAGAGAAGGGGATGACAGAGGATGAGATGGCTGGATGGCACCACTGACTCAATGGACGTGAGTCTGAGTGAACTCCGGGAGTTGGTGATGGACAGGGAGGCCTGGTGTGCTGCAATTCATGGGGTTGCAAAGACTCAGACATGACTGAGCGACTGAACTGAACTGAACCGAATGAAGGGAATATATGGTGGAGTTAAGAGAAACTAGTAAGGGGTAATAATAGCAATCGAACAAAAATGGCAGCTAGACTTGAAGAGGTAAGGCAAGTTAGGCACTAGAATCTCAAGAAACTGTACAAATATAGAAGAATGACACCCAACAGGAACTGAAGTCCTTGGGAGAGAAAGCAACCGTTGCCAATTCCTGGCCCAGGAGGGAGGGGACTGACAGAATAAATACCCAGATTGCTTGTGTGTCTCTTTGCCAGAAAGGTATGGTGTCCAATTGACATTGTCCATTGAGGTCAGCGTCCGGAAGCACAAAGCATAGTGGAGAATGTGAGAGAATTGATCTAGAAGGACAGATGGGGAACATTCAACATGAACACCTCCCTCCTCTTAAATGGGGCATGAAAATGTGTGACCTTTTGTGGAAATATCAAACTGCTCAGTTGGAGGAATTCCTCATAACATTCATAAGGGACTAGAGCATGTCCATCACTATTTCATGACAATCTTCTATTTATTACCTTATTTTCATACCAAAAAAGAGATAAATTGTTTTAAAGCAATATCTATTGTTTTCTTTTTTGCCCCTGGGCTTTGGCTAAAGTTTTGTTGTTTGGGGGACAGTGCTTCCTAAGTCTCCAAATTATTTTCCAAAACTGCTCTAGCACCTGTGACAGAACAGGCTATGCTTGATTAACAAACATTCTCAAAATTACTGCTGTTCAAATTAAAAGGTGGCTTTCTACTCCTTCAAGTTCAGCTATATCCCAATAAAATCTCAAAATAAAGATCATCTATCCCATTTTCAAAAAACTTCTTATCTCCCCTATCATCAGCATTAAATTTTCCTAATAGGCATTGAGATTGCAAACTCCTTTAGAACAATATCTATTAATCATGTCTCACAGGATGATTAAACCATCTCCGACATGCTGTTATTGCCAGACAGGATATAAAGAGTTTTTATTGGCCTTGGGTTGGCCCAAATGCACGAAGTCCTTGCCATGCTTCCTCCAACAAAACAAACATATGTACACACTTGCATGGGGGCGTTTGTGACTGGGTTTGGTCCCAAAGAAGTTCTAGATCCTTTGAATAGTTTCAGACACTACTGGCTTTTCAAAAAGAATTTTAGGACTAGGATTAACTTGAACTTGAAAACTCATTGCCTCCATATGAAGCAGAAACAACTTTGGACCTATACCTGCCACACTTACATTTCTGGGATTAGCCAAAATTGAGGATCAGGTCCAGATACTATAGACAGATGGAGTAGTGTTCAAGGGACAATCTCTGAAGTCATTTGAAAAAGAACCAGGAAGGAGACCATAGCTGTACGATAAATGGATAGTTTTACTGCTGCCTGCTCCTTGGTCTAGCCATAGCCAGTCCAGTAAGTCCTCAGGCATTACTGGGCTAATGAACAAAACATCCAGCTTAAAAGCATAGCTTTAAATCCAAGTGCCTTCAGGTTTTGGATTGTATTTAAGACATCCTATCCATTTTACAATCTGAGAGAGAGAGAGAGAGAGAGAGAGAACATGCATATGCACAAGAAGTTCTCAAAAAGAAAAAATAATAATAATGTTGAAGTTATTTGTACAAACTTGGAATTCTAAATCCTCCCACAGGTCCAGAAGCCCAGCTGTTGGGTCTTTTTTGCAGTTTTCTAAATCTCTTGGAATCTTTGCAAGTGTATATGTCTTTAATATTAATACAACATATTTCTTTTCAAAGTATGGCCCTAGCATTGCTGTGTTTGGGGCATGTGCACATTCAGAATGCCCTGGGAGGCAGAAAATGACTCTTATCCGATGACTGATGGTTATCCCTGGCTGGAAAAGGAGATGGCAGTCTACTGCATTTCTCTGTGTGGAGCTGTATGTGCCCTGTAGAAGCCACATCACAGGTGCCCATCAGGCCTCCAGACTCTCAGTAGAGAAGCTAATGCAGAAGCAGAGTTTCAAGGCTCTACTCTCTCTGACACACACATTTGTGTGGGGCCTGCCTTGATGCTGTATAGTTCCCTTTCATTAGAGAGCACATTCTATGATCTCTTAAGTGACACAGCACACACACATGCCAGGTCAGTTCTTCAGAGAAATAATAATGATAATCGTAAGAACCAGCATTTGTTAGATATTTGCCGTTTGTCTGGACTATGTTATTTACTCCTCAATAAAGTCCATAAAGTACTATTATTAATCTCTCCATTTTACAATAAGGAACCTCAGGCACAGAGTTTAAACACTTTCCCCCAAGAGTATCAGTATTAGGAAAGCAGTAAATCCTAAGACTAATAGAGTACATCAAACTGGTCATCATTGCTATTGCTCAGTATCACTTGGTGCCAGACCATGATGTGAAAGGGTTGACATGAATCATACTGAAGAAACTGATGCTAAAACAATTAAGTTAAATAAGCTGTGAATGTACATACAGCCTTTAGTGTTCAAACTGGGATTCAAAGTCCTGGGTTTCTGATGAAGAATTCTCTACTTTTAACTGTGTCACATCACCTCATTTCACAACTTCCTTTAGGGGGTGCTCTGTGTGACTACAGTTACAAAAACAAAAAATCCTCATTTTCAAAGGGTGAAACACACAAAGGAATGTAACTATTAACGCTCAGCTAACCATGTAAGGATGAGAAGGGGTATAAAGAAGAACCAATATTAATGTATAGTTTGGTAAGTGCCAAGGGCCTCCCATGGAGAAGGCAACGGCACCCCACTCCAGTGTTCTTGTCTGGAGAATCCCAGGGATGGGGGAGCCTTGTGGGCTGCTGTCTATGGCACTGCACAGAGTCGGACATGACTGAAGCAACTTAGTAGCAGCAAAGGCTTCCCACGGTTTTAACATGCATTGTATTCTCTAATTCTGATAATAATACTTCAACAGTGTCAGTCAGTAAAACACTCTATCAGTGAACCAAAAATAACAGAAAACTCAGGCCTTTCTTTTGTGTTGTTGCCCTCTCCCTTAGCTTCTTTATCCACACCACTTGCCTAGAGAGTGTGAGATGGTTAATGCATGCAAGCCTCATGTCCATTTGATAGACAGGAAAAACTGAAGTAGTAAAGGGTGACAGCTATACTTTGTTTTCCAGCAAAGCTTTCCCAGTAAACCATAACTCGTATCTCATTGACCAGAACTGTTTCCAATGGCTACCTCTTGTTACAAGGGAGCCTGAAGAAGTATTTTAGCTGGCCACATTGCTACTGTGGTTCCAGGATCATTTAATAAGGTCCTTTCTTTCTAGTATAACCAAGTATTTAGGGCACCATCTGCAATTCTCATCCCCAAATATGTAACCAGCCATTTCTACAAGCCCTGTTTTTTTTTAGTCTTCTTTTTGGGTGCTGTTTCTATACACTGCTTCATTTATTTCCTCTCTATCCTTTCCTATGCTTTCTGTGTTGGCTCTTCTTCACTTATAATTCAGTCTTCATTTAAAAAGTTAGGTTGCTTGACATTTCCTGTCCTCGTGCTTTCATGCCATCACTTCTGGTTTTCTGGTCACTTTTTCCTTGAGTTCTTCCATTTGTGCTTTGTAGCATTCCTCAGTAACTATAATTGCTCTTTGAAGGAGCTTTTTCCTTAGTTTTCTGTTGATTCTTTTAGTTCTTTTGTAAGGTTAGGTTATAATTTTAATCTGCTTTGTGGAAACCATTTGCAAATGGGCATGTCTATTATCTATAGGATTTGTGTTACTTTCAACTTTTTTGTGTGTTTTATTCAATATTATCCACAACACCATCCCAGTTGTGTGTAGGCAGAGCTTCCTCCTTTCCTACTGCTTTCATTTTAACGAGATGGACTTCTCTACATGGATATTCCAGTATATCATTTCCAGCTTCACAGCTCACACTCCCCTCCTATGTCACTGCAGTGCACATCTTACAATATAGCCAACTCTGTAGCCAGCCCCACTCTGTCTCTCTGAGCGCAGCCTGAGTCAAGTGAACTTCTCCTGCCAGCCCTGGATTTCCTAGTTCCCTCCTTGGCCCTTTCTTCCACCATCACACACTCTCAGACACTGTTTCTTGGTGACCTGTTCTACTCTCCACCTCGTCTGGGCTCCCGAACTCTTTCTGAACTTGTCTGTCCTTCCCCAGTGCTCTGGAGTTTCTCAGTCTCAGTTATACTCCCGTAATTCCTGCTCAGCTAGGAGGCCCTCATTTGAGAAGCAACTGTAGGCTGGAGATGCTGGAGATCCCAGAGCTCTCTGAAGCCCTCTGCCCACCCTGCCCGCCCCCTCAGTCCTCTCATAGTCACCTCCTTCCTGTGAAGCTTCACCGCTGATGTCATCTATATGCAACTGAGTCTGTGAGTTTTCTCTGTCTCCTGGTTTCACTGAAAATATCAAGTTTTTTGGTTTTCATTTGTCTTATTTCTCTACACATGATTTCTAGCAGAAAGGAGATCCCCAAATCAGTTGCTTGGTTATAAAATTCTTGTAAACTACTTGGTTATAAAGTTTAATTTTCAAATTTTTCTGAATAGTTTTAAGAGTATCATTTGCTAAGGGCTACCAAGGGCAAAGCTTGTTGCTATCCACTGTGGCTATAATGACTCAGTAGAACAAACCTAAGGGCTAATTGCTGCCATGATATCATTTTCGGATGGAGTAAGTGAGGTCCAGGAAGGTTAAGTAATTTTTGCTTAATCTGTCACAAAGAGGATAAGTAGAATTGAGATTCAAAACCAGTTTGTTCTAAATCTAGAGCCCAAACCCTGATCCCATGAAATGACTTACTACTTTTCCTGCATATTTTAATATTCCAAGATTAAAATTATTTATGTATTGTTCATACAGTAGTGCATCCTGTCATGGTTTAATGCGGACAACCATAAAGACCTTGATTTAAACACTGCACTTTGGTATGGTTCTCATATGGTTCTCATATAAAAGAGCTTCGCACATTTTTCAATGTTCTAAATCTAGAGCCCAAACCCTGATCCCA
The DNA here is from genome assembly GCA_006408695.1 of Aepyceros melampus. Lineage (NCBI taxonomy): Eukaryota > Metazoa > Chordata > Mammalia > Artiodactyla > Bovidae > Aepyceros > Aepyceros melampus. The sequence goes on from SJXQ01002721.1 coordinate 18,641, forward strand.
TGAAATGACTTACTACTTTTCCTGCATATTTTAATATTCCAAGATTAAAATTATTTATGTATTGTTCATACAGTAGTGCATCCTGTCATGGTTTAATGCGGACAACCATAAAGACCTTGATTTAAACACTGCACTTTGGTATGGTTCTCATATGGTTCTCATATAAAAGAGCTTCGCACATTTTTCATTTAGACCTGAAAGTGGAAACCTGACCTCTAATTTTAACATGAAAAGATAAATATGGCCTACACTGCATCAATTTATATTGAAATAAAAGGAAACTTCTTTAATCTTCTCTTCAAAAGTTGACAAAAATATTGAGTTAAAAATAAACATGATAGCAATGAAGGTGATATTTTGAAAACACTGTGTATTTTGAAGTCTTAAGAAAGCAGAGTCATTTACATGTTGTCTACCATGATAATTTTTATCTATTCACCTATCAAAATCTTCATAAATTTGTAAGCAGCACAACTGTATTCCAAACAGAAATCACAAATAACTATAGTTTCAAGGTTACATTTAACAAACATCTATTATAAGGCAGAGATCTTTTAAATACATAGATATGAAGGTAAAGTATATGACACTTAAGCACATATATATAATTTATATCATACAATATATGCATGTATGTGTATATAATATTTATACGTATCACATCATAATTTATGAAAATGACACATAATTATATTATTATATGTTTGTGACTAGTGGCCTTAATCTTCAGTTTACAGACAATCGGAGGAGCAAAGAGATCAAAGACTTCTGAGAAGTGTTTAAGATTCTTAGTATTAGGACTGCAGATAGAATGCAGGACTCCCTGACTTCAAGGTCATTCCCAATTTACTCGGGTGCTTTGAAGGCCTAAGTTCAAAAGAAACAGAATAATCTTGCAAAGATGCAAAGTAGGGAGAAACAAGGGAAAGTGAATTTGGAGCTAATTTAGAGTGGAGAGTTTGCTTCCCAGTGAATTCTGAACATGTGGACACTAGATCATCCTTTCGGGACCAAAAACGTGTAGAGGTATTCAGGGAGCAGCCACACTGCTTGAATGAGGTAGACAACATCCAGTCTTTCTCGTCACATCTCTCACATGAGGCTAAAGTCTGAAAGCAGAACTAGAACTTCATGGAGTTTTAAAGTTATATACATTGAACACTAATATGCTCTGTCATAATATTAAACAGTCTACATCACAAATAGCATACATTTGTATTTTCAGCTAATATACTTAAACACCATCAACTACATCAAAATGGCAACACACACCAATCTCTATTTGTGTTCATGCAATTCAGCAGACATCAATGGAATGCGTGCACATGAGGCAAGGAAGGTAAATGCCAGCTAGCTCCTCTAGGCACACATGACAACATGCTTTATGGGGCTCTAAGCACACACTATAGGAGCAAGAACCATTTTTTTTCTCCATTAATTGGAGAATATTGAGCTCCAATTTCTATCATATGGAAGAAAACCCTGTTGCTACTGGGAATCTTATGACTCCCAGCAGCCTGAGTAACTTCAACTGCACAACAGTTCAGAATTTACATCGTTTTAACATGAATTAGCACAACAGTTAGAATATACACCATTATTTTCCAGACCCAGAAAAATGCATGTCACTTAAATGACACCTGTTATGGAAAATATGATACTTCTAGGGCTCCAAAATTACTGCATATGGTGACTGCAGCCATGAAATTAGAAGACGCTTACTCCTTGGAAGAAAAGTTATAACCAACCTAGATAGCATATTGAAAAGCAGAGACATTACTTTGCCACAAAGGTCCATCTAGTCAAGGCTATGGTTTTTCCAGTGGTCATGTATGGATGTAAGAGTTGGACTGTGAAGAAAGCTGAGCACCGAAGAATTAATGCTTTTGAACTGTGGTCTTGGAGAAGACTCTTGAGAGTCCCTTGGACTGCAAAGAGATCCAACCAGTCCATTCTGAAGGAGATCAGCCCTGGAATCTCTTTGGAGGGAATGATGCTGAAGCTGAAACTCCAGTACTTTGGCCACTTCATGCGAAGAGTTGACTCATTGGAAAAGACTCTGATGCCGGGAGGGATAGGAGGCAGGAGGAGAAGGGGGCGACAGAGGATGAGATGGCTGGATGGCATCACTGACTTGATGGACACGAGTCTGAGTGAACTCCGGGAGTTGGTGATGGACAGGGAGGCCTGGCGTGCTGCGATTCACGGGGTGGCAAAGAGTCAGACACGACTGAGCAACTGAACTGAACTGAACTGAAGGTCTATGAAAATATAAAAATTCACTAACTTTATAAAACTGAATAGGTGGCCCTGGTTAAAATAAAAATTCTCACTTTTTAGGAACAGCCAAGTTCTATGTGGCAGGATTCATTCTCTATGGGCTTCCCAGGTGGCTCAGTGGGTAAAGAACCTGCCTGCAGTCGGAGAGGACTGAAACGACTGAGCAGAGCACAGCACATACATTCTCTATAAGCGAGAGAAGGCCACACTCTCGGTTCTAAAGTTAGTCAATCAGCAACCAACTGTCAACTATTGATTCAGTAACTATATTATGAAATGCAGAGGGCCAGGTTATGAGGACAATGCAAAAAAAAAAATCAAATACAGATCCACTTCACAATGATTTCACTAGTTGAGGACACATGGCAAAAATATACATACATAAATACTTGCATGTGCTGCGCTGAGTTGCTTCAGTCATGTCTGACTCTTTGCAAACCTATGGAATGTATCCCTCCAGGCTTCTCTCTCCATGGGATTCTCCAGTCAAGAATACTCTTCCGGGGGATCCTCCCAACCCAGGAATCGAACTGCATCTCTTACATCTACTACTTGTATAAAACCTTTTAAAATATAAACTGGGTATTGACTTCAAATTTCCCTCGGAACAAGATGTCAAGTCCTTAGCAGCATCTACAACTGCCTATGGCAGTGTGCATCCCTGCCCCCTCCCTCATCATCTCTACTACTAACTAGCTCCCTGATCACTTCTCTTACCACTCTTCCCCTCACTCAGTCTACTCCAGGCTCAATGGAATCCCTGCTATTTTTGGAAAACGTGCAGAAAAGCTCAAACATCAGGGTCGTTGCACCGGCAAACTCCACTGCCTGAAACTTCAGTTGTCAGATAAACACACTGCTAACTCTTTTGTATCCTCCACGCTTTTGCTCATGTGAGATATTCTCAGTGACATTCTTTACAGGGAGCTCTACATTGACCATTGTTTACAATTCCATAGGACAGGGATCTATTTTTATTCAACATTATATAGTCATCTCCTAGAACAGCACCTGACACATAGTAAGTATTCCCTAAATATTTGTTAAGTGGATGAATAAACAGCAATTAACTATAAAAAGCATGATAAATACCAAATTAGTAATACAAAAAAAATGTATAGTAAATAATTAAGATGATAACACAAGGATGGTTACTCATGGTTACAGAGACAAACTAGGTTTGAAATGGACTCAGGTGTGATGTGAGAGTCATAAAAGTACAAATGATGGAGAGAACTTCTCAGGGGAGCAGTACCCCCAGATCATTGAGGAGGTGTGGTCATAGTAAATTCAGGAATGAGACTGAAGGGGACAGGACAGGGAAAAGCAAAAGAAAAAAGTGAGAAGGCTGTGGTGCCTATATTTAGAGTAACTGAAAGAACATACCCAAGTAGTTAAATATCAAATATCATTCAGCCCCTACTTATTTCTGTATGTATCTAAAAAAAATTACAACCATTTTTTGTGTGAACACAATGAAAATATTGCAACTATGAAAACTGAAACAATATTTCCTTTCTATTATTTAATACCCTTCTCATTATCAAATTCCCAGTATTGCAACATTTCTCCCAATAGTTCTTTAAATAATTTTATTTACTCATTTATGTATTTGGCTGTGCTGGATCATAACTGGGGCATGTGGGATCTAGTTCCCTGAAAAGGGATCACACTGGAGTTTCCTGCACTGGAAGAACAGAGACTTAGCAACTGGACCACCAGGGAAGTCTCTCTCCCAATAGCTTTATTTATATTAGGATCCAAGTAAGAGTTCCACTTCTCATTTTGCTGTTAGGTTTCTTAAGCATTTTTCATCAAGAGCAGTGCCCTCTCCACTCTTTTACCTTCATAACATTGAAACAAATCAGAGAAAGCTGCCCTGTGTGATGTCCCAGAAACTGGATTTGTCTCATTGCTTCCTCGTGATGTTATTTCTTCTGTTCCTCTATCATTTTTCCCTAAAATTAAAGTGAGAGCTAGAGGCTTGTTTCAATTCAGAATTCACATTTTTGGAAAGAAGACTTCACAGGTGGTGATTGAGTGTCATAATCATCATATCAGCTCTATTTGATGTTATTTGAATGACCTTTAGTGATAAAGGTAATAAGACTATTGATAGGATAAGGACAACCTGACTCCTTTGTGACAAAAGTTTATTCCTAATATATTATCCATTGCCTTCATCATTCAGTCTCCTGAATCAATTATTTTATTTGAGAATGTAAAGCTGATGGAGAGTTTCAAAAAACAGCAAGGAGAGATAAGAAAGCCTTCTTCAAAAGCAATGCAAAGAAATAGAAGAAAACAATAGAATGGGAAAGACTAGAGATCTATCTCTTCAAGAAAATTAGAGCTACCAAAGGAACATTTCATGCAAAGATGAGCACAATAAAGGACAGAAATGGCATGGACCTAACAGAAGCAGAAGACATTAAGAAGAGGTGGCAATAATACACAGAAGAACTATACAAAAATGATCTTCATGACCCAAATCACCACGATGATGTGATCACTCACCTAGAGCCAGACATCCTGGAATGTGAAGTCAAGTGGGCCTTAGGAAGCATCACTAGGACAAAGCTAGTGGAGGTGATGGAATTCCAGTTGAGCTATTTCAAATTCTAAAAGATGACACTATGAAAATGCTACACTCAATATGCCAACAAATCAGGAAAACTCAGCAGTGGCCCCAGGACTGGAAAAGGTCAATTTCATTCTAATCCCAAAGAAAGGCAATGCCAAAGAATGCTCAAACTACTGCACAGTTGCACTCATCTCACACGCTAGTAAAGCAATGCTCAAGATTCTCCAAGCCAGGCTTCAACAGTACGTGAACCACTAACATCCAGATGTTCAAGCTGGATTTAGAAAAGGCAGAGGAACCAGAGCACAAATTGCCAACATCTACTGGATCATTGAAAAAACAAGAGAGTTCCAGAAAAAACATCCACTTCTGCTTTATTGACTATGCCAAAGCCTTTGGCTGTGTGGATCACAATAGACTGTGGAAAATTCTTCAAGAGATGGGAATACTAGAACATCTGACCTGCCTCCAATAAATCTGTATGCAGGTCAAGAAGCAACAGTTAGAAATGACATGGAATAACAGACTGGTTCCAAATCAGGAAAGGAGTACGTCAAGGCTGTATATTGTCACCCTGCTTATTGAACTTACATGCAGAGTATATCATGCAAAATGCCAGGCTGGATGAAGCAGAAGCTGGAATCAAGATTGCCGGGAGAAATATCAGTAACTTCAGATATGACACCACCCTTATAGCAGAAAGCAAAGAAGAACTAAAAAGCCTCTGAGTGATGAAAGTGAAAGAGGAGAGTGAAAAAGTTGGCTTAAAACACAACATTCAGAAAACTAAGATCCTGGCATCTAGTCCCATCACTACATGGCAAATAGTTGGAGAAACAATGAAAACAGTGACAGAATTTATTTTGGGAGGCTCAAAAATCACTGAAGATGTTGACTACATCCATGAAATTAAAAGATGCTTGCTCCTTGGAAGAAAAGTTATGACCAATCTAGACAGCATATTAAAAAGCAGAGACGTTACTTTGCCAACAAAGGTCCGTCTTGTCACACTATGGTTTTTCCAGTAGTCATGTATGGTGTGAGAGTTAGACTATAAAGAAAGCTGAGAGCCAAAGAATTGATGCTTTTGAACTGTGGTGTTGGAGAAGACTCTTGAGAGTCCCTTGGCCTGCAAGGAGATCCAACCAGTCAATCCTAAAGGAAATCAGTCCTGAATAGTCATTGGAATGACTGATGCTGAAGCTGAAGTTCCAATACTTCGGCCACCTGATGCAAAGAACTGACTCACTGGAAAAGATCCTGAAGATGGGAAAGATTGAAGGTGGGAGGAGAAGGGGGTGACAGAGGATGAGACGGTTGGATGGCATCACCAATGCGATGGATATGAGTTTGGGTGGACTTCAAGAGTTGGTGATGCACAGGGAGGCCTGGCATGCTGCAGTCCGTGGGGTTGCAAAGAGTCAGACATGACTGACAGACTGAACTGAACTGAAAGCTGTGCCTGATTTTATCATTTCCTGCACAATTATTAAATGGAATTCTTCTATAAGGAAGATCCTTACCTCAACAAATGAAGTTCAGGCAGGAAAGGAAGAATAAATATTCATTTTATTCCATTTTTTCTTCATGCTGTTGTTCACTATAAAGAACTGTTACCTTAGCATTTTTAGGTAGAAAATGAGGCTCTACTGTTATCTATCTTTTAATTAACTTTAATAGCAATCTTCCAGCCAATTTCCAAAATTCAGAGCCTTTTATTTACATTCTTAATCAAACCAAAAATTATTTGCATTTTCTTCTATTACACATGTAATTAGAGGTATTTGAGGTAATTTGAGAAATGTAAGAACTTAACTAACCACAGATAACTCACAGATAAACTTGTTAAAATTTTAAGGTTAACAGTGCAAGTGTGCCTTTCTTTTATCAAATGTAACTGTATGTCTTGATATTTTGATACTTCATCCTCTGGTATAAACTTTTATTATGTACATACTTATGATAACAGGCAAAGAGAAATATGAAGTATCATTCAAATATTTGTTTTTCATCAAATAAGATTTCTTTCTTGATTACATTTAAAGAATAATAATTAGAACATTAAGTAAATCTCCAGGATTCCTTAAGCAATGATTATTAAAACTCAATTTTAGGCACTCTTATTCATTACTGGTGGGAGTGCAACCTGGGGAGTGCCACTTTGGAAGATAGTTTGGCAGTTTATTACAGAACTAAACATACGTACCATACAATCCAGCATTTGTACCCTTTGGAATTTATACAAATGACCTGAAAACTTATGTCTACACAAAAACCTACACGGGGACATTTATAGCAGCATTATTCATAGCTGGCAAAACTTTGAAGCAATCAAGATGTCCATTGGTAGATGAATGTATAAGTAAACTGTGGTACAACCAGACAATGGACTATTATTTAGTACAAAAAAAGAAATGAGCTATCCAGCCATGAAAAGACATAGAGGAATCTTAAATGCAGATTACTAAGTGAAAGAAGTCAATATAAAAAGCTACTATATGATTCCAACCATGAAACACTCTGGAGAGCTATGGAGACAGTAAAAAGATCAGTAATGACCAGAGGTTAGTGGGGAGGGAGGGATGAATAGATGGAACACAAAGGATTTTAGGGCAGTGAAACTATGCTGTAAGATACTATAATGGTAAATTCATATCATTATACATTTGTCAAAACCCATAGAATGTATAACACCAAGAGAGAACCCTAATGTAAACTGTGGCTCTTGGATGATAGTGACATGTCAATGTAGGTACAAGATTTTTATACTTGGAAAGGCATACATGTGGTGGGGAGGGACAGAGTATGTCTGGGAACTCTGTACTTTCTCCTCAATTTTTCTATGAACCTAAACTGCTCTTTTAAAAAAGTATTTTTAAATAAAATTCAATATCAGTAGTGACACCTGTGAACAAAGAATCTATTCACTCATAGGCTACAACTTTGGAGTTTATTACTCCTTTCCTATCCTAGGATATGTAAGAATATTTAAGACTGTACCTGTCTGACAATGAGGAGAAAATGAAATATTTGAAAATTCCTTGCAATATATGATATAGTAGGTGTTCAGTAAATGCACTGAAAAGTCATTAAAGCATCTGTATGAATCACTTGGGAAGCTTGTTAATATGAAGATTCTGATTCAGTGAGTCTAAGGTGAGGGTCTGAGATTCTGCATTTCAAACAATTTTCCAGGTAATGCTGATGCTGCTAGTTCCTCAGACCACACTTTGTGTGACAAGGAATGCTTTGCAAACTGGTGTCTCCAAAGATTATTTCTGCTTGATAGCGGTTGGCAAAGGGAAAATTCCTCTAATGTAATTCACTTAGAAAAGGAAATGATGAATATACGGTCGCCTGCTTGGTGAGCCTGATATACACAGAAACAGTAAAGGCTCTGAGTAAAGCAAACTGCTGAACGTTAAATGACTCTGCATTCTCCAATCATATATGACCACTGTATCTAACTACCTTTCTGAGGAAAAGCTATTAGTCATCCTAGTATTTCATAATACACAATTTAGAGAATGCTGATTTATGTAGGTTATAAGAAGATAAAAAAGCACACAACTGTATACTAGCTTTCAGTATTAAACCCATGATCTTTGAAAAGTCTAGTTTTATGCTTGATGAAATATACTGAACAAAATATGCTGCTCTTTTAAGTCATATATTAAGACAATCATATTTGAAAATAGTGTTAAAATTAACTTTCCATATTTTCAACAAAGGCCAAAGAAATTTTTATATATACAGTTACCAAACCCAAAGCTAGCACAACTCATAAAATAAGAAAAATACATTCATTTTCTCTTCCAAGAGAGTCGAATATCAGTCCTTGAAAAGACAGTTGGGAATAGTTGCTCTCCTTCATGCAAATTCTTCAGATTCTGAGATTTAGACTATGATTGAGCTTACTGCTATGTTTTCCCTATTAAGTTTATTTTTCTCATTAAAAAAGGAGAAAGAAAAAAAGATGGGGGGAAGCACACAACTTTAAGATAAGGATAATTTGCTTTTTGTGAAAATACTTTAAGTCTAAGCTACTTAGTCTCTTGTATCTAATTCTCTTTAAGAAAGGAAACGACCACAGTAAGTGGAGGTTATGCACAGATAACAGTGGACTCACCTAACTACACATCAGGAGGAGAACAAGCAGGGGACAAAAGTAGATTTCAGACTCTCAGACAGTGTGCTTGTCGTGGAGTGCTGAAGACAGTATCCCAGACTGGGTAGACAGGAGCATGTCAGAGATGATTAATGAGGGGAAAAAGGGAACAAAGTCCTTCACTTTCTTGACATACACTGTCAAAAAGGAGAATGAAAATACATGTTTCTGGACTCAGAAATGTTTTTTGCCATATATCTCTTCTCCCTCAAGCAAAAGTACCAACCAGTATAGGTTTTCTTTAGGGTTACAAGTCAAAGAGGTATGGCTGTCTGGCCCTGCCCTTCCTTAAACTTGAGTGGAGGTGGCAGATAGTTATGGTTTTCCTAACTGTGAGTATCCAAAAGAGTGAGTACACAATTATGTCAGCTTGCCCACTGTGAACCAGGCATGAGTAGGCCAATAATATTCCCAGAAATCATAGTCTGACTAGCGATGAATCTTCCCACTTAAGGCTAAGAGGGAAAATCCATTGTCGGGAAAGCCCTCAAACTGTTCCCAATAGACTGCAAGAATGAGCTTGAAATTAATATGTGAACACCATTAGTTGCCAGGGATCGATGACCCTTTTTTGGAAAAATGAGATGAAGTAAAAAATATTTGAGAAAACAAATATGAAGCAAACAGGAGTAAAATATAGTGTGACCCAATTCATTTTTAAAATAATGTTTTTGCACTTATTTTAAATATATATCATAGAAAATACTGATGAAAAGTTAAAATAAACTATAAAATCCTTTCAACTATATAGTATGGCTGAAATTATTCATAATAAAATCTAGGAAAATAAAAGTTAATCAAAATCAATAACAACAACAACAGTCCTATTACTCAGATATAATCACTATTAAAATCTTGGCGTATTTCCTTATGGAGAGTCTTTTCCTTACATATGATACTTCCTTTATATAAATGTACTCATGCTGTATAACAACATTGATAACAAATATTTTCTATGTTACTAACAACAAACCTTGGAGAAGGAAATGGCAACCCACTCCAGTATTCTTGCCTGGAGAATCCTGTGGACGGAGCAGCCTGGTGGGCTGCTGTCCATAGTGTCGCACAGAGTTGGATACGACTGAAGCGACTTAGCATGCATGCAAGAAGATATTTAGAATATAAACTTATGGCCATGTAGTATGTGTATGTGGAGGGGAGGTCTAAAATTATTCTTTTTTTAATTATTTAACCATGACATTACAGTTTTCATACAAGGGTTCATAGTTTCATAAAGAATCAAATCTTTCCTCAAATGACCATGGGAATAAAAATATATAACATCTTTCAACTTTGCAGGGGTTTTCAGGTAGCAGCCAATTTTATAGGAGAATTAGAACATCAGTAATAAGGCTATGAGACTTTATCAACCAAATATTTTTCTCATATTGCTATATAGAAGGAAGAGAGTAGATTGTAGTAATTATTATCTATAGTTTTCTTTAGAATCAAGTAAAATGCTGCTTATTTCTGGCTTTGTCACTTACTGTGTGACTCCAGGCAAGAAGTCAATATATCCAGGCCTTCATTTATACATCTGCAAATTCTGAATAATAATGGTATATACCCCATAAAGGTGGTGAGCTGATTAAATGAAATCAGCTTTATGCAGGTGCCATTGTATACATGGTGCTGCTTTCTAGGCTTCACCAGCTCTTTTCTGAAGAACTCAGCCAGGGTCAGTCCAGCTGAGTATGAATCAGTGGTAGTATCTGAGGTTCTACTTAAAGACCTTAAGATGATAAAAGGATTTGTGAATGATAACTGAATCTACAACCTGATTTGAGAGCTACATAAATAACAAATTACTCATAAAAATATGTACAGCTACAAAAGACAGGTTCCAATATTGACATCTATGTTTCCCTTTGTGAAGACCTGGTAATAACCTTTATACCACATGGAGAGAGACCACTCTCTGCACTGCTAACTAGCTTTCCCTCTTTCTATGTCTGACGCCATTTTTCTATGAGTCCCATTTCACTCTTGTATCACAGATTTTTTTTTTTTCCTGGAATGCTACTTTCCTGACTGAGGCTTCTACTTACTGTATATACAAAAGTGTTTTTTTCCCCCTTTTTAATGTAAAGTGTCCATGACAGGGCCTACATGTCTCCATCTTTTATTTTCCACCACAATATACTCCATCCAGACACCAGACACTATGCAAAATGTAGAGTGCCTCCTTTTGCTCAGCCAGTCGAGGGCAGATTTCTGCTCTAACTCTTGGTCATAGTCCCTCCCTGAGCCCCTTCTATACTCTAATGCTATATTTTCTAGTTTATTAGAAGGCAATGGCACCCCACTCCAGTACTCTTGCCTGGAAGGTCCCATGGGCGGAGGAGCCTGCTAGGCTGCAGTCCATGGGGTCGCTAAGAGTCGGACACGACTGAGCGACTTCACTTTTACTTCTCACTTTCATGCATTGGAGAAGGAAATGGCAACCCACTCCAGTGTTCTTGCCTGGAGAATCCCAGGGACGGGGGAGCCTGGGAGGCTGCCGTCTACGGGGTCGCACAGAGTTGGACACGACTGAAGCGACTTAGCAGCAGCAGCAGAATGCGTATAGTATATTTACTTTTCTTTTACTTAACAAAATTCATAAATAAACAAAATTAAAATCACTTTTCGATTAGAACCTGAATCAGCTACATAAACATCACCAAATCTTCTGAGTAATGCCCTGAACATCCCTTTTAGGCAGTAGCTACTCTAGAAATGTTCCCATGGAAACAATCACATTCAATATTACCTCAAGTACTTTAATGCTATGTCTAGTCTCAGAGTCAATTATATTTAGCTAAGGATAATCTGTCTTAACTCCCATTAAATTAGAACTCCTTTTAATAATGTTAATATTTGTAATATCTGTCCATAACATATTGTTATACTGCCTAAAAGGGATGTTCAGGGCATTACTCAGAAGATTTAGTGATGTTTATGTAGCTGATTCAGGTTCTAATCAAGAAGTGATAGGGGAGCCTGGTGGGCTGCCGTCTACGGGGTCGCACAGAGTCGGACACGACTGAAGCGACTTAGCAGCAGCAGCAGCAGGTAGACAGCATAGCACTTTCTACATATAATTATGTATTCACACATCTATGTGGGCTTTGCTGGTAGCCTAGATAGTAAAGCATCTGCCTGCAACACAGGAGACCTGAGTTCAGTCCCTGGGTCAGGAAGATCCAATGGCAAAGGGAATGACTATCAGCCACACCAATATTCTTGCCTGGAGAACCTCACTGACAGAGGAGCCTGGAAGCCTACAGTCCATGGGATCACAAAGAGTTGGGCAGGACTGAAAAACTTAAACATACATGCATACACACACACACACACACACACACACACACACATCTATGTATCTTATTAAAACACGAGCTTCTTATGGCCTGGGAACACACGTTCCCCATCCCAAGGTTTTGTCCAGTATCTTGGGAGGGAATGACTATCAGCCACACCAATATTCTTGCCTGGAGAACCTCACTGACAGAGGAGCCTGGAAGCCTACAGTCCATGGGATCACAAAGAGTTGGGCAGGACTGAAAAACTTAAACATACATGCATACACACACACACACACACACACATACACACACACACACACACACATCTATGTATCTTATTAAAACACGAGCTTCTTATGGCCTGGGAACACACGTTCCCCATCCCAAGGTTTTGTCCAGTATCTTGGGCCCCTCACAGGAGGTGCTTAGATGACTGTGTGGCTTAGATAAAACCCAGAATCTATTCTGGGCTTAGGCTGAAGTGTCCTTGGTCATTCTGGTTAGACTTGAACTCTCTCTCTCTCTTTTTTTTTTACATTAGTATATTTATTGGAGAAAATATGTTTCCAAAAAAACAGTAACTACACCATTTGCTATTTGCTAGCAAAATTAATTTTCTCTCAGTGTATTTTGTAATTATGAAAGTCCAAATGCTCCTACATATACACTATAAGCAGAGAAGGTAAATTAGCAAGCACCTTGGTCAAATATCTGCTTACTCCTTGGAAGGAAAGTTATGACCAACCTAGATAGCATATTCAAAAGCAGAGATATTACTTTGCCGACTAAGGTCCGTCTAGTCAAGGCTATGGTTTTTCCTGTGGTCATGTATGGATGTGAGAGTTGGACTGTGAAGAAGGCTTAGCGCCAAAGAATTGATGCTTTTGAACTGTGGTGTTGGAGAAGACTCTTGAGAGTCCCTTGGACTGCAAGGAGATCCAACCAGTCCATTCTGAAGGAGATCAACCCTGGGATTTCTTTGGAAGGAATGATGCTGAAGCTGAAATTCCGGTACTTTGGCCACCTCATGCGAAGAGTTGACTCATTGGAAAAGACTCTGATGCTGGGAGGGATTAGGGGCAGGAGGAGAAGGGGACGACCGAGGATTAGTTGGCTGGATGGCCAGCCATGGACGTGGGTCTGGGTGAACTTCGGGAGTTGGTGATGGATAAGGAGGCCTGGCGTGCTACGATTCGTGGGGTCGCAAAGAGTCAGACATGACTGAGCGACTGAACTGAACTGAAGTGAACTGATTCTCTTTTATGTCTGGTTTGTTTTTGTTTGGCATAATGCTTTTGAGATTCATTCATATTTGAAGATGTTTTAGCAGTTCATTACTTTTATGGTAAGATTCCATTTTATAGATAGACTACGATTTATTTTTATTTTCACCTACTGATGAAAAGCTAGGTTGCCTTCAGTTTGGGCTAACAGGAATAAACCTCTGACAGGAAGATCCAACTACCAATAGCAGGTGAGGATTCCTGCCACGTGAGGACAGCAGAGATGTAACCCTGCCAGCTGCCAGAAGTAGGAGTCCACAAACCTGACCTGATGCATAACTTTTTTAGCATCACTCAAGAGGATTTTCATCCCAAACACTAGTTGGGATGTGGTTTACTCACAGAAATGAGAAGAGAGGCAATATGATCAGCAACTGTAGTGTGCAGTGGCCACTGGCTCCTTCCTGACAGCTGAATTCAGTCAAAGACCAGTTTCCTTCCTCATTGGAACATATACTTGGCATTTTTTCTAAATTACAGAGCCATAGCTTATACTTAAAAAGTAAACAGATACACTTTTAGACAACCAACATACTTATTCTTTTATATCCATTCTTATTCTAAAAATATTCCCCCCAAATTTTAAGGATGTGAGTTTTGCAATCAAATAATCACACGTCACCACTACTTTAGAGAGAGTAATCAACTCAGTTAATCTTTAATATATAAAAGAAGCAGGCTCTAGAAGACTGCTGTCCAAAAGAACTTTCTGTAATGATACAAATGTTCTATATATATTTGGTCTGGTATAATATTCACTAGCCACAAAGAGCACTTGAAATGTAACTAGTGCAACTGAGAAACTGAATTTTTATTTTAATTAGTTTAAATCCAAATAGTCACATGTGGTTAGTTTACTACCATATTACACAGCACAGTTTCCAGGAAACTTTTGATAGAAATGTCTAGCATTAAACACATTCTGCTTAATATCTTATTATAACAGCAACATTCATTGCTGGAACCTTGAAGCTCTCTTATTCTCTGTTTAGAGTGTACATTCAGCCATTCACTTTCTGCACCTCATTATCTCCTATGCATCAGAGTTATTTATAAGAGTGCACATATTCTCCAAGAGATTACAAACTCTTTGAGTGCAGGAACCACATCTTTCTCAATTCTGTATGCCTCATTGATCATACTACAGTACATTACATATTATAAGTACTCAGTGTTTGCAAATAATAATGACAGTCCCTTCTCATTTCAATTTTGAAAATATATTTTGATGGCATATTTTCCTTAGTACTTCTCTGTGTCCTAGCATAACTGAGCTCCTCCAAAGTTTAAACCTTCTCTGTGTTGTATTATAAGCTTCCCAGAGAGTACATTTTAATGCTCTAGTTGGTTTGAGTGCAGGAACCACATCTTTCTCAATTCTGTATGCCTCATTGATCATACTACAGTACATTACATATTATAAGTACTCAGTGTTTGCAAATAATAATGACAGTCCCTTCTCATTTCAATTTTGAAAATATATTTTGATGGCATATTTTCCTTAGTACTTCTCTGTGTCCTAGCATAACTGAGCTCCTCCAAAGTTTAAACCTTCTCTGTGTTGTATTATAAGCTTCCCAGAGAGTACATTTTAATGCTCTAGTTGGCAATCTAAATCAGAACTCTAGAAGAAAAATCCAAATATCTTTGCTGCCACATATATTTTGAAAGAGCTAGACATTTTTTTGCAACATTGCATCAAGAAAAGGAACTGGTGGTGAACTAGACAAATCTACAGGCAGGAAATTGAAAAATATTCGTTCTTTAAATGCACCCTTCCTTTCCCTAGATATCTTGAGGCATTTTTTCATTGATCTTTTGTGACAAAAACAAAAAGGAACACTAGCTAGAGGACTACATGCAACTCAGTATAATGGTACACTCAGAACAACTCAAAGGAAAGGAGGCAAGAGGCAAGAATCTGTCAATCATCTCTTTTAGTATGATAAATTTTCAAATAACTCCCCTATAGACAACTATTTAGAAAGCTCATATTTACGGCCGAGAGACATTAGCATGAATTAGTGATTGCTCTAAATTTTTTGTATCAATGTGAAGAACATAAGGTTTGAAGTTTAAAATAAAAGCTCTGCTGCTGCTGCTGCTGCTAAGTCGCTTCAGTCGTGTCCGACTCTGTGTGACCCCATAGATGGCGGCCCACCAGGCTTCCCCATTCCTGAGATTCTCCAGGCAAGAACACTGGAGTGGGTTGCCATTTCCTTCTCCAATGCATGAAAGTGAAAAGTGAAAGGGAAGTCGCTCAGTCGTGTCCGACTCTTAGCAACCCCATGGACTGCAGCCCACCAGGCTCCTCTGTCTATGGGATTTTCCAGGCAAGAGTCCTGGAGTGGGTGCCATTGCCTTCTCTGATAAAAGCTCTAGGTAATATTAAACAGTCTAAAAATGACAATAGTTAATCTACCAAGGTAGATTTTAAGAAGCTAGCTTTATATGGACAGAGAAGGCAATGGCACCCCACTCCAGTGCTCTTGCCTGGAAAATCCCGTGGACAGAGGAGCCTGGGGGGCTGCAGTCCATGGGATCGCTAAGAGTTGGACACGACTGAGCGACTTCCCTTTCACGCATTGGATAAGGAAATGGCAACCCACTCCAGTGTTCTTGCCCGGAGAATCCCAGGGATGGGGGAGCCTGGTGGGCCGCCGTCTATGGGATTGCACAGGGTTGGACACAACTGAAGCAACTTAGCATCAGCAGTAGCAGCTTTATATGGAAATGTATTTGGGAAAGAGGGAAATAAGAATTCAGATTATTAAAACATGTATTATTCTAGTCAAATTTTATTTATGTAAAATTTCATTTTTAATTTTATTTTTTAATCTGTAGGAAAATGTGTGTGACTACAGTCTCAACTATACAGCCTTCTGTAGTTACATAAGAATAAGGGACTTCTATAGTCTAGAAATCAAGGTGCACAGCTAATAAAATCAAGCATTATTTCAAAAACATTTTTATTACACTCTTTCTATTCCATTCGTTTTTTAGGTCAAAAGTTGGATGTCTATGTTTATCAGAAAAATACATGTATATGTATGGCTGAGTCCCTTCACTGTCCACCTGAAATTATCACAACATTGCTAATAAGCTGTACCCCAGTACAAAACAAAAAGTTTAAAGTTAAAAAAATACATTAGAAAATACATAAAAACTCTAGGTTCGTTTATGGTAGAAAAGAACGTGTGTTTCCCTTAGCAGAGAGGACTATAAAATGAGAATAAGTATCAAAATTATACACCCTGCTTTTAAACTCCTGAAGTAGGATTCGTGCATTTGTCATGTCCCTCATCATTTGCAATTATGAGGTAAAGAAGACGTGGTTCAATTCAGTTCAGTTCAGTTCAGTCGCTCAGCCGGTCCGACTCTTTGCAACCCCATGAATCACAGCACGCCAGGCCTCCCTGTCCATCACTGTCTCCTGGAGTTCACTCAGACTCACGTCCATTGAGTCCATGATGCCATCCAGCCATCTCATCCTCGGTCGTCCCCTTCTCCTCCTGCCCCCAATGGTTAGTGGGTGAATAAATCCTTTTTACTAAAAATATCTTCAAACTATATAAAAACACATTAGTTTTAAATCAAAATGAAGCATATCATCAAACACTTCCACTCAAGGAATGAAGCTCCATATCAGTTTATTATTTTCCAAATTTGGTTTGGCACATTGTAGCCTTGAAATTGAAGAAAATGGTCAATGATTTACAACCAACCATAAAATTCAGGCATCCGCTTGGTTGTCCTAAGGTAACAAAAAGATCAGTTGGTAAAAGTGATTATGGGTTAGTCTAGTCACTATATCTCTAGGTAATGGAACATGATAACTCTATTGTCCATAGTGTCTGTGGTTTTTAAAAGTAAAGGAAAATATTAAATATTAGAGCTTAAGAATTTTCTAAGACATAGGTCTTTATTCTGTGATAACCAAATACAAGTCAGGCTGTGAACATAAAACAATTATTTAATATTCAAAAAGTTTGCTTGCATTTGGATATTTTTAAAGTGTGCCAGTCATAGTGTTAAACCTGGACATAGCCTTTGATTCTGGTTTTTAAAAAATGAGCAAACTAAAAATAACAAAAGAGTTTAAGTATGTAAACTAATAGTCTCTTCTTCTAACAGAAACTATGCTACATGAGTAAAGTCACACTTCTCCATCCATGTCCCCACAAGGATATACTGCCTTTTACCATCTCATATCCATGTTTAACCTAGCGCTGTGTTTACAATAATTTTCAATAATGGACCCAGCAGGAAAAGCATGAAGGCTTTAGAAATTATTGTGAGCAAAAAGTAAATTGCATTAAAAGGTTGTCCATTTAGTACAATTCAATACAGTAAAGCATTTGGAGGGGGTGGAATAAATATTGCTGCCTTATTAGTTTTTAACTTTAGAGTAAACAATGTTAAACTGTGTACCTTAGCTCTTCTGTTTTGAAGCCTACTGATCAGATTCACATTTTCCTCTAAGAGTGAGCATTTACTTACTGAGGTGCCAGCATCATTTGCTAGTAATATAAAAGAGGACGCCATTCTCGTTTTATGCATTAAGCAATTTACCACACTGTCAAAGATCAGATTTATATATGTGAACCTTTTAGAAAATATTTTAAATTCTGCTTAGAAATAGATTTGGGTTTTGTTTTGTTTCTCCTCTTCACAGTTGAGTAACACTCAAATCTCAACTGTAGGAGTGACATCACCAAAATGGTGACTTTGGAGACCCCAGCATCAACAACTAAACAGCTATCCACAAACAAAAACAGCTCCGGGAGAGCTCTGGAGTTCTATTAAGAAATTTTAGTAACACAGTGAAACAAAAAGCCTGAGAATAATTGCACAAGAAGAGAAGAAAGACAACTTCATTTTGCCTGTACCATCCCATCCCCCAAGCCAGAACTGTTCAGAGCCAAGAGGGAACTTTGAGCCAGAAAGAGTTCCTCCTTCCAGACAAGGAAGAATAAGGTGAGCAATGAGTTTCTCCAGCCTTTCAGGGCACCACACAGTGGTCCTGCCCTAGTTTAACTACCTAAACTGGAAAGTTGAGATGTATAGAGATGCCTGCTGCTGCTGCTGCTAAGTCACTTCAGTCATGTCCGACTCTGTGTGACCCCAGAGACGGCAGCCCCCCCATGCTCCCCCGTCCCTGGGATTCTCCAGGCAAGAACACTGGAGTGGGTTGCCATTTCCTTCTCCAATGCATGAAAGTGAAAAGTGAAAGTGAAGTCACTCAGTCATGTCCAACTCTTAGTGACTCCATGGACTGCAGCCTACCAGGCTCCTCTGTCTATGGGATTTTCCAGGCAAGAGTACTAGAGTGGGGTGCCAAAGCAGGAGCTACTAGAAGCAGCCAATCAGCGATAGTAATTGCAATCCACAGTGACCTGCTCTGTAGACAAACCAGCCAGCATAGCCAAGGCAGACCACCTGGAAATCCATACGCTTTTACCCCATGGGTGCAAATTCTACATTCACTGATGACAGCCACCTGCATCCCTCCCTATGCCTCGCCCCCGCTTCATGACTCTGAACCCTGGAACAACACTGGCAACCAGCTCAGGCCTCTGCAGCTGCAAGAGTGCAAGACACTATCTGATGCACCCTCCGCTGATCCTCACTGCCCTGCAAGTGCTCAGGGGCTAGCCCCTCCAGCTGTGCACTGGCACAGCCCTTGGCCAACCCCCGTCACCAGCTTCCACTGCAGTGTGCACTCCTGGGCAGACAGTGCTAGCCCCAGAAGAGCATGCCAAACAGCCAAGCTGAGGTCCCTGCAACTACATGGGGTGCAGATCAAGCCCAGTCTTCTATCACTGGCCTATACCACACTCATCTATGGCTAGCCCTTCCAGATGTGCACCTGCACAATTCCACACAGACTCCCATCACAAGCCTCCAATGAAGGGTGAATGCACAGGGGGGAAATAAGAAACTGTCAGTGAGCTCTTAGTTGACCCTAGGCTTTGCTGCAGAACCTGGACTCCACCACAATGTGCCCTGCCTCTATGCAGGCACCTGCTGCTGGCCACTAGAGCCAAATGTGTAAACACCAACAGTTCAGGCCACCACCAATGACTGCCCTAACTGCTGATCCTGGAAGAACTACTGAAGATCTTGACAGGAAATAGTAAGTTCTTACTTATCAGCTATTACTCTAAACGAAAATATATTGAATTCTCCAGTCAAAAGACACAGAGTAGATGGATGAATGGGAATAAAAAAGACCCAACTATATGCTGCTTACAAGAGGATCTCTTCACCTTTAAGTGCACATACAGGGTGAAAGTGAGAGCTGGCAAATATATTCCATGCAAGAGGAAACTACAAGAAAGCAGGAGTAGCTATACTTATATCAGACAAAATAGACTTTAAGCCAAAACAGTAACAAGAGACAAAGAAGGTTATTATATAATGATAAAAGAGTCAACCAGTCAGAAGATAAAATATCAGACATATATAGACATTTCATGCAACAGCAGCTGAATACACATTCTTTTTTCTCAAGCACACATGGAACATTCTACATGATAGATTATATGATAGGTCACAAAACAAGTCTTAGCAAATTTTAGAAGTTTGAAATCATATAAAGTATTTTCATTCCACAAGGGTATCAAACTAGAAATCAATAATAGGAATAAAAGTGGAAAACTCACAAAAAGTGTGGAAATTAAACAACACATTTCTGAAAAAAAGGGTCAAAGAAGAAATCAAAATTGAAAATAAAAAATCTTGAAACTAATAGAAATAGAAGCATAGCATATCAAAACCCATGGAATGCTACAAAAGCAGTTCTATGAGAGAAGTTTAAAGTAATAATGTTTGTTCCCCGATGGTTTAGTTGTAAGTCATGTCTGACTCTTTTGAGACCCCATGGCCTGTAGCCTACCAGGCTCTTCTTTCCATGGGATTTCCCAGGCAAGAATACTGGAGTGGGTTGCCATTCCCTTCTCCAGGGAATCTTCTAACCCAGGAGTCCCTGCAGAACCATGTTTTCTGCATTGCAGGTAGTTTCCTGCATTGCAGGCAGATTCTTTACCAATAGAGCCACCAGGAAAGTCCTTACAGTAATAAACACATTAAGAAAAAACTCAAATCAACTACCTAACTTTCCACTTTAGGAAAATAGAAAAAGAATAAAAAATTAAGCCCAAAGTTAGCTATAGGCAGAGTAATCAGGCCCCCCTCCAAAAAAATGTGGCATCCAAATTGGGGAGAAAGAAAGAAAACTGTCTTTTGTTGCAGATAATATGATTTTCCTCTTCCCTGATAGCTCAGTTGTTAAAGAATTCACTTGCAGTGCAGGAGACCCTGATTTGATTCCTGGGTCAGGACGATCTGCTGGAGAAGGGATAGATTATTGGACTTCCTTTTTGGCTCAGCTAGTAAAGAATCCACCTGCAATGCAGGAGATCTGGGTTCAATCCCTGGGTTGGGAAGATCTCCTGGAAAGGGAAAGGTTACCCACTGCAGTATTCTGGCCTGGAGAATTTCATGGACTATATAGTCCATGGAGTCACAAAGAGTCAGACACAATTGAGCTACTTTCACTTTCATTTTCAATATGATCTTACATTCAAAAAATCCTAAGATTCTGTCAAAAAAAAAAAAACCTATTAGAACTAGTCAATGAATTCAGTAAAGTTCCAGGATACAAAATCAACATACAAAAATCAGTTTCATTTCTATACACCAACAAAAAGACAATTGAAAAAAAATTTATTTAAATCCCATTCACAACAGCACCAAAAACAGCAAAAAAAACTTTGAAACAAATTTAACCAAGGAAGTGAAAAATATGTACACTGAAAACTATAAGATTTGATGAAAAAAAAACTGAAAAAGATACAAACAAAAAAGATATCTTGTGTTCATCGGTCAGAATATTGTTAAAAGTTTCATGCTACCCAGTCAAGTTCAAGGTAATCTCTATCAAAATTCTAATGGCATTTTTCACATTAATATCCTATAATATAAATTGAATGAAAAAACACCCTAAATATTCAAAGGAATCCTGAGAAAGAAAAACAAAGCTTTAGATATAACACTTCCTGATTTCAAACTATACTACAAAGCTACAGAATCAAAATAATATGATGGCATAAAAACAGACATACAGACTTATAGAATATTGTTGTTCACAGGGTAGAAACTTCCAGCAATAAGATGAATAAGTTCTAAAAATCTAATGTACAGCATAGTGATTACAGTTAATAATACTGTAATATATACTTAAGAGTTGCTAATAGTGTAGATTTCATTGTTCTCACTACAAAAAAGAAATGTTGTTTATGTGACGATGGAGGTGTTAGCTAATGCTACAGTGGTAATCATTTTGCAATAAGTACAACAAATCAATGCATTGTACATCTTGAACTTATAAAATGTTGTATGTCAAGTAAATTTCAATAAAACTGAAAAAAAAGGAAAAAAAGAAAAATCTTATCTGTAATACATAAAGAAAATTCAAGTTGAAATATAAGAAAATTTTTTTCTGTAATAGGATAAAATTTTGAAGAATGAAAATACACTGGATAGATTAAGAATGCATTTTCTGCCATTGATATTCTTTATTACAATAATGCATTTGCAATGATTGCAATGAAACTTTGTAGAACTATATATATGATATTCATATTAATGTTTAACGTATCCAAAATAGTATTATTTTGATAAATATTAATTCATTTCAGAAGGCTGCTGCTGCTGCTGCTAAGTCACTTCAGTCGGTTCGATTCAGTGCAACCCCATAGATGGCAGCCCACCGGGCTTCCCCATCCCTGGGATTCTCCAAGCAAGAACACTGGAGTGGGTTGCCATTTCCTTCTCCAATGCATCAAAGTGAAAAGTGAAAGGGAAGTTGCTCAGTCGTGTCCGACTCTTAGTGACCCCATGGACTGCAGCCTACCAGGCTCCTCTGTCTATGGGCTTTTCCAGGCAAGAGTACTGGAGTGGGTTGCCACTGCCTTCTCCTTCAGAAGGCTAAGCTACTCAATTTAACAGTATATTTAATGCTAAGCTATAGTGATGCTGGAAGGGATTGAGGGCAGGAGGAAAAGGGGACGACAGAGGATGAGATGGCTAGATGGCATCACTGACTCGATGGACGTGAGTTTGAGTGAACTCCGGGAGATGGTGATGGACAGGGAGGCCTGGCATGCTGCAATTCATGGGGTCGCAAAGAGTCGGACACGACTGAGTGACTGAACTGAACTGAACTGATAGTGAAATTCTCATGAGATTAAATATGATAGTTACATGATATCAAATATATATTGATCAGTATCTTGATATTGAATATGAACAGGTAAAATGTTTATGATCAGACATCAAAAAGTTAGAAGTCTTTGCAGTATGTTTTAAATGATTACATATCCATGACAAAGCCAAAAATATGGGATAAATCAACATTTTAATACAATTTAATAATCCAAATTCATATACCTCTTTCAAATAACAAAAATGAGGATGATGAATTACAGTTATTATCCATGACCACCATCTATATGCCAGGCACTGTCCTAAGTTCTAAGCATTTTACATGAATCAACTCATTATGAGAAATAATTGTTGAACTGTCTAATTTTTATACAATTAGGAAAACTACAGTGATGCTCCTCTGTAAGAAATGGAGACTCTTAATTACTTATGAGCAAATATTTCACAGCTGGACCTGGAATTGAAGACTCACTGGTATCATTATTAAAATCATCAATGTAAATGAATGTTCATCTTCATTCAGAAAAATGTTTTTTAAGAAATATCAAGACATACTTTTCTTATCATGCAAAGAGAAAAATATCTTTATAAACTACAGCAGTGATAGATTCTACATTTAAATGTGATATTTTATTCATGTATTTTTATAAATTTCCATGAAAGTTTACATATATCACTTATCAAAATCCAGGTCTAGAAGAAAAAGTATCAATGTAGTGTTGATCATAATCTTTCACCTATCTTAGTCAACTCCTCTCCCACCCTACTCTCTGCCAAATCTCAATAGATAATTTTATTTCCAAACTTACTGGGATTTTAGCTATTTAATATGTGTTTCCACCTCTACCCCATCCACCTCTCTCTCTTCTCTCCTCTCCTCTTCTTTTCTTTTCTTCCTCTTATTTTTCCTTTCTCAGGCAGTAGATGATACATCTGTATTTCTTTTCGGGGCTCACATAGCTACTTTGCAGTTTGATGCACAGGGCTCTACTCTGTGGATGACCCACACTCCCTTCCTGAAATTTTAGTTTCTTACTCTAAAACTAGTTTTGCTTGACTTGATAGTAGGGTTCATTTTTTTTCCTTTATCTCTTTAAGCATTCTTTTCTTAACCCTGGTACCTTATAATATCATCCCCCTACATTCTTTTTTTTTTTTAATATCTTCTAAGCTACTAATCCATATCAGCACAGATAAGTCAATTTTTCTTTTTCTAATTAAAAACTAATTCTTTATCCTCCTCAAACTCTCTGCAGTATGTAAACTGATTAACTTCTCTTTCTTTTCACTCTTTATTCCCTGGCTTTCATGATATTGTAATCCATAGGAGATTTCCACATATTTCTCTGAACAATCTTTCATTTCCAATGTTTTTAGTTCTCATATCATAGATTTTTTAAAATTTTGCTTGTTTTTGGCTATGCTGGGTCTTTGCTACTGTGCGGACTTTTCTCTAGTTGCTCTGAGCAAGGCCTACTACTTTATTGTTGTGGAAAATGGGCTCTAAGGTACACAGGCTCAGTAGTTGGGGCACACAGGCTTAGCTGCTCTGCAGCATGTGGGATCTTTCCAGACCAGGGATCAAACCCAAGTTTCATGCATTGGCAGGCAGAATTTTTACCACTGAGGTACCTGGGAAGCCCCTCACAACTTCTTTTAAAGTGACATTTTCTAAGATTCCATAGTAGGTTCTTAATTCTTATGTCACAGTTTCCTAGTTGAATATTCATATCTGCACACATACCATCTTATCCCTTTTGGCAGAACTTTCAAATCCTGAACTTAAGCCCTGACTTCACTCTCAAGTTCCACATCCTCATGTACAATTGACTTTTTGACATCTCCACATGACTTTCCCAAGTATCTTAAATTTAAGATATCCTGAATTAAAAGGATTATTTTTCTAATGTTCAAATATACCAACTGTTGTTTAGTCATTAAGTGGTATCTGACTTTTTTGCCACCCCATAGACTGTAGCCCACCAGGTTCCTCTGTTCATGAATTCTCCAGGCAAGAATACTGGAGCAGGTTGCCATTTTCTCCTCCAGAGGATTTTCCCAACCCAGGGCTCAAATTCATATCTCCTTCATTGGCAGGCAGATACTTTATGACTGATACACATGGGAAGCCCAAAAATCTACCAATTATACTAAGTAATAAAACAACAAAATTAAACTATCCTCTGCCTTCTCTTTGTTGGTACCATTAACATTCTCTCAATTATCCAAACCTAATATTGGAGAATCATATATAACTCTTCCTTTTCCCTTAACCATTTTTATTCAGTTATCAAATCTTTTGATTTTAACTTCAATCAATGATTGACCCCTTCATGGATCACAGATTTGTTATGGAGAAGAGGCTTTCATACCTCAATGAAGCTATATAAGTCATGCTGTGCAGGGCCACTGAAGACAGACATGTCATAGTGGAGTGTTCTAACAAAATGTGGTCCACTGGAGGAGACAATGGCAAACCACTCCATTATTCTTGCTGTGAGAATCCTATTAACAGTATGAAAAGTCAAAAAGATATGACACCAGAAGATGAGCACTCAGGTAGGAAGGTGTCCAATATGCCACTGGAGAGGAGCAGATGACAATTATTATTAGCTCCAGAAAGAATGAAGTGGCTAGGCCAAAGCAGAAACGATGCTCAATTGTGGATGTGTCTGGTGGTGAAAGTAAAGTCCAATGTTGTAAGAACAATATTGCACAGGAGCCTGGAATGTTAGGTCCAAGAATCAAGGTAAATTGGGCATGGTCAAGCAGGAGATGGCAAGGGTGAACACTGACATTTCAGGATCAGTGAACCAAAATGAATGGGAATGGATGCATTTAATTCAGATGACTACTACTGTGGGCAAGAATCCCTTAGAAGAAATGGAGTAGACCTCACAGTCAACAGTCTCAAATGCACTGCTTGGCTCCAATCTCAAAATACGACACAAAGATCTTGGTTCGTTTCCAAGGTAAACCACTCAACATCACAGTAATCCAAGTCTACCTTCAAATTATTTATGCCAAAGAAGTTGAAGTTGACTGGTTCTATGAAGACCTACAACACCTTCTACAACTAACACCAAAAATAGATGTTGAGGATTGGAATGCAAAAGGAACAGTCAAGAGATACCTGGACTAACAGTAAAGTTTAGTCTTGGAGTACAATATGAAGCAGGGCAAAGGCTAATAGAGTTCTGTCAAGAGAACGCACTGATTATAGCAAACACCCTCTTCTAACAACACAAGAGATGATTCTGCACATAGATATCACCAGATGGTCAATACTGAAATCAGATTGATTATATTCTTTGCAGCCAAAGATGGATAAGATCTATACATAAGCATAAACATGACTGGGAACTGACTGTGGCTCAGATCATGAGCTCCTTATTGCAAAATTCAGGCTTAATATGCAAAAAGTAGGGAAAACTGCTAGGCCATTCAGGTTTGACCTAAATCAAATCCCTAAGGATTATACAGTGGAGGTGACAAATAAAAGGGATTAGATCTGGTAGAAAGAATGCCTGAAGAACTATGGACAAAAGTTCATAACATTGTATAGGAGGTGGTGACCACAACCATCCCAAAGAAAAAGAATGCAAAAAGGCAAAGTGGTTGTCTGAGGAGGCTTTACAAATAGCTGAGAAAAGAAGAGAAGCAAAAGGCAAAGGAGAAAGGGAAAGATATACACAACCTAATGCAGAGTTCCAGAGAATAGCAAGGAAAGATAAAAAGGCCTTCTTAAAGGAACAATGCAAAGAAACAGAGGAAAACAATAGAATGGGAAAGACTAAAGATCTCTTCAAAAAAATCAGAGATATCAAGGGAGCATTTCATGTGAGTATGGGCATAATAAAGGACACAAATGTTAAGCACCTATCAGAAGCAGAAGAGATTAAAAAGAGGGGGTAAGAATACACAGAAGAACAATACAGAAAAGGTCTTAATGACCCAGATAACCACGATGGTGAGATCACTCACCTAGAGCCAGACATCCTGAAGTATGAAGTCAAGTGGGCCTTAGGAAGCATTTCTACAAACAAAGCTAGTGGAGGTGATGGAATTCTAGTTGAGCTATTTCAAATCCTGATGCTGTGAAGGTGTTGCACTCTATATATATGTCAGCAAATTTGGAAAACTCAGCAGTGGCGACTGGACTAGAAAAGGTCAGTTTTCATTCCAATCCCAAAGAAGAGCAATGTCAAAGAATGTTCAGACTACCATACTATTATGCTCATTTCACATACTAACAAAATAATGCTCAAAATCCTTCAAGCTAGGCTTCAGCAGTATGTGAACCAGGATTTTCCAGATGTACAAGCTGGATTTAGAAAAGGCAGAGGAACCTGAGATAAAATTGCAACATCCATTTTATCATAGAAAAAGCAGGGGAATTTCAGAAAAAAATATGTACTTCTGCTTCCTTGACTATGCTAAAATATTTGACTGTGTGGATCACAATAAACTGTGGAAAATTCATAAAGAGATGGGAGTACCAGACCACCTGACCTGTCTCCTGAGAAACCTGTATGTGGGTCAAGAATCAACAGTCAGAACCACAGGTGGACAAACTGACTAGTTCAAAAATGGGAAAGGAGTACAACAAGGCTGTATATTGTCACCCGCTTATTTAACTTACATGCAGAGTACATCATGTGAAATGCCAGATAGGATGATCACAAGCTGGAATCAAGATTCCCAGGAGAAACATCAATAACCTCAGATATGCAGATCATACCACTCTAATGGCAGAAAACGAAGAGGAACTGAAGAGCCTCTTGATGAGGGTGAAAGAGAAGAGTCAAAAAGCTGGCTTAAAACTCAACATACAAAAACTAAGATCATGGCATCTGGTCCCATCACTTCGTGACAAATAGATGGGGAAAATGTCAAAACAGTATCAGATTTAATTTTCTTGGGCTCCAAAATCACTGTGGATGGTGACAGTAGCCATGGAATTAAAAGACACTTTCTCCTTGGAAGGAACACTATGTCAAACCTAGACAGATTCAATTAAAATAAATAAATTCAAAAAAATTAAAAGTAAGATAAAACACTACTTATATAGTATGAGATAAACCATGTAAAAATACATACATACAAAATAAAGACTGAGAATTTTGCTTAAAAAAAAAAGCAGAGGCATCACTTTCCTGGCAAACGTCTATATAGTCTACACTATGGGTATTTCCTATGGATATGCTATGGGTAGTAATGTAGGGATGTGAGAGTTAGACCATAGAGAAGGCTGAGAGCTGAAGAACTGATACTTTTGAATGGTGGTGCTGGAGAAAACTCTTGAGAGTTCCTTGGACTGCAAGGAAATCACACCAGTCAATCCTAAAGGAAATCAACCCAGAGTAGTCATTAGAAGGATTTATGTAAAGCTTAAGCTGCAATAATCTGGCCACCTGATGTGACAAGCTGACTCACTGGAAAAGACCCTGATGCTGGGAAATATTGAAAGCAAAAGAAGAGTGTAGCAGGGCATAAGATGGTTGGATAGCATCACTGACTCAATGGACATGAATCTGAGCAAACTCCAAGAAAAAGTGAAGGACAGGAGTGCCTGGCGTGGTGCAGTCCATGAGATCACTAAGAGTTGGACATGACTCAGCAACTGAAAAAAGACATCAACAAATGAGCAACCCACCAAAAAGATCTTCAGTTGCTCCCCATTTCCTAAAATCCACATCTGTCATTTAGAGTTCTCCACATCCTAGTTTTTACTTCTTTTTCTAGAACCATTTCTGCCACCCTTCAGCCAAATGCTTTCTTCTCCCTAACTAGCTATTTGTTCTCATTTCCATGTCATTGTTTATACTGCTCCTTGGCTAAAATTGGCTAAAATCTCTCCTTTCACATTCATACACACATTCATCAATTCTTTTAGTGAGTACCTAACTACCACATGCAAGATGCTGGGTCTTCCTTTTTTTTTTTTTTTGGCCATGCCATATGGCATCCCTGACTTGGGATCAAACCCTTGCCCCCAGTCGCCTGTATTGCAAGCACACTTGCAAGCAAGTGTTAATCACTGGACCACCAGGGAAGTCCATGCAAGATGCTGTTTTTGATCCTAGAAATGTGATGGTGAAGAAAACAATGTTCCTACAATAAGGGACTTACATTCTAATGATAAGACAGGATTTAAATAAGTGAATATAAAATAAAATGTCAGGTATGAGAAATAAAAATAAGGGGATAAAAGTTACTCCCTATAATCAAGCACTCAGAGAACTCTTCCCTGAAGGGAATAACATTGAACAATCGTTTGAATCATATGATATATTGGGATCTATATAATAGTAGGTACAAAGACACTTGACAAAAGCATACATGAGGTATTAGAGGAAAAGCAAGGAAAGCAGTGTGGCTGATGCACCTGAGTGAGAGATTTCCAAAAGAAGGTAGGAAACAAGGTCAGAGCAACCAGAAGTCAATTTCTCAAGGCTATGGACCATGGTAAAGATATGGCTCTTATTCATAGTGTGATGGAAAAGTGTTTGGAGGAGAGCAGAGGAATGATGCAATTTTATTCATTTTTCAGAAAGATCACTGTGCAGGCATATAGGGACTGCAATGGTGGTGGGAAGAATAAACATAGGAGACAAGTTAGGAGGCTATGGGACCAGTCTAAGTAAGAGATGATTCTGGCTTAAAATAGGGAAACTTGTGTAGAGGTAGTAAGAAATGAGTAAATTAAAGATTAATTTCAAAAACAGAGCCAAAGAAATTGGCTGAGAATTGGATATGGGAAATGAAAGCATGAGATGAATCCTGGATAAGTCCTAGGTTTGGGCCCTTAGCAACAGGGTGCATTATGACACATGCCTTCTTCCAAGATAAGAAATATTGGAAGAGATTTGGATGGAGAATCAAAAGGTTTTGGACCTGCTAACTTTGAAATGGTCATTAGACT
Organism: Aepyceros melampus; assembly: GCA_006408695.1. Taxonomy (NCBI): domain Eukaryota; kingdom Metazoa; phylum Chordata; class Mammalia; order Artiodactyla; family Bovidae; genus Aepyceros; species Aepyceros melampus. The sequence goes on from SJXQ01002721.1 coordinate 48,396, forward strand.
GTAAAGTATAAATGTCTAATAATCCTTTAGTTATGAGTCTGGGAGAGGCCTCAGGATCTAGAGAAGGAAGTGGCAGCCCACTCCAGTATCCTTGCCTGGAAAATCCCATGAATCTTGGAGCCTGGTAGGCTGCTGTCCATGGGGTCGCAAAGAGTCGGACACAACTGAGTGTCTTCACTTCACTTCACTATGAGTCTGGAGTTCAAAGGAGAGCTCAAAGCTGAAGACTTCCATTTGAATCATCAGATTTTATTGCATCATCTGGAGTCACTGAACAGGATGAAATCACTCCATTCAGTAATTCTCAACCTGCTCACACATTCGACTCACTGAAGGAGATTTAAAATAAAATATTAATATCTCCCCATCTCTGGTGGTTCAGATGGTAAAGCATCTGCCTACAATGCGGGAGACCCAGGTTCAATCTCTGGGTCAGGAAGATCTACTGGAGAAGGAAATAGCAACCCACTCTAGTCCTCTTGCCCGAAAAATCCCATGGATGGAGAACCTGGTAGACGACAGTCCGTGGGGTTGCAAAGAGTTGGATACAACTAGTAGACTTCATTTTCTTTCTTAGGAGCTTCCCTCATGGCTCAGATGGTAAAAAGCATCTGCTTGCAATGTGGGAGACCCAGGTTCTATCCCTGGGTCAGGAAGATCCTCTGGAGAAGGAAAATGCAACCCACTCCAGTACTCTTGCCCAGAAAAATTCCATGGATGGAGGAGCCTTGTGGGCTAGAGTCCATGGGATCACAAAGACTTGGACACGACTGAGCAACTTCACGTTTACTTTCATCTCCCCATCCCCAGACCAACTGAATCTGAATCCTGGGGTGGGGGGCACAGGATAACAGTGAATTTTAAAATGTCTTCTAAGGTGCAACCAGGTTTAAGAACCACTGACCTATTGAAATGGTGCAGAGAGAGGTCTGTGTACTCAGCTCTGGGGCACATCAAAATTTAGAGACTTGTAAAAGATTTTCCCAGGTGGCTCAGTGGTAAACAATTCACCTACCAATGCAAGAGACACAGGAGACGTGGGTTTGATCCCTGGGTTGGGAATATCCCCTAGAGGAGGAAATGGCAACCCATTCCAGTATTCTTGCCTGGAAACTCCCATGGACAGAGGAGCCTGGTGGGCTACAGTCCATGGGGTCACAGAGAGTCAGACACGACTGAGCACAAGCATAAAAAAGCAGGTTACAAGAGAGAAAGCCAGAAAACAAGTGGGCACCAAGGCAAAGGAAAATCAGGAGGGTAGTGCAGTGTCCCATAATCCAAGAAAAAAAGCTTTTCAAGAAAGACAGATGAACTTGGTCAAGGTGAGGAACGACAGCTGACCCCTGTATTTGATAATACGGAGGCAGCTATAACAAATGGGTTTAGACAACACGTAGGGACGAAAGAGTTGGACACAACTGAGTGACTGGACTGAACTGAGGGACTAAAGACTGACACCATGCATCCAAGAGAGTAGAAGATGAAGAAGTAAAGAGAGCACATAGTAACAGCAACTCTTAGTCTTACCATCTGTCAGGTGCTTTGCCCATTTTCAAGGCGCAGAAACCTCCTCTAATTTCACCAGACTATCTGGCGACAGAGAGCAATCTCTCTATTGCTCAATTTCCTCTTGTCCTTTTCTGTGAGATACCAACTTGAACTCCCATTATTTATGCTTTTTGTGGAGAAGGATCACATTTAATTAATCTTTCTATACTCTGCAATGAAGGAGTAATAGGTTCTCAGTAATTGGTGGCTCAAAATTAAGGAAAGAAAAAAGCTTTGAAATATGCTGAAAAATCAACGAGTGTTACTGAAGTACCAAGTGAGCAGAGTTCTAATGTCACATACCAGAAAGGGAAGATGCTGAAATGCACTCAGCTGTGAAGTAAATGCGAAGTATTGGGAGATAAAGAAGGCAGAAGTAATCAAAGAGCTGGAAAAACAGTTTCCTTAATTATCTCTAATGTTGTCTTCATTATTGAGCACTATGTAGCACTAAACTGCAGTTATGTGACAAGCCACTGACCCATGCACAGATGACAACAAACTATGCATCCTCCTCTTACCCATACACAGCTGCCAGGCCTCACCTGAACCACCAGCTCTGCCTATAAAAAGGTAATGAGCCAGAAACTGCTGAAACTATAGTTAAGGAGCTGCATGGTCATAATTGTTTGTTCGCATTTATTTTTTAATAATATAAATTTTACAACACAGAAAAAGTTTGTAAAATCTACCTAAGTTAGTTAGTGAAAAATAGCAACACAGAGGACATGGTCATCATTAATAAGTGCATATCTAATCACAAAAACATGATAGGTATTAGATTTTCATTGGCTCTGAATGTCACGGAAGTGCTTACTATTTACAGAATTTTCTCTTTTAGTGAACTTCAGTCTACATCCATTCATTATACCCAATAACAATTTTCAGTTTAAACTTTTTGTAAATTAAATGTCTCAAATATGTGAACTGTACACAATAAAAAACTATCACTAGGTTTTGCTTTCTAAGTCTTACAGGTCTTCATTTTCTCTTTTGAAGCCCAAAGGTACTAAGTCCTCCAAAGACCTTGAGTACAATCTCCTCAGCTGTCATTTTTGATCTTTCTTCCCCCTAAACCAACAATCTTCCCCAAAAGTAATGAATAACCCCCAACATGTGGAGCAAATGTGATTTCCTTCATCTTCCTTTTAAAAGATAATATACATAAAAACTGAGCCAGAAAAAGAATCCTTTTTTATCCCTCTGTGGAAAAAAATCAAGAAAGCATTTCTTATGAAAGAGTTTCACACACACACACAAAAAGTAACTGCTAACTAAAACTAGAAATGAAATTAGAATTGTCTTTCTCTAAAGCAAGAGAAATATACACTACTTATTTCAACATATGTTTATTTGGAAGAATATGTTAAACCTGGTTAATGATTTAATTAAAGGGCTGTGTTTTCCAAATCAGAGCCACAAATTTGCCTTCTGTTATTTATCAGAGTGTAGATAAAATTATATATTGCATAGCACAGTGTTTACTATATCTAGTGAGGAATAAAGGGGAAATTATTACTGATTAGAAATAGCTTTCAATGCTTAGACACATATCTATTATAGAGAGTATGGCTATCCCTAACAACAGAAAACATCCACAAAGCAAATAGAGATATTATTTTTAAAGCATTTTTTCCCCCTGGAAAACCTCATAAAATCTTAGGCTTCTGTGAAAAACTACAATATAAATCACTGCCTCATAAAGATTTTAAATTTTTTCTGCTTTTATTAAATCTGTGTTTTTCTCATAATATGAAAAAATCACTAGTATATGTTGGAAAGCACTTGCTTTCTATCTAGTCTGGACTCAAAATCAATTGAGGAATCCCCCTAAAGCAAACTTGAAAGGTGGTGTTCATACAGCACCTTCTTGAACCTTCTCAGCAACATGACATTCACTACTCTATTAGGCAGTCTAATCCATTTTTTAAAAATCTCTTAATTGTTAGAACATTCTAAAACAAATATCAATATCATGAGCCTGAGTTACAATTAAGGAAGAGATGGCACAGATGGCATTGACTTCATCTCTTAATATGCTCCTCACTGTAAGGAAATATCCTTAAATCCTTTGCTGTTAAGGAAGGTCTGAGGGCACCAAGATTCCTTTTAAAGAGTCCTGAACCCAAAATTGCTGCTTGGTTGTTTGGTTTTTAATAACATGTGACAGAAGGATAATTTATTAGAACCAATTCCATGAAAACTCATATAAAATGACCATTTTCTGAATGACCACCTGAGGACAAATGTACAACAGGCACCTCTAAGAAGGCACACAAGTAAGTTACTGATAGCAAGTCAGAAACTGGAGGGGGAAGGAACATTAATTTGTGAGTGAAAAAAAAGGAAAGGGTGAGTGGAGAATGGAGTCCTGGGCAAAGGAGAACAGCCACTGCTCCTTGCTCATTTCCAGGGGAAAGGGGTTGGACAACAGTGTGGGGCACACATGGTGGGGGGAGGGGGACGCTGCAGAACTACGACTGTGACTAGCACCTTCTGCGTATTGACACAGCCGGCTGGCAAGTTGCAGGGTAAGAGCCACATAGGCCTGCCATTCACATAGGTAAACATCGGTTTTCACGAGGATGTGCAAGCACACAGAGCCTATGGGCTCTCCTCCACATCATCTAAATATAAACACAGAAGCACACATTTCCCACTACAAGTGGGAGCAGAGGCGTGGCCAGACGCCTGCTGGCTCTGGTCCCGGATTCAATGACTTCTCCCCAACAGTGGGTCTTGACCCACAATCCACACTTGCGCAGATACAGAACTTGGCCAGGACGTCTACCCAGCTGATTTGTTTCACTGTCTACTTCACCACTGCACCCAATCCTTAGCTTAGATTCACAATATATGTGTGTGTGTATATATTCATATATAGATTAGATATACAAGTGTATATATAGTGAATTAACAAGAATATTTATTATATGAGGAGGCTTGATTTTACTTCAAAGTAAAATGGCAACTGAATATTACATTTATATCTGCAATTTAAAATTGTTCCAAGGCATGTACAAATGAGACCAAGTATTTTCCAAGGTCTTTTAAAGGTGATTGCTAAATTTTCTAGATTCCAAAGAATAAAATAATAAGATGTTAAAGCAGAAACTATGGGGAAATCCAAGCTTATGGAAAAATCTATTAAAAAAATAATGTCCTCTCTTCCTGCTCTGATTTTGTGTTGGGAATAGAGACTTATGCCATTACTTTCCTATATCATTGGGAGCATTATTCTTCCTGATATGTAAAGGAAAGGCTCTATGTACCCTACTTTACGCGATGTTGTCTGTCCAGTGTCTAGAAATGACTGTCCATAAATTTCAGCCAAAAATTCATAGGCAAATCAGGTCTACAGTGCTATCTCAGAGTTTGTATATAGGTATGAAGCTATATTATGAAGCTATTAAGCCATACATCTAGTAAGCTGGTATCTTTATTACTATCTGGTAAAACAAAGCAAACTAAGTCAAATTGTTTTCTCTATAAGAGCTCTAAGATTTTTGAAAGAATACAATTGATGTCCCCTGAAATCTTTACTCTTGGCCAAAAGATCAAAAAATACTGTTCCCTTTCCTTACTTCATTGTTTTGAGTTTCTTTCCCTGGGCTACACCTCAGATGAATTCAGAAAATACTGAACTGAACATCTTCTGTTCAGTAATACGGTGGGACTCTCCCCTCCTGTGACATTATTTATTTTAAGGCAGCCTAAGATGGCAGTGTATGGGCTATGACATTAAGCATTGCCAGATGTTTCATAGTTTATATGCGGAGTCATCACTGCAACTCATGTAAAAATTCTAAATAGAAATGTACTCATATTAACTGAGCTGCAGTTCTAATAGGTCACAGTTCCAATGTGCCTTTAGAGGTCTCCATTTTCACGCGACATCACTGACAATCATGGCAAGTGACTGCCTGGTTTATATTCTGGGTCTGAGAAAATATTTCTGCTTTCTCTCAATGATCAGTGATCATTTCTTACCTTATAACTTCTAAAATTATTTTTCTATTTCCCCTTATACACAGGACCTTGGCTAGGATGTACTTTTATATGAGTCATGCTAATTTTCTAAATATGTTACTTTTTAGTCCTTAAAAGATGCCTTTAAAAGTCTCTTAGGACAAATGTCCTTGAAAAAAATAGACATTTATTCTTTAAAACAATTTCTTTAGCTTATTCAAAGCAAAAACATATGTGCCAAAGTTAGTGACTTTTTTTGGCTGTATATTACATTAATATCCAATTGGCTGGAAAGTAATAAGCCTCCTTATAATTATACATTTAGCTATATTAACTATAAATCTGATAGTTTCAAAATGATACCTGAAAAATTTTTAGAAAGTCCTTGATAAAGTTATTTATCATAAACTACTAAAAATACTGGTAGAAATATGTTTTATCTTATCTCCTAACTACTTCACCTCTTTTCTACAAAGCAAGATGGTGGTTGTCTTAGCTCTATCAAAAGAGTGCAGAGTATAGACATTATATGATTTTAGTTATACCACAAAGTAGTCTGAGTAACTTTTTTAGATAAATATATTTTCAAATCTTCATGTAAGTGTACTCAGTTCAAAATATGAGATTCGTTTTTCTACAAGGTCAATTAAATATGCAATTAAAAGTTAGGCCCACATGTCTTCCTCCCATAGTTGTTAGAGTAAACTCTCTAGGGTCATCATGTCTCCACTGATTTGTACATCATACAGAATCATTCATGTGAACTGTATTCCAAATGGCTTTAAAATATTACAAGTTCCATTTTATAATTTCTTCTGCTCAGTAATCAGTGTGGTGAGTCTCCTTCATCTTGATAACGGTCATAAAGTTGTTTTATTCCTCAAAGTGCCTGATTCTGTGGGTTGTAGCAAGAAGAAGGAATAAAAGGGAAAACAGGTCATAAAAAAAAGAAACAGTGTAATCAGTACCAGCAAAGAAATAGAATGATATTTAGGAAAAACTATACAATTTTTCCCTCATTCTGAATATTTTTTCCCACTCTTTGACTATAACTTACATGGCTATTTTGCATGACTCAGCAGAAATGGATGGAAATAAACAAATAAACAAATTTTGTCTTATAACTTCAACCATCTAGGTTCAGAGGAATACAAATAATTTTTATTCAGTCAGTATATTTAAAGAAGTTATGACCAAGTCGAAAAAAATTTAATAGTTTCTTTCCTACCTTGTCACCTCCACAAAGTGAAAAAATGCCATGATTTGGGGGAGATCTGTAATACAGGAAGTGTGAAAAGTGGAAAATGACTGTGAGGGATTGGAAATTAGCAAAAAAGGACCCAATCTGGAATGACCAATAGACAGGGCTACCAATCTAAGAGGTAGTTTCATTATCTTACTGTTGGTAAATGGTAAAGATTTAAAACAAACTCTGGTGTTGGATGAGTCAGTCCTAAATAAAACCTTTCATTTTAAGTTTAATCAGGCAAAATTTAGTAGAACTATAAAGATTAACTGAAAGTGGAACAAGGTAACACACATATCTCAGAAACCATCAATTCAAAGAACTGGGAAAGGGATGCACATAACCCAACACCATCCTTAAGCTAACACATCTATTATATGTGTGCAGAGATGAGGTAAATAAAATTTATTTTCAAGCAGTCACAGAAATCAACACAAACATGAATTAAAGCAAAAATAAAATTTCAAATTTCCACAAAACTACCACACAAGAATCACAAACAAAATACAATAAAATATTAGAAAAATTAGTGTCAAAAAGGTAATGCATACAGAACACTACAACAAATGTCTCAAAAATAAATGCACAATTTTGAGTAATTGTAAGTAAAAGCGGAATTCAAAATGGAAATTGTCCAATTTTTAAAGAAAAAAAAAAAATGAACCACACTACTACTACATTTCAAACCTAAGTGTTCCAGCTAAAGCAGCAATAAAAGAAAGATGTCTAGCTTCCGCTACATTTACTAGGACACTGCTGCTGCTGCTGCTAAACCACTTCAGTTGTATCCGACCCTGTGCAACCCCAGAGATGGCAGCCCACCAGGCTCCGCCATCCCTGGGATTCTCCAGGCAAGAACACTGGAGTGGGTTGCCAGTTCCTTCTCCAATGCATGAAGTGAAAAGTGAAAGAAGTTGCTCAGTCGTGTCCGACTCTTTGCAACCCCATGGACTGCAGCCTACCAGGCTCCTCCATCCATGGGATTTTCCAGGTAAGAGTACTGGAGTGGGGTGCCATTGCTTTCTCCAACTAGGACACTAGAAGCCCTGAAAATAAGTGAACTGAGAAAAATAATAAGAAAATAAAACACTGTAAATTATGAAGCCAAATGAGAAAAAAGAAAAGAAATAAGACTATAAATTCACTTAAAAGATAAATAATTTTTTAAAAGAATAATAAAAAAAGACTAAACTTTGTTTAGAGGAGAAGGCAGGTGTAAATAAACAACATCAATATGAAAATGGGTAACTATTAAGTAATCTATTATTTAAGAATAGGGGCTTCCCTGGTGGCTAAAATGGTAAAGAATCTGTTTGCAATGCAGGAGATCCAGGTTCGATCTCTGGTTCAGGAAGATCCCCTAGAGAATGGAGTGGATACTCACTCCAGTATTCTTGCCTGGAGAATTCCACAGACCGAGGAGCCTGGCTGGCTACACTTCATGGAGTCTCAAAGAATTGGACACTACTGAGCAAATAACACTTTCACTTCACATTTATTAAAGATTAATTACCATAAGATCCAACAATCCCACTTCTGAGTATATATCCAGAAGAAACAAAATCAGTATATCAAAGAAATTTCTGCACTCACATGTTTACTGCAACACTACTCACATTAGCCAAGATATGGAAACATCCTAAATGCCAGTTCATAGATGAATAAAGAAAATGTGATATCGAATGAAATACTATTGAACCATATAAAAGAAAATAGTCCTGCCACCTGTAACAATATGGATGAGCTTAGAGTACCTTACGCTAAGTGAAACAAGACAGACACAGAAAGACAAATACTATAAATATTCCCTTATATGAGGAATCTCAAAAAAGTTAAACCTATAGAAACAGATAGCAGAATGGTGGTTGCCAGGGACTAGATGGTGGGAGAAGTTGGTCAAGGGTCAAACTGTAAGTTCAAGATGAAAAAGCTCTTGGGATCCAAAGTACTACACTGTGACTTAATATTATAGCATTATATACATGAAATTTGCTAAGAGAAGATTTTAAGCACTTAAGATCTTAAGCACTCTTTTTGTTGGACACAAAAGCCGTAAACTATGAAATGAAATATTACTTGCAAAGGATATGAATATCTATATAACCAACTCAAGAAAATCACCAACAATTAGAACTAAAGTGAGAATTCAAAAGTGCCTAAATACAAGCCTAAAGTTCAAGCGAAGAAAGGTCTCACGGTGTAGCAGTTTTGGTGTTCCTTTGCCTGCGTTTATTTTTTCTTTTAGCACCAGAAACTTATACTAGAGAGAGGCCTTACGAGAGTGGGGAATGTGCTTTCTCTTTGCTCGACATAGGACGCATAAAAGAAAAACTATGAAAGTAGACTTTGTAATGGAACCAACAACCAAAAGTTGAACTTCATATATCCACAGGCGAGACAACATCAATTAGCAGGTATGTGGGAAGTCTTCAGGAGCTACTTTATATTTTCTAACCTTCCTAGGACCTTCCCTTGGCCTGAGGTATATCATTGCTAGTGTCTGTTGCAGAAACTGTCCCACTTCTACCAGCAGATAGACTAAAGACCATGTGGCTCCTACACCAATGTTCTTAGCTGAGTCCAACTGACAGTCTCTCTCTCTCCTATTTCCTACAGGGAATCATGAATGATACGAACCCACCAGGGATCCACTTTGCCTTCCTCCTGGTGGTTTCAGTATGGGACATGACCCAGCTCCTGTGGAAAAGATCTAGAATCTACTGCAGTTTTCCAAAAGTTTCTGTTTCCCATGGACAGTATTGACTCTACGTGAGCTAGCTGAAATGGATTTCACCAGCCTCAAAATCACCCCACTTGGGAACTGCCTGCAACACACATACACGGTTGGTTGGTTTTCCCAAAGAAATGGGAGATCAAGATTTTTATGTAGAACCATCTTATCTCTTAACAGCCTTATTCGCTTATAATTGAAAGAGAATAACTGCACTTCGTTGTGGTCGTGAAGTCGCTCAGTTGTGTCCGACTCTTTGCGATCCCATGGACTGTAGTCTACCAGGTTTCTCTGTCCATGGGATTTTCCAGGCAAGAGTACTGGAGTGGGATGCCATTTCCTTCTCCAGGGGATCTTCCTGACCCAGGGATTGAACCCAGGTCTCCTGCATTGCAGGCAGACGCTTTACCCTCTGAGCCACCAGGGAGGCTCACTGTAAGAACAGTTAAGGTAATGAATATATCATTACCCACAAAAGTTTTCTCATGCTCCATAATGATCTCTTCCTCTTGTCCCTCCCTAATGCACATGCAACTATTGATTTGTTTTATTTCATAATTTATTAGTTTGCTTTATCTAGAATTTTATACAAATGTAATCAGTATGAGTTTTGTTTTTTTCCCCCTACCTTCTATCAGTAACCATTATTGTTTCAAAATGATTTACTGTTTGGGAAACTATCCATATGTTATTCTGTTTTGCTGCTGAGTAGTATTTCCCTGTGTGTGAATGTTATACAGTTGCTTATCTGTCAATTATTAATGAACATTTAGGTGATTTCCAGGTTCTTTCTATTAAAAATAAAGTTTATTTGAAGCAAAAAAGGGAAAAAAGTATCTTTAATGACTTCACAGAGGCAGTTTCCTTGCAAAAGAAAGGTAGCTCCTCAAGAACAAACCTCACCACTCTTATCACCTCCATGGTCTCTCTCTCTCTCTCTCTCTCTCTCTCACACACACACACTTTCATACTCAGTCATGTCTGACTGTTTGCCACCCCATGGACTGCAGCCCACCAGGCTCCATTGTCCATGGGATGCTCCAGGCAAGTATACTGGAGTGGGTTGCCATGCTTTCCTCCAGGGGATCTTCCCAACCCAGGGATCAAACCCATATCTTTTATGTCTCCTGCATTGGCAGGCGCGTTCTTTACCTCTAGTGCCACCTGGGAAGCCCATGAGACCTACCTACTAAACCATTTTCTTAAAGCTAATGTCAAATGTATAAAGCTGTTTCAAAATATAGAAGACAAAATAGATAATTCCTAATTTTCTGAGTTTAGCAATGGTTGTGACCCCCAAGGCAGAAAAGCACAAGAAAGTGAAAAGGTATATTAATCACAGTTATATATATATATATAGAGAGAGAGAAGCAAGAATTCTAAATAGAGTATTGGCAAATCATAATCAACAAATAATAAAGACATCATTTACAACGGTTTAATCTCAAGGCTTCCCTGGTGGCTCAGAGGTTAAAGCGTCTGCCTCCAATGCGGGAGACCCGGGTTCAATCCCTGGGTTGAGAAGATCCTCTGGAGAAGGAAATGGCAATCCACTCCAGTATTCTTGCCTGGAGAATCCCATGGACTGAGAAGCCTAGTAGGTTACAGTCCACGGGGTCGCAAAGAGTCAGACATGACTGAGCGACTTCACCTCACCTCACCTCACCTCACCTCACCAATCTCAAAACTGTAAGGATAGCACAATTAAAGGAAATTTACCAACAAGGTGAATCCACCAAAAAAAATCTATCTAAATGAATGGTGACTCAGATGGTAAACAATCTGCCTCCAATGAGGAAGACCCAGTTTGATCCCTGGGTCAGAAAGATCCCCTGGAGAAGGGCATGGCAACCCATTCCAGTATTCTTGCCTGGAGAATCCCATGGACGGAGGAGCCTGGCAGGCTACACTCCATGGGGTCACAGAGAGTCGGACAGACTGAGACTAAGCGACTAAGCACAGCAGGGCACCACTGAATGATATCCAGCAGTCACTCATGATTAAAAGTACTTTCATAAATATATAGCATCTGCTGCTGCTGCTAAGTTGCTTCAGTCGTGTCTGACTCTGTGTGACCTCATAGACGAAAGCCCACCAGGCTCCCCCCATCCCTGGGATTCTCCAGGCAAGAACACTGGAGTGGGTTGCCATTTCCTTCTCCAATGCATGAAAGTGAAAGTGCAGTCGCTCAGTCGTGTCCAACTTAGTGACCCCATGGACTGCGGCCTACCAGACTCCTCCACCCATGGGACTTCCAGGCAAGAGTACTGGAGCGGGGTGCCATTGCCTTCTCCAAATATATAGTATACACCTATATCAAATATGGTACATATAACATGCACAGTCTAGAATAATGTACATTCAATTCAGAAATTTAAAAAGTTATCTCTTACTGCCACTGCTCAAGGTTCTAGCCACTGCAATAAAACCAGAGAAAAAAATGGAGAATGAACACAAAAGCTGTAAACTATGAAATGAAATATTACTTGCCAAGGATCTGATCATCTATATAACCAACTCAAGATAATCAACCAACAATTAGAACTAAAGCGAGAATTCAAAAGTGCCTAAATACAAGCTACACACACACATACAATTAATGGTAACATTGTATAGCAAAGTACGTGTAAAAACAAAAAGTTAATTCGTAACATCAACACATTTTCGAGCGCAGGAAGGGCTGAAAATAAGACTATCAAATTTGAAACAGAGGCACTTGGATGGACGTGAATGAAGCTGAGAACTGTGAATTTTAAAATTGCCTCACGTCACCTTCACAGCAGAAGCCTTCTTTCTGCTCTCCAATCGAAGGAAGTCAGCCTCTCCCGGACTGGGAAAAAATATCTTTACGCTGGCGTCTGGGCGGGACTTCCGGCCTTGCAGCATCTGCACACACTTGGTTTTAGTTCCGGTTGACTCGGAAGTGACGGAAGTGCCGGACGGAAGCTGCTTCTCTGCCGGCGCCTCCGCACCACAGCTAGCAGAGTACCATTTTACGACTGGGACCTACCTCCGCAATCGAGATTTACCTCTGTGCTTTGCAGATTCTGTGCTGCCCCACTCCCAGGTTAGTGTTAAGTGAGACTCCATACCCCTGCCAGTGAGGCAGACGACCGTGCCTGTTCCCTGGGGCCTACTCAGGTTCGCCCACTCAGTGCTTTGGTACTTTGACAATGGCGGACGCTGCACCAGACACGGACTCCCTCAACAGCATTGTGACCTTTGAGGATGTATTCATCGACTTTACCAGAGAGGAGTGGGACTTGCTCACTGAAGTCAGAAACGCCTGTACTATAGGACGATGGTGAACAACTTTGCACTGGTAATGTCAGTGGGACTTGAAAGTTCCAGATATCGTTTGATTGTTCCACCAGAGCAAGAGAGCGCACCCGAGGTTCCTGCCAAGATAGGCATAGCTGCGGCAGAGGCAGAGGTAAGCCAGGAAAGCCCTGGCCCTAGTCCTGGCCATAGCGTGGAGGATAGAGATGCCTCTCCTCTTTCCATAAAAATATCAAATGTACGAAGTCTGCAGGTGGCGCCTTCCATCCAAAACAGCCCCCTATGCGGCACGTGTAATCCAGTCTTCAGTGGCGTTTTCCAGCTGGCTGGGCAGCCAGAAACCTCTTCTGAGCAGCAACTGTATACGTGTGGATCATGTGGAAGAGCTTTCCCACTCAGTGTAAGCGTTGATGAGATACAGAAGTGGCAGAGTGGAGGGACAGTCACTAGAAGGGAAAGGAACCAGGCCGCCTCTGTGAATAGCCACGAATGCTACGAGTTACGGACTGCCTGTACCCGTGAGAAGGGTGAGGAAGACGTCTCAGCCAGTTCTGGAGTTGTGCAGCACCGTGGCACTCAAAACGAGGAGGATCCGTGCACGAGCACTGAGTGTAAGGAGACCTTTCCCACTGGACAAAGGGATCATCAACGCATTAGAAGTGGGGGAGCTTGTAGCCGTCGAGAGGGATGTGTCCAGAAGCAGGAAATCTACGTACCAGAAAGGTCTTATGAATGCAACACATGCGGGAGAGTGTTCAACTGCAGAGACACATTTAATAATCACCAGGAAGTCCACACTAGAGCGAGGTCATGTGAATGTGATGTATGCGGGAAATCCTTTACGCGCAGTTCGTACGTGAAAATACACAAGAGGCTTCATACTGGAATAAGGCCTTTTGTGTGCGATGAATGCGGAAGAACATACATCAGTAAGTCCCACCTTAATATCCACAAGAAAACTCACACCATAGAAAGACTGAGCAGACAACCGGTTGTAGGAAACGTGTTACTAATACCGTCTTGGTTAACGCAAGACAAGTCACACAGGAGCAAGGCCTTGGACATTCAGCAAATGAGGGAGAGCCTAAAGAAGCCTCTCCCACCTCTGACCAGTGAAAGTTCAAGTGAAGAAAGGTCTCACGGTGTAGCAGTTTTGGTGTTCCTTTGCCTGTGTTTATTTTTTATTTTAGCACCAGAACCTTACACGAGAGAGAGGCCTTATGAGACTGGGGAATGTGCTTTCTCCTTGCTTGACGTAGTAGTAGTAGTAGTAAAGTCACTCAGTCGTGTCTTGACATAGTAGGACGCATTAAAGAAAAACTCTGAAAGTAGACTTTGTAATGAAACCAACAACCAGAAGTTGAACTTCATCCATCCACAGGCGAGACAACATCAATTAGCAGGTATGTGGGAAGTCTTCAGGAGCTACTTTATAATATTTTCTAACCTTCCTAGGACCTTCCCTTGGCCTGAGGTATATCATTGCTAGTGTCTGTTGCAGAAGCTGCTCCACTTCTACCAGCAGATAGACTAAAGACCATGTGGCTCCTACGCCAATGTTCTTAGCTGAGTCCAATTGACATTCTCTTTCTCTCCTATTTCTTACAGGGAATCATAAATGGATTTCACCATCCTCAAAATCACCACCTTGGAACTGCCTGTAGCACATATATACGGTTGTTTGGTTTTCACAAAGAAATGAGAGATCCAGATTTTTATGTAGAACCATCTTATCTCTTAACAGCCTTGTTCGTTTATAATTGAAAGAGAATAAACTGCACTTACTTAAATTGTAAGAACAGTTAAGGTAATGAGCACATCATTACCCATAAAAGTTTTCTCATGCTCCTTAATGATCTCTTCCTCTTGTCCCTCCCTAATGCACATGCAACTATTGATTTGTTTTATTTCATAATTTGTTAGTTTGCTTTATCTAGAATTTTATATAAATGTAATCAGTGAGTTTTGGTTTTTTCCCCCTACCTTCTATCAGTAACCATTATTGTTTCAAGATGATTTACTGTTTGGGGGACTATCCAATGTTATTCCAATATGTTATTCCTTTTTGCTGCTGAGTAATATTTCCCTGTGTGTGAATGTTATATAGTTGTTTATCTGTCAATTATTAATGAACATTTAGGTGATTTCCAGGTTCTTTCTATTAAAAATAAAGCTTATTTGAAGCAAAAAAAAGGAAAAAAGTATCTTTAATGGTTTCACAGAGGCAGTTTCCTTGCAAAAGAAAGGTAGCTCCTTAAGAACAAACCTCACCACTCTTATTACCTCCATGGTCCCCCTCTCTCTCCCTTTCTCTCTCTCTCTCTCTCTCTCTCTCTCTCTCTTTCATGGTCTCTCTCTCTCTTTCTCTCTCTCACACACACATACACACACACACACACTTTCATGCTCAGTCATGTCCGACTGCCACAGCATGGACTGCAGCCCACCAGGCTCCACTGTCCATGAGATTCTCCAGGCAAGAATACTGGAGTAGGTTTCCATTTCCTCTTCCAGAGGATCTTCTCAACACAAGTCTCCTGCATCTCCTGCATTGGCAGGCAGATTCTTAACCACTGTGCCACCTGAGGAGCCCATTTTCTCCACATTGCCTTTGAAAGGTCATGTTCTGTCATGGCACAGGGCAGATACAGAGATGAAATAGCACCTGTATTCAATGTAACTTCAAGTTCTTGTTGATTTGTATAAGCAAGAAATCAGGAAATATTGTGGGAATGGGTTTTAAGCTTGCTGGACCAGGAGACTAGAACATTCAGTTAAATAAGGTAAAATTTATTAAGGTGGTAATACCTGAGATTTGGCATTTAATGGCAAGGTAAAGCATGGCTGGAAGTGGATCTAATTGCTTTGTAAAGCCTGGATTGAATGGTGGCTTACTTACAAGAATTCAAGTAACTGAGAATTTCCCTGGAATTTTTCTGTACCTCAGAAGTACAGTTCCTGTACATTACATTTCAAAGTTTTCTTGTCCTCTGGCTTCCATGTAAGTTCAGCCAGTAGGAAGCACTGTAGGGGGGCTGAAGGGCAGGAATCCAGGTTTATTTATGACCTCTGTGCTTCATCTGGCTTCTCTAGGAATGTCTGTACCGCCTTTGCTGCAGTAGCCCTTGCAGACAGTTCTGCCATGGTTCTAGCATTCACCAAGTGATCTTGGGCCCTGGAAACCAGTAATACCACCCTAGCTTTGTCCCTCTAGCCTAAGAATGGTAATTGCTTTGTTCTGATACTAATCTGTCTGTGGCCTCACTTCCCCCTAATTTTGGGTTCCTGAGAAAACCATCAACTGAGTATCCAATTCTCTGAATTAAACTCCCTCACATACAGGACTGGAAAAGGTCAGTTTTTATTCCAGTCCCAAAGAAAGGCAATGCCAAAGAATGCTCAAACTACTGCACAATTGCACTCATCTCACACACTAGTAAAGTAATGCTTAAAATTCTCCAAGCCAGGCTTTAGCAATATGTGAACCATGAACTTCCAGATGTTCAAGCTGGTTTTAGAAAAGGCAGAGGAACCAGAGATCAAATTGCCAACATCCGCTGGATCATGGAAAAAGCAAGAGACTTCCAGAAAAACATCTATTTCTGCTTTATTGACTATGCCTTTATTGACTATAGACTCCCTGGCTGAGTTGGTTTTACAGAATATTTGAGGGCTAAACCTACTTACAGCTGAAAAGGGAAGACTCTGACTCTTCTTGAATGAAAAATGCTGCTTTTATTTAAACCAATCAGAAATAGTCAGGAACATGATCCAACAGCTAAGGGAACAAATAAAAAGGAGAGAGAAATTTGCTAATTCCTGGGGGTACTTGGAACAATATCTGGAGCTGGGCATTGACTTCTCCCTTTAACAGGTGCTCTCTTCATGTTCTTTGCAGCACTCTTATTTGGCCCTTGTATTCTCAATGCAATTACCCAGTTCATAGCCTCTTGGATTGATTCCATAAAGTTACAAATGGTAATAGTTCAATATAGCCCGCTAAATGATGGAGAGCTCTGAATGTCCTACCAAAAAACATGAGATGATGCTTTCTACAAGGAGTGATAGAAGCATCAAGAGAAGGAATGAAGAGGAAAAGTTAAAATTTTACATAAGCTCCTTCTCCTTCTGCCTCTGCAACTCAACTTGCCCCTTGCAAAGTCTACATCACATAGGTCATGTAGTCTCAGAAAGCGGGGACTTGCACTATTAGGAACTGGAGTTTATCTCACTCACCTTTGTCCAGCTTTTTGCAATTGCCCAGCCCCTGCAAACCTGCTTAATCATGCCTGTCCAGGTCAGGCAACCCCCACTCTCCCCTGCTCCATCTTACTCTGCTCTTCCTGCATGCATGAAATCCCTTAGTTTAAACCACCCTATTAACAACTAGTGTTGCTCACTACAGTCTGTCTATAAACACTCTGCAATTCCTTTGCTGGAGGCTCAGAGCTTGGAGTGTTAACTCCTCTGGGCCCGCTGGCATATTCAACCTGAGTTCTCCAACTCTCTGAGTGTGGTGCTTGGTTTCTCAAGTACTGACTGGTTTATGCAACAATATAACCACACTAAATAGGACTTAAGAAAAAAGTACTTTTAAGATGCATTTAAATAGTTCAGTTCAGTTCAGTGTCTTAGTCGTGTCCGACTCTTTGCGACCCCATGAATCACAGCATGGAGGCCTCCCTGTCCATCAACAACTCCCAGAGTTCACTCAGACTCATGTCCATTGAGTCAGTGAAGCCATCCAGCCATCTCATCCTCTGTCATCCCCTTCTCCTCCTGCCCCCAATCCCTCCTAGCATCAGAATCTTTTGTAATGAGTCAACTCTTCACATGAGGTGGCCAAAGTACTGGAGTTTCAGCTTTAGCATCATTCCTTCCAGAGAACACCCAAGGCTGATCTCTTTTAGAATGGACTGGTTGGACCTCCTTGCAGTCCAAGGGACTCTCAAGAGTCTTCTCCAACACCACAGTTCAAAAGCATCAATTCTTTGGCACTCAGCTTTCTTCCCAGTCCAACTCTCGCATCCATACATGACCACTGCAAAAACCATAGCCTTGACTAGACGGACCTTTGTTGGCAAAGTAATGTCTCTGCTTTTCAAATGCTATCTAGGTTGGTCATAACTTTCCTTCCAAAGAGTAAGCATCTTTTAATTTCATGGCTGCAGTCACCATCTGCAGTGATTTTGGAGCCCAAAAAGATAAAGTCTGACACTGTTTCCACTGTTTCCCAATCTATTTCCCATGAAGTGATGGGACCAGAGGCCATGATCTTCGTTTTCTGAATGTTGAGCTTTAAGCCAACTTTTCCACTCTCCTCTTTCATATTTATGAAGAGGCTCTTTAGTTCCTCTTCACTTTCTGCCTTAAGAGTAGTGTCATCTGCATATCTGAGGTTATTGATATTTTTCCTGGCAATGTTGATTCCAGCTTGTGCTTCTTCCAGCCCAGCATTTCTCATGATGTAATGTACCTCTTGGGAAGCAAAAAACTGACTTCTTTTCCTTTGTCTTCCTCATGAAGAAATGTCTCTATATCTAGCATGGAGATGGGAAGGCAAGCCATTGCTATCACAGAAAGCCAGACAGGCAAACAAACACTTTCTCCTTGATCAGTTTAGAAGCTTTCAGGGACCAGATTATTGCTAAAGAGGCATCTGCTTTTGAGAATGGAGGACAAGCTGTTGAGAAGTTTCTGACATGAAGTTAAGACTCAGATTACATTAAATAAATAAGTACATACCCTCTTAGGCAAGTGAATGAGAGGTTTCCTTGTAATTTAGTCTTGTCTTCATATATTTTACTTTGCTTTTGTTGTAGTATAAGTCACGTTTGCTATAGTAAAAAAAAATAATTTGGAATAGTGGTTTAATTGTGTATTTTAGAATAAAATGTATGTGGGTTGAAATGTCAGCTTGCCCATTATAAAAATTATGACCTGAGTGATTTAACCTCTTTGATTTCAGCTCCTTTTTTGTAAAATGGAAAATGTAATAGTGTCTACCTAATTTTAAATGGATGTGAGAGTTGATCTATAAGGAAAGCTAAGCACCAAAGAATTGATGCTTTAGAACTGTGGTGTTGGAGAAGATTCTTGAGAGTCCCTTGGAGAGCAAGGAGAGCCACCAGTCAATCTTAAAGGAAATCAGTCCTGAATATTCACTGGAAGTTCTGTTGCTGAAACTGAAACTCCAATACTTTGGCCACCTCATGTGAAGAGTTGGTAAAAGATGGTTGATGAAGCAATTCCTCCTATTCCCATGCCTATCCCAGCTGTGATTCCCAAACCAACTAGTAGGAATATAAACTAAATGGCTCTTTTTGACCGCCTATCTGTTGCCACAGGTATGGTGAGAGTCTGGTTGTTAGAAACAATACTCATCTGGGGAGTGAGGAAAGCTAAGGTAGATACCCATCTAATTGACTGGTAGACATAAGTAAGTATCTGTACCACAAACAAAGAAAAGGCCATGATGGGGTTGGTACCATCTGTTACAGCAAGGGACACCAAAAGGCTGCAAAGCAGCCTCCATATAACAGATAAATGAACATTAGCAATAGGTTTTCTCCCCATCTTTGGGTTGTCACGGCTATAGCAATTGAGCCTATCATGAAGGGGGGTCAGCTATACTGTGGAGCAGTTTAGTTAGTAGGGAGAATCGATCATAAGAGATATCTAATAAGAATGAGGTTTCCCACTACAGTGAGATAACTGACAGTTAACCCCAGCTTCTGACCCAAATCCCAGTCCTGGGGTGCAACTGAAGCTGTGCGAATAGCACAGCAATAATACCAGTCAGGGATAGAGGCTGGGGTTGACAATGAAATCTCATTGATATTTTAATAGTTGGATCCTCAAGCTTCTGCTGTGCATTGACTACTCAGCTTCAAGAGTGACTAGAGCAGGGCTCAGCATCCTTCT
Source organism: Aepyceros melampus (assembly GCA_006408695.1). Lineage (NCBI taxonomy): Eukaryota > Metazoa > Chordata > Mammalia > Artiodactyla > Bovidae > Aepyceros > Aepyceros melampus. Next base: position 68,093 of record SJXQ01002721.1, read on the forward strand.
TGGGTGAGAGTTGTTTTGGAACGAGACCTTGGGGAGGTTTTGGGGGTCCCAAATTGCTTTCCAGTTGTCCTCATCACAGGAAGTCACTGCCTTCTTGACTCTGGTGTGGTGGATCCAAGAGATGACACCTAAAACTATCAACAGTAGGGGTTGCCAGGACGACCATGTGAGGGCCTGTCCAAACTGGCTGAAGTGGTTCTTTTTTCCAATCTTTAACCCATACCTATCTCCTGGCTGAGAGAGATGAACCCAGTTACCCAATGGAATGGGTCCTTTCTCAGGTTTCTTGGGCAATATGGCAGAAGACTTTTCCCAGGGCCTGGAAGTGTTGGGATATCTCCAGGTCAGCTAGTTGTTGGTGGCCTCCTTTGAGATTTTTTATCACGGAGGGTTGTCTCCCATATAAGATCTCAAAGGGAGAATAGCCTGAGGACCTCAGGGTGCATTTACAGAGGGAGATGAGAGTCCACAGAATGATAAGCAGCTTGTTCCAACACTGTCTGGGTGTTGGCCAGAGGATATTCTTGTTGTACGACTACTTGGAGAAACAAACTTAACAAGAAAGTTAAGGATGTATGGCCCAAAGATTAATAGAAGTAGGAAAGCTGCTGAGGCACTAGCCAGGAGAACCAGGTCCAGACATTGGTTAATGACATTAGTGTTTCTCTAGGTATGAGAAGATACAAGAATTTGGACTCATAAAAATCTTTACCTGAAAACATCAGACTATCTGAAGTCCTGTCTTTCTGGGTATTTCCCAAAGCACAGAGTGCCTTATTTTTTGTCTCCACCCTGAACTCCTTTCAAGAAGGTGTTGAAGGTCAGCATCTCATAGTGGTCATGATTTAATCTTTGTAGAGGCAGCTGGCAAGGGCCAATTTCTAGTGAGCAGTGACCTTTCATAGCCACATATTTGACCATGTTTTGGGGGCATTTGGCCATTGTGTCCCACGGTGCTAGGAAGGCTCATTCCCAGCACTAACAAAGATTCCATTTACAGGCCACTCAATGTGTTGTCATTAGACCAGGACTTGTAAGTAGCAAAAGTCTCTGGACCATACCTGTCTTACTAGCTCTTGGTCCAGGAAAATATTTCCTCTTGTTGTTTTTTCCCATATCTAGAGTTGAGTTGAGTTCAGTTCAGTTCAGTTGCTCAGTCGTGTCCAAATCTTTGCGACCTCATGAATCACAGCACGCCAGGCCTCCCTGTCCATCACCAACTCCCGGAGTTCACTCAAACTCACATCTGGCCTTAAATCTACTTCTCACTTCCACTGTATAATCATAAGGAATTTGATTTAGGTTATACCTGAATGGTCTAGCGGTTTTCCCTACTTTCTTCAATTTAAGTGTGAATTTGGTAACAAGGAGTTCATGATCTGAGCCACAGTCAGCTCCTGGTCTTATTTTTGTTGACTGTATAGAGCTTCTCCATCTTTGGTGCAAAGAATATAATCAATCTGATTTTGGTGTTGACCATCTGGTGATGTCCATGTGTAGAGTCTTCTCTTGTGTTGTTGGAAGAAGTTTGCTATGACCAGTGCATTTTCTTGGCAAAACTCTATTAGTCTTTGCCCTGCTTCATTCCACATTCCAAGGCCAAATTTGCCTGTTACTCCAGGTGTTTCTTGACTACAATGAGATCACTTCACACCTATCAGAATGGCCATCATCAAAATATCTACAAATAATAAATCCTGGAGAGAATGTAACCCTCTTACACTTTTGGTGGGAATGTAAAGTGCTTCAGCTACTATGGAGAACAGTATGGAAGTTCCTTGAAAAAACAATAGAACTACCATATGATCCAGCAATCCCACTCAAGATGCATGCACCCCAGTGTTTATAGTAGCACTCCACTCCAGTACTCTTCCTGGAAAATCCCATGGACCGAGGAGCCTGGTCGGCTGCAGTCCATAGGGTCGCTAAGAGTTGGACACGACTGAGCGACTTCCCGTTCACTTTTCATTTCCATGCATTGGAGAAGGAAATGGCAACCCACTCCAGTGTTCTTGCCTGGAGAATCCCAGGGATGGGGGAGCCTGATGGGCTTCCATCTATGGGGTCACACAGAGTCGGACACGACTAAAGTGACTTAGCAGTAGCATTTACAATAGCCAGGATAGGGCCTCCCTCATGGCTCAGCTGGTAAAGAATATGCCTGCAATGCAGGAGACCTGGGTTCAATCCCTGGGTTGGGAAGATTCCCTGGAGGAGGGTATGGCAACCCACTCCAGTATTCTAGCCTGGAAAATTTCCATGGACAGAGGAACCTTTCAGGCTGCAGTCCGTGGGGTTGCAAGAGTCTGACACAACTGAGCGACTCAGCACATAAGACAGGGAAACAATCCAGTTCCCATCAACAGATGAAAGGTTAAAGAAGTGGTATATGTATAGACATATATATACACACAATGGAATATGACTCAGACACAAAAGCATGAAGTATTGTCACTTGCAATAACATGGATGGACCTAGAGAATATCATATTAAGTGAACACACAGAGAAAGACAAATATATCACATGTGTAATATAAGAAACAATACAAGTGACTCTATACACAAAACAGAAACAGACTCACAGAAAACAAATTTGTGGCTAGTAAAGTGGAAAAGGAGCAGGAGAGGGAAGATTAGGGGTGTGGGGTCAAAGATACACACAACTGTACTCAAAACAGATAAGCAGCAAGGATTAACTGTGTAGACCTGGAACTGCACTGCAGAATCTGCCTGCAATGCAGGACACTCAGAGATGTGTGTTTGATCCCTGGATTGGGAAGATGCCCTGGAGAAGGGCATGACAACCCCCTCCAGTCTTCTTACCTGGAGAACCCCATGGGCAGAGGAGCCTGACAGGCTACAGTCCATAGGGTCACAAAAAGTTGGGCACGACGAAGCAACTGAGCACTCACACACAGGGAACTATATTCAATATCTTGAAATAACATGAAGAAAAATAATCTGGAAAAAAACATACATAACATTCACTTTGCTGTACATGTGTGTCTAACACAACATTGCACATAAGCTATTACATTTAAATTTAAAAAATTAATCTTGAAAGGATCAGGATCTGGGAGTGGTAATGAATGGGGCTCATCGAGTGATGCTATTCAAAATTCTGTTTCACTTCATGTGGATGGACACATTCAATCTGGACGCTCTCAAGCTGGACTGCTCTTCTCAGGACAAGATGCCCATAGCCAGCTCTTTCTCCACGCCCAAGAGGTTTTTGCTAAACTTAATCTTGGAAAAACAAGACCACTGACAATGAAATACAATTATATACAGGCAAGAATAGAGACATCTTTGTTCTCATTGCTGTGATCTCTTTTAGGCTCCTTTCCAGTTCTGAGAAATAACAACCACGAGTTCAGTGTATATTGGTCAAATGTTTAACAGAAGTCGAGGACATCAAAAGCCGTATGTTTCACGTGGTTTTGTCAATGTATCCTCACCATCACCTCTTTAAACACTCAGTGTTGCAGGGACTTTTCCGATTGTCCAGTGGTTAAGAATCTGCCTTGCAATGCAGGGAACACGGGATCAGTCTCTGGTCTGGGAAGATCCCACATGCCACGCGGCAACTAAGCCCACGCGCCACAACTGCTGAAACCTGCCCAATGAGAAGCCTGCATGGGGCAGCGAAGAGTAGCAACTAGAGAAAGCCCGTGCAGCAGTGAAGACCCGGTGCAGCCAAAAATACTAAACAAATATTTTTAAAAGTCAATATTACAGTTACAAGGCCTAAATTATTATATATAGACCCTAGTCAGTTCAACAGAGTCAACTAGATTGGTTTAATTTTTAAAATTTTATTCATTGTGCTGCTGATAGTATGCTAATTTCTAAACCTTTGTGAATTCAGACAATGCTTTTTACACAACAGCTTTGTACCTAGGATTACTGGTTTGTTTTATGCTCATTTTGAACTTTCTAGGAAAAGCCAGATTACCCTCCAGTTTCCATCACTGTTGGCAGTACAGGAGGGTTCTGGTTTCTCCATATCTTGACCCACAGTCTACACTGTCAGACCTAATCTAAATGGGCAACGAATAGCATTTCACTGCTTTTCCCTGACTACTAGTGATACTGCACACCTTGTGTTGACTGGCCATTTGGATTTCCTCTGTTGTGAATGACCGAAGGCTCTGCCCAATTTTTTCTTGGTTTGACTATATTTTGTTGTTGCTATGTAGGACGTATGTGATTTCAGGACGCTAATGCATTGTCAGTTTCATGTATGATGGAAAACTCCTAGACTGTAATTTCTTTTAATTTTTTTATGTCATTTTGTCAGGGTTCTTCAGATGAGTAAAACTGATGGGAGGTGCATATAGCTCTTATTAGAGGAATATGCTTACCCAGTACGAGACATCCCCTGGTCTGTCAGATGGATCACCTGCAACAGGGAGTACCGGGAATATGACCGCGGTCTGGGTTCAGAAGCTTGGGGACCAGGAGTGCCCACGTCAAGTGTCCCACAGCAGGCAAATGGATGTGTCTGCTCAGCAGAGCGAGTAAACTTGCCCTTCTTCTGCTCTGTTCTATTCAGGCTCTCTGTGGTTTCCATGGTCCCATCTGTTGGTGAAGGCAATCTTTAGTCAGTCTACTGCTGCAAATGCTAACTTCTTCCTGGGACAGCCAGGTGGACACAGCAGAAAGGACGCTTTACCAGCAATCTGGGCATCTGGGTTGGCGTCCTTTAGGATTGACTGGTTTGATGTCTTTGCTGTCCAAAGGGACTCTCAGGAGTCTTCTCCAGCACCACAATTTGAAAGCATCAGTTCTTTGGTGCTCAGCCTTGTTTATGGTCCAACTCTCACATTCGTACATGACTACTGGAAAAGCCATAGCTTTGACTATATGGACGTTTGTTCGCAAAGTAATATCTCTGCTATTTAGTACACTGTCTAGCCCCTACCCTGGCGCTTCCCGGTAGCTCAGACAGTAAAGAATCTGCCTGCAATGCAGAAGACCCAGATTTGATTCCTGGGTAAGGAAGATCCCCTGGAGAAGGGAATGGCTACCCACTCCAGTATTCTTGCCTGGAGAATTCCACAGACAGAGGAGCCTGACAGGCTACAGTCTATGGGGTCACAAAGAGATGGACAAGACTGAGTGACTAACACTTTCACTTTTTTCTTCTAGGTTTGTCACAGCTTTTCTTCCAAAGAGCAAGTATCTTTTAATTTCATGGCTGCAGCCACCATCTGCAGTGATTTTGAAGCCCAAGAAAATTAAATCTGTCACTGCTTCCATTTTCCCCTCATCTATTGGCCATGAAGTGATGGGATAGGATGCCAAGATCTTAGTTTTTAGAATGTTGAGTTTCAAGTCAGCTTTTTCCCTTTCCTTTTTCATCCTCATCAAGGGGCCCTTTTGTTCCTCTTTGCTTTCTTGCGTTAGAGTAGTATTATCTACATATCTGAGGTTGTTGATATATCTCCAAGCAATCTGGGTTCTAGCTTGTGATGAGTCATCAGGTAAGACTAACTATAAGGTACTCTTCAATTGCTGCTAGACGGATTGCTAATTTCTTTTTTTGCTATTTCTTAGGCTATTTGCTTGGTTTGACTTTTAACCAAGTTTCTTTGTTCCTGGTAAGATTGGTTTAAAAATCAAAAAGGGACAGAAAAAAGTGCTGACCAATCAGAGCCCTAATCACATAATTACTGTTGATTGCTGCTGATCAAATTATACTGTTTCCCAGGTATAAAACTAGAGCCATCAGGACATGGGCCTGCATTTGGAGTCCAGTTGCCAGGAGAACAGTGTCTCTCTGGGTCCTTGTATAGCTGCAGTTGGAATCAGGATTTTGTTGGTAGAAGGTAGGTCCTTTTACTTGTGTTATTTGTGCTTCTGAGGGAAAGAGTTATTTTTTTACCACAAGTTTTAAAAAGCAACTTTAGTTATGCACACACACACATAGACGGAAAGAGAATTATACACTGGGATATATTTCCTTGAGTTTTATTTTTAAACAATTTTCCAACTTGTAGAGTTTTCTTCTTATTTTCTTAGTAAATTGCAAAGATTTTCAGGAAAAAAAGCACCCAATTTGTTAATCAAATGGGGATAAGAGGGTTTTTAGAAATGGGCAAGGGGTGAGTCAATTGGAAGAGACTTAAACATGTGGCTTCCCTGGTTCAGATGGTAGAGAATCCCTGTGTCAGGAAGATCCCCTGGAGAAGCAAATGGCAACCCACTCGAGTATCCTTGCCTGGAGAATTCCTTGGACAGAGGAGCCTGGAAGGCTACTGTCTATGGGTTTGCAAAGAGTCAGACACGACTGAATTGACTAACACTTTCTGAAAAACATGTGTGATCAAATTAGAGACTTTGGTTGGATATAAGGGTATTAGAATTAGGCTGGTGCTGATTGAATTGAAATTGGAGTGAGGCACATAGAATTCAGCATGTTTCATTTAAAGGTTGAATCCTTCAAGGAAAACATTTTCTGGGTTGTAGGGTAACATTATTTGGAATTAAGATTTTAGAGTAGACGAAAGCAAGAACTTTTTTGTCTATCTTTTTTTCCTTTGCAGAGTAAAGATGGAAAAGATGACATTTTATATCAGAAAGCAACTTTTTTTCCTGACAAAATTCTCATTTATGCATTTAATGTACAAGTATTAAATGCATGTAATTTTTAGATTTCTTCATTGGAATTATGCATTTCTATTATTAAAGGGATTGAAATCTTTTTACTCTTTCACTTTATAATTGATTATTAACTGGTGTATATGATCTATAGATTTTGAATGCTAATCAGTATGTGGAAAGTTGGTTGAACTCTTTATTTCTAATAATTTGTCTAACAAAGCAAATTACTGATTAGATTTTAGTTAGAATGTTTCAAATGTCTACCCATTAAGGATAATGCTAGTTAAGAGAGTATAAATCTGTGTTCTGTACTGTATTCGCCTTGCTTTTGTTTACACAGGCACTCTTTCTATTCACGGTAGACTTTCGCGGCATCCCTAGTTCACCATAATATGATTTGCGACTTGCTTGTAATTTTCTATTTCTTCTTCACATTCATGGTTTTACGCTTTTAATGTTCTGTGAATTGCTTTTTGGTTTCAGTCCTCTTTTCCATTGGGTGTATGTTTTCTTTTGCAAATGTTTCAGCTTATATCTTTGTTTTCCTTTCCCCAATTTCTTTCAGGTTAAACCATCCAATTTCTTGAACTGAGTGTTTAACTCACTTATTTTCAGACTTGCTTAATTTCCTTTTAGTTCAGTTAGATATTTCTCTTTTTCTGTCTTATGATTTGCCCTAATTCGGTATTTTTAATTTTAAATTGTAAAATATCAAGATTTGATTGTGGTGATTTGATATACATTGTGAAAGGATTACCCCTGGCATCTAGTTAACACAATTACCTCATATATTTCCTTTTTTTCACAGCCTGTGGGATCTCAGTACTCTGACCAGTGGTTGAACCCATTCCCCCTGCATTGGAAACCAGGAGTCTTAACTGCTGCACCACCTGGGAAGTCTTATTTACAGTTTTTGGTAAGAACATTTACTCCTACTCTTCTGGAAAATTTCATTTATATATTACAGTGTTGTCAACTATATTCACATGTTTTCCATTCAATCCTCAGACTTTATTTTGTACACCTTTACCCTCCCTTCCCTGCCTCCTTCTCACCCTCTTTTCTACTCTGGTTCCGTAAGATTTACTTTTTATATTTGAGTCCTCATATAAATGATGCCATGCCATATTGTCTTTTTCTGCCTCATTTCACTTGGAATAATAGCCTCCAAGTTCACCCATGTTGTGCAAATGACAGAATTTCATTTTTGTGTGTATTTCTGAGTAGTATTCCATTATATATAACACTATATATATATATATATATACACACACATACACACACCCCTCCCCCCACATCTTCTGTATCCATTCAGTCACTGATGGACACTTTGGTTGTTTGCATATCTCAACTATTGTAAGTAACATATCAAAAATATGGGAGTGCAGATATCTCTTGATATTCTGTTTTTATTTCCTTTGGATATATATCCAGAAATGAGATTGCTGGATCATATGATAGTCCTATTTAAAAATTTTGAGGAACCTCCATAGCTTTCCATAGTACACACTATGGGTGTGTGCTAAGATGCTTCAGTCATGTCGGGCTGTTTGTGACCCCATGGACTGTAGCCCGCCAGGCTCCTCTGTCCATGGGATTCTCCCTGCGGGGACACTGGAGTGGGTTGCCATGCCCTCCTCCAGGGGATGGAACAGGAAGGAGTCTCTCATGTCTCCTGTATTGACAGACGATTCTTTACCATGAGCACCACCCAAGAAGCCCAGTAGGCACCCAGGCCTACTGCACCAATTTACATTCCTACCAAGAAGTGTGCCTTTTTTCCCTTAAATTCAAATTTTGAAATTAAGACTGCTGTGCAATTTTAACTTGAGTTCCTTTTGCCATCTACTTGTCTTCAAATACCCTGTATTTTCTTTAGGTTTGGCTTTGAAACTTCCATGAAGACCCTTTACCACCGTGAACTGAAAAACTGCCAGGCGCTCAAGCCTGCGAATCCGAGGAGGCCTCCAAGGCACTTACATCCCCAACCAAAGAAAGTCACAGAGCTGCAGGCCGAGGCAGGACTTGGCTCAGGGAGCCTTCCCCTCTGGGAAACACCCTCTTGCCTTTGGCTACAGAATACAGACGAGAGTGGATTGTCCTTCGGGGAGATCAACAAGCTGAAAAAGATACCACCTCACTGGTTTAAGGGTTCTAGTCTGAGTCACTGCCCCTCAGACACAGCAAAACCGAGTGCCTGGCGGGAGGCTGGAGCGCCCTGTGGAGCTGCGCTCGGCCCGCAGCCGGGTGGGTTGCACCGCGCCCCGCGTCCTGGTACGCCGGCGGCTTCGGCTTCGGGCCGTGGTGCCCGCTGCAAAGATCCTACGCGCCCCAAGTTTCTGCGCCTCTCGAGGGCCACACGTTCTTCCTCCGCCCCCCAGTCCGCGAAGGCCGCCCCCGCCTGCAGCTCCTCGGAGCCAGCCTGACTCCACCGCCGACCCCAGGCCCACCCGGCAGGGATCGCCCCATAAATGGCAGGTGTGGGTCTCATCAGTATCTTCTGGAAGAGGGGCCCAGGGAAGCGACTGTCCGGGCCCGGGTTAGGAGGAGCCTCTCCTCGGACACGGCACACGCATCTCTGGAGCTCGAAGCTCAGTTCCTGTGTGCTGACGCCCCTTCGATGGACAGCCCTGCCCTGCTGAGCCCTCGGCTCCAGCACTCTGCTAAGGCTTCCGGATGCTGCTGTGCTCCTGACCTTCAACCCTTGGGTCCCCCTTTGGATCCTGGAAATCCAATGCACCCCGGCCCGTGCCTGCGATCTCTGGAAGGTATTGCAGCCAGCGACCTTGACGGCACCCCCTTGATTCCTCCCAACGTCAGTGAGACTCTGACCGCGTTCCCCAGAGACGCTACTAGGAACTTCAGGGCGCCCATAAACTTGTCTGAGGTGGTATGGCTGGACCACGCTTATGCCTCTAAGAGTCTGGCACCAGCTGCAGAGACCAGGCTCCAGCACCCTTGACTGTGATCCCCTGGGGCTAAAGCTAGAGGCACTTGCATCTCTTGAGTCCTGGGACGAGTTCTCCGCCAATGGATGGTCTTCAATTTGTGAGCCTATGACTACTGAAGAATGTGCCAAATGTGACTCTCGTGGATTTTTTTTAACTTTGTGTCTGTCTGCTTAGTTGCTCAGTCCTGTCCAACTCTGTGACCTCATGGACTGTAGCCCACCAGGCTCCTCTGTCCATGGAATTCTCCAGGCAAGGATACTGGAGTGGGTTGCTATTCCTTTCTCCAACGGATCTTCCTGACCCAGGAATTGAACCCAGGTCTCCTGCATTACAGACAGATTCTTTACTGTCTGAACCACCAGGAAAGCCCTTTGTAAGTATATTGATATTTGTTGAAGCTGTTATCCCAATGTATATCCACAAAACAAAGAAAGGTAAAATCCTTAAAATATATTTTAAAATTCAGCATTATCTCCTAAAGGAAAGTGACTTTCAATAACTAGTCCACTCTTTTGCCTATTATAACTTCCTCATTCACACTCCCTTCTGCCTACAGTTTTTATTTTGTACAGCTTCTTGGTGCTTTCTGCTAGACTGAATGCTGCCAAGTTTGAATTGTATTTTCCATAAGTAAACTCTTCAATTTTTTAATATGCCTCAGTTTATCTTTCAACAATCTAAAACAGAGTAATCCAGAAAAGTTCAAAGTTTATCTTTCAACAATCTAAAACAGAGTAATCCAGAAAAGTTCAAAGTAAATGATTCAACAAAATTATACTAAGAAAAATACAAATAGAAAGCAGAAGTCATGAATCTTAGTGCCAGACAAAATAGAATTGAATCTCAAAGGTATATGAAAGGGCTCTAAAGGCTACATCTCACCATAAAGGTATAACAGTCATGAATGCCCATGCAACTTTGATAAAGTTTAAATTATAGAAAATCAAACAAGTTGGAGAAAACATTAAAAATAGAATTTAAATTACTTAATGTGATATTTTTATTTATAATATGAAATATATGTTTGGTCCTCCTCTCAGTTTCTGATTGATAGCTTGTAAAACCCTTGGAATTTCCGAAGTAAATAAAGTTACGTTTTATGATGTTGTTACGTTACTGTGGTAGCTATTAAACTGCCGCTAGGTCACTTAAGGATGGCTCCCCTAGCTGGTTGCTAGGGGAACCAACCTTGCAATTAGAGGATTGGAATTTTCAGCCCCACCCTAGACTTTCAAGGAGGAGGAGGAGGGGCTGGAAGTTGAGCCAATCACCAATGGCCAATCATTTAATCAATCATGCATATGTCATAAAACCTCCATAACCACCCCCAACCCCGCCTCCGCCAAAAGGACAAAGTTTGAGGAGCTGCTGGGTCAGTAATTACTACCTTTAGAGAATTGGGGACAGTATTGGACCTAGAGAGGGCCCGGAACCCCATTTCACCTTATGTTGTGCAAGAGAGGAAAAAAATGGACAGACTTAGGTGGCTTAGAGGGTAAAGCATCTGCCTGTCTGCAGGAGACCCGATCCCTGGGTCGGAAAGATCCCCTGGAGAAGGAAATGGCAACCCATTCCACTATTCTTGCCTGGAAAATCTCATGGATGGAGGAGCCTGGAGGGCTACAGTCCATGGAGCCACAAAGAGTTGGACACGACTAAGCGACTTCACTTTAAGGATGTAGAAAACTTCAACAGCATTAACCATAAGGTAGAATTTATGCATCTGATAATTGACTCCCTTTTGTCAATGCAAAAGGATCAATCACAAAAATTGACAATACATTCAGGTGAATAGAAAACACTAATAAATCCTGAAGTAAGAAAGAAGATCAAACTCTAATTATCGTGCAATAAAACTAGAAATTAACTGTAAAAATCAGGAAATACAGAAGTCTTTCCTGGAAAGTAAAAAATTCTCAACTAAAAGACCTGTAAGTTAGAGGGATATAAACCACAATAGTTAAATTCCCTGGAGACAAGGACATAGCATAAATATTTGTTAACTATATATATGAGCTTCCCTGGTAGCTCAGCCAGTAAAGAATCTGCCTGCAATGTGAGGGACATGGGTTCAGTCTCTGGGTTGGGAAGATTCCTTGCAGGAGGGCATGGCAACCCACTCCAGTATTCTTGCCTGAAGAATCCCCATGGACAGAGGAGCCTGGCAGGCTACAGTCCAAGGGGTTGGTTGCAGAGTCACGTGACTGGGCAACTAAGCACAGCACATAGCAACTATATAAACTCTGGAACCAAACTGCCTGATTTTGAATCCTGGCTTCCCTCTTACCAGTTTGTATGACTGACCTTGCTAAATTATTTAACTTCATGCTGAATCAGTTTCCTCACTTGTGAAATGAGATGGTAATAGTACTTACCTGATATGATTCTATGAATCAGTATTTGTAAGTTCTACGATGGATGCCTGGGACATAATAAGCATGACTGGAGTGTTTTTATATATAAAAATGAATGAAATACATAAGAATATATGAGATTCAATTGAAATAGTAATGGGGAAAATTTACAGGCTTAATTTTTTAATCAATACAATTAAAAGAATGCAATTCAATTGACTTTGCTCCTGTCTCAAAGTTAGGGGAAAACAAACAGAAAGAAAGTAGCTGGAAGGAATAAATAAATATATATGCAGAAATAAATGAATTAGAAAAATTGCAATATAATATAACAAAATCAACAAAAAGCTCAACTGGATACTTTTTAAAGAAAAATTAATTAAAACAGATTTCAGAAGAGATAGAAAACCTAAGATATAAATTTCCAAGTAAGACATGCAGAAAGATGTCAAAAGGTATGTATGCCTCTTCAAAAATCACCAGTATTAGGTAGTTTCATGAAGGAAGTGTGTGAAACTTTTAACCCATGGATCTTTTCAAATCGATTTAGGCATTCAAAAAGAAGAAAAAATTCAAAGTTTTAGAGTAAGCATAATATTGATAGAAAAACCTGACAAATTATATAATGAAAGTAATAGACAAAAGTTATTTGTGAATATCGATGTTAAAGTTTTAAATTAAAACTAGCTGTACTGTGCTCAATTGCTTCAGTCATTTCCAACTCTTTGTGGCCCCATGGACCATAGCCCACCAGGCTCCTCTGTCCATGGGGATTCTCCAGGCAAGAATAATGGAGTGGGTCTCCATGCTGTCCTCCAGGGGATCTTCCTGACCCAGGGATCGAACCAGCCTCTCCTGCCTTGCAGGCAGATTTCTTTACCACTGAGCCACCACTAAAGCTCTAAAATTAGATGAAAGCGAAAGTCACTCAGTACTGTCTGATTCTTTGTGACCCCATAGACTGTAGCCCACCAGGCTCCTCTGTCCGTGGAATTCTCCAGGCCAGAATACTGGGGTGGGTAGCCTTTCCCTTCTCCAAGGGATCTTCCCAATCCATTGATTGAACTCAGGGCTCCTGCATTGCAGGCAGATTCTTTACCATCTAAGCCACCAGGCTTTAAATTAAAATTAGCTCAGTTGTGTCCAACTCTTTGCAACTCAGTGGACATTAGCCCACCAGGTTCCTTTGTCCATGGGATTTTCAGGTAAGAATACTGGAGTGGGTTGCCATTTCCTCCTCCAGGGGATCTTCCTGACCCCATGGTGAACCCACGTCTCCTGTGAGGCCTGCATTGGCAGGCTCATTCTTTACCACTTCAACACCTGAGAATCCCCTATTTAGAGAATAACAATGATTAAATGTTTATTGCAGGGAAACAATGACAGTTCAAAATAAGGAAACCTGATAATATGACTAATAGATCCAAGAAGGAAAGTTATACCATCGCTTTCATAAATTCAAATGGACATATGACAGAATTCAACACTCAGTTATGTTTAAGATATGGCCCCACTGAACATTTCCTTAAACTGAAAACATTTCCTCTATTTATCTAGTTAAATATTTTGTCCCCAAAGCCAGCATTTTGGTTAAGCGGGAAATAATTGAGACATTTCTGCCAGTAATTAGAATTAGAGGTATTAACCAATGCAAAATATTAGAGTTATAAGTGATGGAAAGGAAGAAACAATATTTCCTTTTATTAAAATTGGTATGAAAACCTTGGTTCCTGGAAAATTCAAGAAAGCGGCTATTTACCCCTATCTTTTTTCCTCCTACTCTTGACCCTAGCAGGGCTCATTGCTGCTTAGATTTTACTTCTTGGGACTTTTTGCTAATGGTGAGGGGCACTTCTACATACAAGAGGCAGACATTAATCTTCCTAAATCAAGAGGGTGACAAGATTGAATCAGAACTCAGAACTTTTTCGTCCATCTAAAATGAGTAAAAATAAAAGGAAAGAAGGGCCAGACATTCAGAAAGTCTCATTTGGGTAAATTGTTGGGCACTACTGTGTGCGAAAGGGTAGTCAGAGTTGGTTCATGAGTAGGATTCCTAACATCAAGATTTCAGAAAAGGCCAGATGACAAGGGTGACTTAGTTGGGGTGAGGAAGATAATCATTTAAGGAAGGAGTGAGAGGTCACCTTGCTGAACAAAGTAAGAAATGTCTAGACAGACCTTTCACATTTTTCTTCCTTATGTCAATGGTCACCCATACGTATCACTACTTCAAACTTTCTCCCTTTCCTGGAACTTCTGTTTTATCACTTCTTTCTCTTTTGGCAGGTGATCATGACTCCTACTGACCGGGCAAGATTCCCTCTTTGTCCCACACCCCGCTGATCTTGTGTGGCACACTATTATAATATTACTCCACTGAGCACAGACACTATGCCAGGCACCACGCCAAGCCTCAAGATCAGCACAACACGCAGACTCACTCTATGAAGCAGAAACTACTAATATTCTCTTTAAAGAGATGAAGATATACAATAGAGAAAAATTGAATAAAATACTTAAGGTCTCCATGTTGTAAATGTTGGGCTGAACATTCAAATCCAGCTTATTGATTAAGGCTAATTCTGCATTTGAATTATCTTCCCTATGGAAATAAACCTCTTTTCAGGAAGGTCTCAGTCTTGATTGATTTTTATATTCCCCATTGAGCCTGTTGTGTTACCTCTAGCCTAGTGGTCACTCGATTCATATTTATTTGAATAAGTGAGTAAGTTAAATCATCTAGCTAACATTTCTTATCTTTTTCTCTCCTTACTAAACATGTCTCTGAGTCCCACCTTTCAATCTTTCTGTGGCTTTCAATTTTAGGTTTAATTCTGTTTTAAATCATGGAAGTGGATTAGGATGTGTCTGATTGAATTAGAATATTTTGGCCTATCAGATCATTCTCCTTTATTTTGAGGGTAGCTCCACTGTGGCTCAGTGGTAAAGAACCTGCCTGCGAAGCAGGAGACTCAGGTTCAATCCCTGGGTCAGGAAGATCCGCTGGAGAAGGAAATAGCATCCCACTCTAGTATTCTTGCCTGAGGAATCCCATGGACAGAGGAGCCTGGTTGGCTACAGTCCGTGGGGTCACCAAGAGTCAGACACGACTTAGTTACTTAGAGCATGAACGAAATACCACTGAGAAAGCACTTTACGGGACTGGGAGAAAACATTTTATGGAGCTGGGAGTGTCTCATTTGAAATTAGAACTTGAGCTTCGTGGAAGATTTGCTGCCTAATATATTCTTATTTTTTTGCTAAATGTGTGAAATTGACAGGGAGAAGCTTTTCTGTTAAAAGTTTAAAGCATTTGTTTTCCAGTTGTGAGAATATCTTTTATGATTTCTACATCAGAAGCTGTGATAAATGGAGTTCTTATTTCTCCTAGATTGAAAAAAAGTACATATGTATAAATATACATGAAAACCCCAAATACATATTATTTACACATGGATATACATAAATATATATGTAATATACAGTTGTCTCATGAGTGATAGCTAGTTTTGCTATGTTGTCAAGTTAAATGTTTTAAAAACGGATTTGTATCAGGCAAAAATATGTTCTTCTTATGGGAAACTGAAGGAGTGGACCAGAGTTAGAGTTGAATGGTTTTGGAAGATGCTGAGGAATTGGAAAGGAATGGTGCTGAGAGAATCCAGTTTTTGATGGGACACAGATCCAGACCATCAGTCCATGCTTCTTCATTTTGAGGTTGAGTCCAAAGGGGAAAGCATATTTCTGGCTCTTGAAAAATGTTCATGTGAAGTTAGGATTTCACATTTATTGAACAATTGCCTGTTTAGTCCTCCACTCTTGTTTCTTATTTAAATAAAAAGTATGTAAAAGAAATTAAGGCAAGAACTATTTACTTTTGAGATGGAGTTGTTGTTGGGCTTCCCTGGTGTTTCAGACAGTAAAGAATCTGCCTGCAGTGCAGGAGACCCAGCAGACATGGGCTCAATCCCTGGGTTGGGAAGACCCCCTGGAGAAGGAAATGGCAATCCACGCCAGTATTCTTGCCTGGAGAATTCCAGGGACAGAGAAGACTGGCGGGCTACAATCCATGGAGTCACAAAGAGTTGGACACGACTAACACGTTCACTATTGTTAAGTCACTAAGTCATGTCCTACTCTTGAGTCCATGGTGCCATTAAATTTTTTTTAATCTTTACTTTTTATTTTGGTGATTGAATTTTTAAAAGTTTTATCAAGCGATCTTTTCATGTTCCAGTTTCAAAGAAATATTTTCTATCAAAATATTTCTTTTAGTGAAATGATAACAAACTGAGGTTTGTTAGCAGTGAAAAGTGCTGCACTCAATATGCCAGCAAATTTGGAAAACTCAGCAGTGGCTACAGGACTGGAAAAGGTCAGTTTTCATTTCAATCCCAAAGAAAGGCAATGCAGAGAATGCTCAAACTACCACAAAATTGCACTCATCTCACATGCTAGTAAAATAATGCTCAAAATTCTCCAAGCCAGAGTTCAGTGGTAAGTGAATTGTGAACTTCCAGATGGCCAAGCTGGTTCTAGAGAAGGCAGAGGAACCAGAGAACAAATTGTCAATATCTGTTGGATCATCGAAAAAGCACGAGAATTCCAAAGAAACATCTACTTCTGCTTGATCAACTATGCCAAAGCCTTTGTGAGAACCACAACAAACTCTGGAAAATTCTTCAAGAGATGGGCATACCAGACCACCTTAGCTGCCTCTTGAGAAATCTGTATGCAGGTCAGGAAGCAACAGTTAGAACTGGACATGGAACAATAGACTGGTTCCAAATAGGGAAAGCAGTACATCAAGGCTGTATATTGTCACCCTGCTTATTTAACTTATATGCAGAGTACATCATGAGAAATGCTGGGCTGGATGAAGCACAAGCTGTAATCAAAATTTCTGGGAGAAATATCAATAACCTCAGATATGCAGATGACACCACCCTTATGGCAGAAAGTGAAGAGGAACTAAAAAGCCTCTTGATGAAAGTCAAAGAGGAGAGTGAAAAAGTTGGCTTAAAACTCAACACTCAAAAAAACGAAGATCATGGCATCTGGTCCCATCACTTCATGGCAAATAGATAGGGAAACAGTGGAAACAGTGACAGACTTTATTTTTTTTTTGGCTCCAAAATCACTGCAGATGGTAACTGAAGCCATGAAATTAAAAGATGTTTGCTATTTGGAAGAAAAGTTATGACCAACCTAGACAGCATATTAAAAAGCAGAGACATTACTTTGCCAACAAATGTCCATCTAGTCAAAGCTATGGTTTTTCCAGTGGCATGTATGGATGTGAGAGTGGGACTATAAAGAAAGCTGAGTGCCAAAGAACTGATGCTTTTGAACGGTGCTGTTGGAGAAGACTCTTGGGAGTCCCTTGGACTGCAAGGAGATCCAACCAGTCCATCCTAAAGGAAATCAGTTCTGAAGGACTGATGCTGAAGCTGAAACTCCAATATTTGGCTACCTGATGCAAAGCGCTGACTCATTTGAAAAGACCCTGATGCTGGGAAAGATTGAAGGAAGGAGGAGAAGGGGATGACAGAGGATGAGATAGGGGAATGGCATCAATGCCATCAACCTCAATGGACATGAGTTTGAGTAAACTCCAGGTGTTGGAGATGGACAGGGAGACCTAGTGTGCTGCAGTCCACGAGGTCTCAAAGAGTCAGCCACAACTGAGTGACTGAACTGACTAAACTGAAAAGAACAGTTTTGAGTCTGTGATTGCTCTGCTGACAATGGAATTATATCAGAGCTGACTGAATGAAATTATTCCCTCAGTCATATCCATAATATAAAATCTTCACTAATTTTTTTAATTGAAATCTTGTTTCCTTTGTGAGAGAAACTGCTGACTCTAGGATTCAGTTCCTGAATGAACTGGAAAGTTGGGAGATATTTTTATAATTTTAGTTCCTTGGAGTTCAGGTGAGAACTGTTGGTGGTGAATGACATATTGGGAGGTTTTGCTGTTATTGTAGGGTTTCCCTGGTGGCTCAGCGATAAAGAATCTGCCTGCCAATACAGGAGACAAGGGTTCCAAATCTGGGTTGGGAAGATGCACTAGAGAAGGAAATGGCAACCCACTCCAGTGTTCTTGCCTAGGAAATCCCATGGACACAGGAGCCTGCTGGGCTATAGTCCTTGGAGTCCCCAAAGAGACGGACACGACGTAGCAACGAAGCAAAACAACAACTGTTGTGGTCCTTAATGCTTATGTTTTCTATGATGATTCACAAGGATCTCTAGCAACTTCAGCTATATGCAGAATCAGCTCAGTTCAGTCGCTCAGCTGTGTCCACTCTTTGCCACCCCATGGACTGCAGCACATCAGGCCTCCCTGTCCATCACCAACTCCCAGAGTTTACTCAGACTCACGTCCATTGAGTCAGTGATGCCATCCAACCATCTCATCCTCTGTTGTCCCCTTCTCCTCCCACCTTCAATCTTTCCCAGCATCAGGGTCTTTTCAAATGAGTCAGAATATATGCAGAAGAGAATTTAGGATTTGGGAGTTTGAGGCTTATTAATTTAAATCCATAGCATGTGAGGAACATGACATCTAGAACCTAAATTTTCAAATAAAGACATATCGTCCAGTCTTGGGGGGGGAAAAAGTATTTCACAAATATATTGCTTACAAGGAATCCTAAGACAGGCACAGGACAGGCCCGGGGAAGAAAGGGAAACATTAGGGTGTCTGATACGAATTGTAATTGCCCGTCCGTCCAGCAGAGGGTGAGAGGGAGGGAGGTGTGTCTACTAAAAGGGAGAAAGCAGAGCCCTGGCAAGTGAGCGAGCATCGCCAGGTTTAGGGAAGAGCTGAAAGTATCCGACTCGGGCAGACGTGGATTTTGAAAATTTGGAGGGATAACATTTGAAGAAACACACACGTATGACTCCGCTATGGTGTTAAAACCGATGATTCCGTCTATGAGAACAAGCGCTGGGGAGCTGCTGGAGCAGGAGTGCGGGGTGGTCATCGAGGGCGTCAACACCCCCTACCTGTACTTCGGCATGTGGAAGACCGCCTTCGCCTGGCACACGGAGGACATGGACCTTTACAGCATCAACTTCCTGCACTTCGGGGAGCCCAAGACCTGGTACGCGGTGCCGCCCGAGCACGGCCGGCGCCTGGAACGCCTGGCCGGCGCGCTCTTCCCGGGCAGCTCGTGGGGCTGCGAGGCCTTCCTGCGCCACAAGGCGGCGCTCATCTCGCCCTCGGTGCTGCGGGACAATGGCATCCCCTTCGGTCGGGTCACGCAGGAGGCGGGCGAGTTCATGGTGACCTTCCCCTACGGCTACCACTCGGGCTTCAACCAGGCTTCAACTGCGCCGAGGCCATCAATTTCGCCACCCCGCGCTGGGTCGATTATGGCAAAGCGGCCTGGGAATGGGACTCTGCATGGCCTTTGGAGGAAATCTGGGTCAGAATAAGGACGATTTCAGGCCAGCACCTTTAAGAGATTAAAAATCGAGGCGAGAGTCAGATGGAGACCTGCAATTACCAGCAGGGAAGGGAGTCCGAAGTTACGCTAGTAACGTTAACAGCAGAAAGGTACTGAAAGCGCCTGATGGGGAAACAGTAGAAACAGTGGCAGCTTTTATTTTGGGGGGCTCCAAAATCACTGCAGATGGTGACTGCACCCATGAAATCAAAAGACATTTACAAGGAAAGTTATGACCAACCTAGACAGCATATTAAAAAGCAGAGACATAACTTTGCCAAGCAAGGTCCCTCTAGTCAAGGCTATGGTATTTCCAGTGGTCATGTATGGATGTGAGAGTTGGACTATGAAGAAAGATGGGTGCTGAAGAATTGCTGCTTTTGAACTGTGATGTTGGAGAAGACTCTTGAGAATCCCTTGGACTGCAAGGAGATCCAACCAGTCCATCCTAAAGGGGATCAATCCTAAGTGTTCATTGGAAGGACTGATGTTGAAGCTGAAACTCCAATACTTGGGCCACCTGATGCGAAGAGCTGACTCATTTGAAAACACCCTGATGCTGGGAAAGATTGAAGGTGGGAAGAGAAGGGGATAACAGAGGATGAGATGGGGGGATGGCATCACCGACTTGATGGACATGAGTTTGAGTAAACTCTGGGAGTTGGTGATGGACAGGGAGGCCTGGTGTGCTGCAGTCCATGGGGTTGCATAGAGTTGGACACGACTGAGAGACTGAACTGAACTGAGCTGAAACCGCCTGGCTGGGATGGGGGAGGGGTAGGGGATGTGGTGTGGGGAAGAGTGCCTTCTGCTTTCCAGCAGCAATAAGGGATAAAGACTTCGTTTTCTTGGAGCAGCAAGGGGGTAGGGAGATGGGAGAGTTTGTCTTCCTTTCCGCCAGACCTGGCGGTACAAGAATAAGATGAGTGTGTCCATGAAGAGGTGAGAGAGGTGGGTGCGGCGTCAGGGACGCAGTATAGAGAGCAAGAATTGGGGAGGCCGGCCTTGTCACCAGGCTGCGTGGCCACCGCTCCTAGCTCCTTACCAGAGCTGCTGAAGCTTTTCTTCCTTCCTCACCAAGGCAGAGGGTGACTCCCGGGAAAGCCTGACTCTGTCCTTTAGGAATTTTTGTCCTTGGTGTGGGAAATTCCAGAAAAGCAGTTACTCTGGAGAGTAATGCTGCTGCTGCTGCTGCTGCCAAGTCACTTCAATCATGACCTATGTCTGGAGGCTACCCACTCCAGTATTCTGGCCTGGAGAATTCTGTGGACTGTATAGTCCATGGAGTTGCAAAGAGTTGGACACGACTGAGCAACTTTCACTTTCTGCCTATTCAGTTCAGTTCAGTTCAGTTGCTCAGTCGTGTCCGACTCTTTGTGACCCCATGAATCGCAGCACGCCAGGCCTCCTTGTTCATCACCAACTCCCGGAGTTCACTCAGACTCACATCCATCGAGTCCGTGATGCCATTCAACCATCTCATCCTCGGTCGTCCCCTTCTCCTCCTGCCCCCAATCCCTCCCAGCATCAGAGTCTTTTCCAATGAGTCAACTCTTTGCATGAGGTGGCCAAAGTACTGGAGCTTCAGCTTCAGCATCATTCCTTCCAAAGAAATCCCAGGGATGATCTCCTTCAGAATGGACTGGTTGGATCTCCTTGCAGTCCAGGGGACTCTCAAGAGTCTTCTCCAACACCACAGTTCAAAAGCATCAATTCTTCGGTGCTCAGCCTTCTTCCCAGTCCAACTCTCACATCAATACATGACTACTGGAAAAACCATAGCGCTGACTGGATGGACCTTTGTTGGCAAAGTAATGTCTCTGCTTTTGAATATACTATCTAGGTTGGTCATAACTTTTCTTCCAAGGAGTAAGCGGTTTTTAATTTCATGGCTGCAATCACCATCTGCAGTGATTTTGGAGCCCCCAGAAATAAAGTCTGACACTGTTTCCACTGTTTCCCCATCTATTTCCCATGAAGTGATGGGACCAGATGCCATGATCTTCATTTTCTGAATGTTGAGCTTTAAGCCAACTTTTTCACTTGCCTCTTTCACTTTCATCAAGAGGCTTTTTAGTTCCTCTTCACTTTCTGCCCTAAGGGTGGTGTCATCTGCATATCTGAGGTTATTGATATTTCTCCCAGCAATCTTGATTCCAGCTTGTGTTTCTTCCAGCCCAGCATTTCTCATGATGTACTCTGCATAGAAGTTAAATAAGCAGGGTGACAATATACAGCCTTGACATACTCCTTTTCCTATTTGGAACCAGTCTGTTCCATGTCCAGTTCTAACTGTTGCTTCCTGACCTGCATACAGATTTCTCAAGAGGCAGGTCAGGTGGTCTGGTATTCCCATCTCTTTCAGAATTTTCCACAGTTTACTGTGATCCACACAGTCAAAGGCTTTGGCATAGTCAATAAAGCAGAAATAGATGTTTTTCTGGAACTCTCTTGCTTTTTCCATGATCCAGCGGATGTTGGCAATTTGATCTCTGGTTCCTCTGCCTTTTCTAAAACCAGCTTGAACATCAGGGAGTTCACGGTTCACATATTGCTGAAGCCTGGCTTGGAGAATTTTGAGCATTACTTTACTAGCATGTGAGATGAGTGCAATTGTGCAGTAGTTTGAGCATTCTTTGGCATTGCCTTTCTTTGGAATTGGAATGAAAACTGACCTTTCCAGTCCTGTGGCCACTGCTGAGTTTTCCAAATTTGCTGGCATATTGAGTGCAGCACTTTCATACCATCATCTTCCAGGATCTGAAATAGTTCAACTGGAATTCCATCACCTCCACTAGCTTTGTTCGTAGTGATGCTTTCTAAGGCCCACTGGACTTCACATTCCAGGATGTCTGGCTCTAGATAAGTGATCACACCATCATGATTATCCAGTTCATGAAGATCTTTTTTGTACAGTTCTGTGTATTCTTGCCACCTCTTCTTAATATCTTCTGCTTCTATTAGGTCCATACCATTTCTGTCCTTTATCGAGCCCATCTTTGCATGAAGTGTTCCCTTGGTATCTCTAATTTTCTTGACGAGATCTCTAGTCTTTCCCCTTCTGTTCTTTTCCTCTATTTCTTTGCATTGATCGCTGAAGAAGGCTTTCTTATCTCTTCTTGGTATTCTTTGGAACTCTGCATTCAGATGCTTATATCTTTCCTTTTCTCCTCTGCTTTTTCCTCTCTTCTTTTCACAGCTATTTGTAAGGCCTCCCCAGACAGCCATTTTGCTTTTTTGCATTTCTTTTCCATGGGAATGGTCTTGATCCCTGTCTCCTGTACAATGTCACGAACCTCATTCCACAGTTCATCAGGCACTCTATCTGTCAGATCTAGGCCCTTCTGCCTATTAGGGAGAGCTAAAAAGGGCTAAATCCATGCTTGTAGACCTCAGGGAGCATCTTTTCTCTGTCCAGTCTCTCAGTGCCTCTTCTCAAAGGATTCATGTGGAGTCTTTGTATTTCAGGGGCCATTCACTCATTCATTCATTCAGCATGTGCTTTACTGAGCACCGTGTACCAGGTACTGTCTTGGAGTTGTAGACACACTGTGAAAAAGGCATCATTTCAGTTCTCCCGGAGCTTCTATTCTCATTATAGAGAGAGACATAGAAAGTCAAGTAGTCATAAGAACTATGAGAAAAAAATAAAGCAGAGTTTGAGAGTGACAGGGCGGCTGTCCTGGGGACAGTGGGCTCTTGAAGGTGTGGTTTTTGAGTGTGGCCTGTGGACACGGGAGTGGGAGCATCATTCCAGTCCGAGGGGCTACGTGTGCAAACGCCCTCAGCAGGGGCACCTGAGGGTGTCCCCAGGTTAGCAGAGAGGCTGTGAGAGAGGCAGTGGGAGCTGAGACAGGGGTCTGATTGGTGGGAAAACCAAACGTCTTAACTCAGTTCATGAGTTAAACTCCTGCCACTGAGTGACTGGGGCCATTGGTGTTTCAGGTGAGCTGGGGCGGGAGGAGCTTGGGGCCCAGAGCCTTTTGAAAGCACTCACCATTTACACCCATCTCTGAACACCACTCTGTTTTTCCTCCCAGATGCTAATCTCAGAAGCAGGAGGTCTGGATGTCCCGGTTTCCTGCTCTATCAGCTGGCGTGGCTCGTGGTGACTCACATAGAATGAGATGGGACTCCAACAGACCCAGCAGGTCTCTGACATCCACTAAGTTGACAGCAGCCATTTGGGCTGTTTATGAGAGGCCCCAAAGCAGTGGCATCTGCTCAGATGCCATTTAGAACTGTGCTGAGGCCCATACGTGGATAATATGAAGGTTAGGGCTATGAAAGAAGCTCCTCAGGGGACCTCAGGAGAAATTCTCTGGAAAAACAGCTGTCAGGTGAGAGATCAGGGGTGAGAGCTGAACAGGCAGTAGTAGATTCATAGTTTGTGGCTATGCATGGGAAATCCTGGTTTCAGGAAAGGATCATTTTTAGGAAAGCACTAGGATTGAGAATGGAGAAGGCAACGGCACCCCACTCTAGTACTCTTGCCTGGAAAATCCCATGGATGGAGGAGCCTGGTAGGCTGCAGTCCATGGGGTCGCTAAGAGTGGACACGACTGAGCGACTTCACTTTCACTTTTCACTTTGATGCATTCGAGAAGGAAATGGCAACCCACTCCAGTGTTCTTGCCTGGAGAATCCCAGGGACGGCGGAGCCTGGTGGGCTGCCGTCTATAGGGTCACACAGAGTCAGACACAACTGAAGCGACTTAGCAGCAGCAGCAGGATTGAGAATGCTCAAAGAAAGAGCTCAGAGTCCACTCCCTGTGGATGTCAAGAGTTTACTGCTTAAGTGTCTTTTTCCTGAGAAGCTCCTTAGCAACCAGGTGTCCTAATTTCACCTCTCTTGTGGTTTATCACCTTGACTACACTTATCACCATGACCTTCTGGGACCCTGAGTACTTTGTTGACTTGTGGTTACCTCATGGATTGAACCAGATTAGTACACTTGGTAATTACCTCTCTTGGCTTTCTCTGTATAGTGAGGACTCAATGAATATTGTCGATTGAGTGAATGACTTGGAACCACTCATAGAGGCAAATAAAAGAATTTTCATCATAAGAAACAGCTAAAATAAATGAATAGTTCCTGTTATAGCATTATTGCCTATATGTTAACTGTCTTTTAAAATAAGACACCCAGTTCTAAGCTGTGGGTTGACATAACTTACAGACCCAAAGAATAACCTCTATTTCTCCTATTCCATACAAGACCTTCATTCATTGACTCAACAAATGTTGTTAAGCTCCCTCACTGTGCCAGGCTAGTACTGTGTACTAAAGAAACATAATACGAAGTTTATGATCCGCTTGGAGACACACAAGCAATTAGGCAGCTTCACCATGCCACAGTTTCTTCCCAGCAACCATAAACATAGCCAGGTTCTTCCCCAAACTGCAGGTTTTAGGACCCCTGGAGAAATGTATCTTTTATTGGAAACGGTCAGCCTCAAGTTCAGGGCCAAAGCCCAAGGAGGCTCTCAGAGCTGTTTCAATCTGTTCTTGGGCTCATGGCAGGTCTTTTGATCACTTTTCTCAATCACATCTGACAAATGGACACAGGTCACCTTTTGAGAGTATGATGGCTGCTCAGGCATTCCTTTCCTGCCAAGTCTGCAGGAGGTTTGGGCTGGCTTTGAATGTCCTCACTGGCTGCTTCACTGTAGGAAATGCGTGTGGCTTTTGTCAAATTCCTCCCTTCCCCCACCCATGACATTGACATTCGCTGGCTCCTTTAGGGAGTTGGGTCATTTAAATTCCCTCTCCTGTGTTCTACTCTGTCTTCCCGCTCTCTTTCCCCCTTGCTGTGCTGTGCTGTGCTTAATCACTCAGTTGCAACCCTGTAGGCCACCAGGCTCCTCTGTCCATGGGATTCTCCAGGCAAGAATACTGGAGTGGGTTGCCATTTTCTTCTCCAATGGACCAAATATGTCCTCCTAAAATTCATATGTTGACACCATAATCTCCAATTATGGATTTGCAGGTGGGGCCTTTGGGAAGTAATTAGATCATGAGTGTGGAGCCTTCATGAATGAGATTAATGCCCTTCAAAAAAAGAGATGATTACTCTCTTCACCAAATGAGAATGCGGCAAGAAGGTGGCTGTTTATAAACCAGGAGAAGAGCCCTAAGCAAGGACTTGATAGTGCTGACACCCTAGTCTTGAACTTCCTGCCTCCACAGCTATGAAAAATGCACTGTTTAAGCCCCCAGTTTCTAGTATTTTGTGATAGCAGCCCAAATGCACAGGGACACGGCCCTAACAGCTTGTCTATAGTTCACACTGGTTATTCGAGGAGTAAGGAGGAAACAAGGAGGCTGGAGAAAGGAAACATGATTGCCATGCCGTGAGTGTCTACAACGTGCCAACAGTCCTGACTTCAGCTTACACACATCCTTCACTTTCCTTCCATCGGCTCCGTCTGCGGAGTCAGCTGACTGGAGATTGGAAGCCCAGCAATGCCTTTTGCTAGGGTGACTGGCAAGTGACGCAGCACACAGAGGCCCCAGCTCCAGGGAGAGCCAGCAGGGGCCAGCACACACCCTGAGTCACACACCAGCCTTGTGCTCGTAAACCACGTGACCTTGTGGCTGCTTCTGGGCGTGATAACAGCAGTACTCACAATAGCAGGTGGTTGTGGAAGCTCAGCTGACTCAATATAAATCAGAAACTCGGAGTAGTAACTGGTGTGAAGTGAAAATAAGCTCTTATTTCACATCTGGTTGAATATTTTTTAAAAAGTGTGATTTTAGCACAGTGGTGAGAAGCACATAACAAAATCTAGCTATTGATACTATTATTATTATTTACTTTGCATTACTTTAATTACATTATTCATTACAATTACTGCTTCTGGACTTAGAGGTAACAGACGTGAGGTGGTCCCTGCTGAAGTACTTGACAGGAGAATGACGAAGGAAAAGGCCATACTGCCGCTTCTTCTTCTTTTAAAATATTGGTTTATTTATTTGGCTGCACCAGTTCCTAGTTGCAGCATGCGGGATCTTTGATCTTAGTTGCAACATGTGAGATCTAGTTTCTTAACCAGGGATTGAACCCGGATCCTCTGCACTGGGAGTACAGTCTTAGCCATTGGACCACCAGGGAGGCCCCTTATAAAAAATACTTTTCATTTATATTAGAGTACAGGTGATTTACAGCATTGTGTTAGTTTCAGATGTACAGCAAAGTGATTCCGTTACATATATATATATATATATACACACACACACACATACACATACATACAGGTATCTATTCTTTTTCAAATTCTTTTCCCATTTAGGTTGCTACATAATATTGAGCAGAGTTCTCTGTGATATGAAGTAGGTCTTTGATCGCTATGTAGTTTAGATTTTTCTTTTTGCTTTTAAAAAATTTATGTTAGTTATTCATTTTAAATACAGCAGTATGTATGTGTCAGTCCCAAACCCTCTCCCTCTCCTTCCCCCTTGGTAACCATAAGTTCATTCTCTAAATCTATGAGTTTATGTCTGTTTTGTAAATAAGTTTATTTACATCATGTCTTTTTTGGTTCCACATATAAGGCTGTAATAAGATGTTTCTTTTTCTCTTTCTGACTTACTTTACTCAGTTTGAGAATCTCTAGGTCATCCATGTTGCTGCTAATGGCATGATTTCATTCTTTTTGACTGCTGAGTAGTATTCCATTGTGTGTATTTGCCACATCTTTATCCATTCCTCTGCTGATGGATATTTAGGTTGCTTCCATGTCTTGGCTGTTGTAAATGGCACTGCAATGAACATTGGAGTGCGTGTGTCCTTTCAAACCATGCTTTTTTTTTTTCTGGATATATGCCCAGGAGTGGGACTGCAGGATCACATGGTAGCTCTATTTTTAGTTTTTTCAGGAACCTCCATACTGTTCTCCACCACTGTGGAGAAGTACCAATTTACATTCCTACCAACAGTGTAGGAGGGTTCCCTTTTCCCTATACCCTCTCCAGCATTTACTGTTTGTGGACTTTTTGATGATAGTTGTTCTGACTGGTGTAAGGTGATATCTTGTTACAGTTTTGATTTGCCTTTCTCTAGTAATGAACGATGTTGAACATCTTTTCAAGAGCCTCTTGGGAAAGGCTGTAGCTTCTTGGGACTCAAAGAGTGACCAGGATCCTCGGCATAGACATCTCTTTGGACCTTGGTGAAGTGCAAGAGCTCAGACTTCAGCACAGACCTGCAGCTCAGAATCTTCATTGTTAACTAGATCCAGGTGAGACAGGACACACACAGTGTGGAGGAGCTGCTCCCTGGTCCTCCCCCCAGAATCACATCTGGAACGTATGGATGCCTGGATGCTCCTCCCCTCTCCCACCACTCCAGTTCCCTCGGCTGAAGTACAAATGTTAAAACTGACGTGCAGTCATGGTTGGCACCCACCCATCTAGCTTTTGGTCCATGGGGAGTTAGGCTGCAAGGGTGGATGGGAGCTTAGTTTCTTCAGCAAGTGCCTGTGAGAATTCAGCTTTCCTTTCTCTCTTGTCAAACCCAGTGGAAGGACGGAGGGACACAGAGGGACACATTCTTCTCCCCCGCCTCCGCCATTCCCGGTCTTCATTCCAGCTAAGGCCACGTGACAAGGCTCTGAGCAGGCTTCTTGGCTCGTGTTTCTGTTCTCTAGTTGTGGGTCAGTTTGTCCAGGCTGGGCTGGTTGGCAGTCTCTCCCTCTCTCAGCCCTGTGTGCCTGGGACTTGTCTTTTTAGTGGTGGGAATTTGCATTTCCCTGAAACAGGGGGTTCATCTCCTTCCTTCGGCCACTCCTGCCTAGTGCCCAGAGGATGCTGACCTTTCCTCTGAGCCCCTTGATGCCTGGTGGAAAAGTCGCATTCCCACCAGGCTCAGGCTGGTTACCTAAGTGACTCTTGCTGTCAGGAGGGTGGCTCATGCCCCACCGTAAGGCCAAGGACTCCTGGGGGCCAGTCTACTATTGCTTTGTGGAAATGAGGGGCACAGGGTTTTCATTTTTGGAATTTTCCAGAAGACCAAAAACTTGCAATTTTACAAAGAAAATTTACATGTTGACTTGAAAGTGCTGATGGCCACATAAAACATTTCCAGGGCTCAGAGTTGCCTCCTGTTGTAAGCAGTCCATTTGGGTCATGAAGATTCCACAAGCCCTGTGACTAATCCAAATAATCTTGCTGTACCTTTGAAGCTGGTAGAAAAGGGGAGGTGCTTGGGAGTCGCCTAGGCCATGTGGCCAAAGGTTTTTAATTTGATGACTTATTACTTTGGTGGCCCCTCTGCTGAAGCCTGGCTTCCCAAGTGGCTCTGTGGGTAAAGAATCCACCTGCATTGCAGGAGACGAGGGTTCAGTCTCTGGATGGGAAAGCTTCTCTGGAGGAGGGCATGGCACCCCACTCCAGTGTTCTTGCCTGGAGAATCCCATGGACAGAGGCACCTTGGTGGGCTACAGTCCACGGGGTCGCAAAGTGTCAGACACAACTGAGCAACTGAGCACGCAGGCTGCTGAAGTCACACTTTCCATAGGCCCGAGCGTGGCAGTCTGACACTCACCCTCTGAGAGCCCCATGTGTC
This sequence comes from Aepyceros melampus, assembly GCA_006408695.1. Taxonomy (NCBI): domain Eukaryota; kingdom Metazoa; phylum Chordata; class Mammalia; order Artiodactyla; family Bovidae; genus Aepyceros; species Aepyceros melampus. The sequence continues at coordinate 97,031 of SJXQ01002721.1, forward strand.
CTCGAGGGGCACAAGGGACCTCTCTGCCTGACCGGGGGCCAGATAGGGGAGGAGTTGCGCATGGTCGTTGTGTTCCCTGCGGACAGCAGAACAGAAGAAAGCAGCGCGGTTTACGCGCTCTGATCTTTCCTCTCGCCGTCCCGCCCTCCCCGAGTGAGAGGCAGACCCAGGGTGTGACAGGGCCCCTTGTTCGATGCTGCCGTTCCTCTGCCAGTGACCGTTTCTCCCTCAATATTCTCTTTATACAAGATGATGTGACTTGTATTGGCTGCTAATATTAGATCTGCAACAGACGCCCTCATTGTTGGGCCCCGGGTCCGTGTGGAGCACATTAATGAGGCAAAGACAAAGCCTCAAATGCTCAGTGACTTTAAGAGCAGGATTTGCTACCAAGATGAGGGGCTCATATTGTGTGAGGGGACAGGTCTGTGAGAGCCCCAGGAATCAGGACCACAGTCCAGATACCACGAGAACTGCAGGCAGAGCTCTGGGGGAAAACAGGTAGGGGGCATGAAGCATCCAGAGGTGGCATCTTCATGTGGAGACAGAGAGTAAGGTGGTTGAAATGACGTGTCATCTAGTCACCATTGATTAACAGAATGAAGAGCCAGGGGAAGCAAACATTAATAGCAGCTCCAGGGAAATGGTAGATAGTTCATTTGAACATGGCAAGGAGAGATAAGAAAGTCTTCCTCAGCGATCAATGCAAAGACATAGAGGACAACAACAGAATGGGAAAGACTAGAGATCTCTTCAAGAAAGTTAGAGATACCAAGGGAACATTTCGTGCAAAGATGGGCTCAATAAAGGACAGAAATGGTATGGACCTAACAGAAGTAGAAGATATTAAGAAGAGGTGGCAAGAATACACAGAACTGTGCAAAAAAGATCTTCATGACCCAGATAATCGTGATGGTGTGATCACTCACCTAGAGCCAGACATCCTGGAATGTGAAGTCCAGTGGGCCTTAGAAAGCATCACTACGAACAAAGCTAGTGGAGGTGATGGAATTCCAGTTGAACTATTTCAGATCCTGGAAGATGATGGTATGAAAGTGCTGCACTCAATAAGCCAGCAAATTTGGAAAACTCAGCAGTGGCCATAGGACTGGAAAAAGTAGTTTTCATTCCAATCCCAAAGAAAGGCAATAAACAGTACTCAAACTACCACACAACTGCACTCATCTCACAATGGCACCCTACTCCAGTACTCTTGCCTGGAAAATCCCATGGATAGAGGAGCCTGGTGGGCTGCAGTCCAAGGGGTCACTAAGAGTCTGATTCGACTGAGCGACTTCACTTTCACTTTTCACTTTCATGCATTGGAGAGGGAAGTGGCAACCCACTCTAGTGTTCTTGCCTGGAGAATCCCAGGGATGGGGGAGCCTGGCAGGCTGCCGTCTATGGGGTCACACGGTGTTGGACACACTGAAGCGACTTAGCAGCAGCAGCAGCAGCAGCAGCACACACTAGTAAAGTAATGCCCAAAATTCTCTAAGCCAGGCTTCAGCAATATGTAAACCATGAACTTCAGATGTTCAAACTGGATTTAGAAAAGGCAGAGGAACCACAGATCAAATTGCCAACATCCGCTGGATCATGGAAAAAGCAAGAGAGTTTCAGAAAAACATCTATTTCTGCTTTATTGACTATGCCAAAGCCTTTGACTGTGTGGATCACAATAAACTGTGGACAATTCAGAAAGAGATGGGAACACCAGACCACCTGAACTGCCTCTTGAGAAACCTATACGCAGGTCAGGAAGCAACAGTTAGAACTGGACATGGAACAACAGACTGGTTCCAAATAGGAAAAGGAGTATATCCATGCTATATATTGTCACCCTGTTTATTTAACTTATTGCAGAGTACATCATGAGAAATGCTGGGCTGGATGAAGCACAAGCTGGAATCAAGATTGCCGGGACGAATATCAATAACCTCAGATATGCAGATGACACCACCCTTATGGCAGAAAGTGAAGAGGAACTAAAAAGCCTCTTGATGAAAGTGAAAGAGGAGAGTGAAAAAGTTGGCTTAAAGCTTAACTTTCAGAAAACAAAGATCATGGCATCCAGTCCCATCACTTCATGGGAAATAGATGGGGAAACAGTGCAAACAGTGACAGACTTTATTTTTTGGGTTCCAAAACCACTGCAGATGGTGATTGCAGCCATGAAATTAAAAAACACTTACTCCTTGGAAGGAAAGTTATGATCAACCTAGACAGCATATTAAAAAGCAGAGACATTACTTTGCCAACAAAGGTCCATCTAGTCAAGGCTATGGTTTTTCCTGTGGTCATGTATGGATGTGAGAGTTGGACTGTGAAGAAAGCTGAGTGCCAAAGAATTGATGCTTTTGAACTGTGGTGTTGGAGAAGACTCTTGAGAGTCCTTTGGACTGCAAGGAGATCCAACCAGTCCATTCTAAAGGAGATCAGTCTTGGGTGTTCTTTGGAAGGACTGATGATAAAGCTGAAACTCCAATACTTTGGCCACCTCATGCAGAGAGTTGACTCATTGGAAAAGACTCTGATGCTGGGAGGGATTGGGGGCAGGAGGAGAAAAGGACAATAGAGAATGAGATGGCTGGATGACATTATCGACTCGATGGACATGAGTTTGGGTAAACTCCGGGAGTTGGTGATGGACAGGGAGGCCTGGTGTGCTGTGATTCATGGGGTCGCAAAGAGTCAGACATGACTGAGTGACTGAACCGAACTGAACTGAATGTTTTTCTTCTTGCTTCTTTCCATTGTTCTAAATAACACCTTTCAGGACAAATCAGAGGAGGGTGGTTACCTACCAGCCACCTCCTGGGCTTAGCGTGGACGACTGGGACTTTCTTTTCTCCTTCCTTGTCTTTTTATTGAAAGATAATTTTGTTGTTGGTTTTTCTTTTTAATTTATTTTATTGGAGCACAGTTGGCTTACAATGTTGTGCTAATTTCTGTTGTACAGCAAAAGGATCCAGATATGTATACATTCCTTTTCATGTTCTTTTCTACCATGGTTTATCCCAGGATGTTGAATATAGTTCCCTGTGCTATACAGTAGGACCTTGTTAATCCATTCTATATATATAAAGTTAGCATCTGCTAATCCCAAACTCTCAATCCATCTCTCCCTTATCTTGTATTGTATTTTTTAAATATTTAGTGATGTGCTTTTTTCCCCTCAATATTTTTAGTTAGTTTCCCGAACCCTTAGGGAATCACTGTTGCACAGTGAGGTAGAGATTGCGTGTGACTCTCTTGCCTGCCACACAGACTCACACACTCACAGGCAGTATCCTAATGAGCCTTTTCTGCCCACGGTGATCCCAGCGCTAGTGCCGGGGAAGGCTTCCTGAAACATGGTCAAAGCCAGTCGCTCGAGTGTTTTTTGATCTCAGAGTTGTGCTAGAAAGCTCTGTGCTCTAAGGATGCTATCTTGATTTGGAAAATTGGATTATCAAGTTGAATCCTGCAGTTAAACTGTTTATAATCTGAGTTTACTCTTTCTGTAAAGAAAACCAGAGCCCTAAAAATAACTGTCTTGTAAATTTCAGATTTTTTTAAATTGCATTTTTTTCCCCCTAAATGAAGGACTGGCTACCTACCTATAGTGAAACAATATGGAAGAAATGAACTAGAGTTTGTTGAGTTTTGCTCTAGGTTAAGTGCTTTACATTGTTTAGTTCCTTTCAATTTCAAGTCAAAAATATGAGGTAGGTATTATTATTCCCATTTTACAGATGAGGGATTTAAGGCTCAAGGAGCTCAAGCAGCTTATAAATGGCAGAGCTTAGATTTAAATCAAAGTCTCCTCATACCCAAACGTCTGCTTTCTCCATTTATCTGCACTTCTGTAGTTCTTTTGCAATTGCCAGATGCGGTTACCTTCAGAATAAGACAGACACACATAGACAGAGAGAGGACTGAATGTTTTTCTTAATATTTTCTGCAGTGAAAAAAAATAAACAGCAATTATTTTAGATATATAAGTAGTTACAATGGAATAGATATCTAGACACATAGATTTCTGAAATAAAAGCTTAAAGTTCCATGTTAAAAATCGAGATGCCCTGGTAGAAAGCTGAGATTGTGAGCTCCAGGACAGCTGAGACCATGTTTTATACACTCTGTGCTCAGTCGTTCAGTTGTGTCTGACTCTTTGCGACTTCATGGACTGTGGCCCACCAGCTCCTCTCCATGGACTTTTCCTGGCAAGAATACTGGAGTGGGTTGTTATTTCCTACTCCAAGGGATCTTCCCAACCCAGGGATCGAGCCCTCATCTCCTGCACTGGCAGGCGGATTCTTTACCACTACCGTCACCTGGGAAGCCCCTTATCCGTTATATCCCCAGCAATTAGCACTGAGCCTTGCCTATAGTAGGGAGAAAGGCACTCGGTGTTTGTTGAATGAATAAAGTAAGTGTTTCTTCTATCCACATCAGTATTTGGAAAAAAAGAGACTGTCTACTTAATTTAAATGGACCTCCACACACTGAGCAAACCGTTGCCTTCAGCACTACTGCCATAGACTGAATGTCTGTGTCCCTTCAAAGTTCATGCAGTGAAACTTAAGTGATGGTATCTGGACAAGGTGGAGCCTTTGGGAGCTGATTAGGTCATGAGAGTGGAGTCCTCATGAAATGGATTACTGCCCTTATCAAAAGACCACATGAACTTTCTCGTTCCTCCTGCCATGTGGGTACACAGCAAAAATACAACCACATGAGCCAGGAAGTTGGTTCTCACCAGATTCTGCTGAACCCTTGATCTCGGACTTCCTAGCCTCTAGAATAGTGAAAAATAAATGTTTGTTTCTAAACCACAATTATATTTTGTATATCATCCTGAAAGGACTACGACAAATACTAAATGATATTACAGGGTAGGCAAGAAAGCCAAGCCAAGCAGTTTATCCATATCTGAAAAAGGTGGATTTTGGTCATCTTACTTCATCAGAACCTCCTTTTCCTGCTTGTATTATGAGGAAGTTCATGGTTCATCTACTGTTGAAGCCTGGCTTGGACAATTTTGAGCATTACTTTGCTAGCGTGTGAAGTAAGTGCAATTGTGTGGTGGTTTGAGCAGTCTTTGGCATTGCCTTTCTTTGGGACTGGAAAGAAAATAGACCTTTACCAGTCCTGTGGCCACTGCTGAGCTTTCCAAATTTGCTGACATATTGAGTGCAGGACTTTCACAGCATCATCTTTTAGATTTGAAACAGCTCAGTTGGAAAAGATTGAAGGTGGGAGGAGAAAGGGACGGCAGAGGATGAGATGGTTGGATGGCATCACTAACTCAGTGGACATGAGTTTAAGTAAACTCTGGGAGTTTGTGATGGACAAGGAGGCCTCACGTGCTGCAGTCCACAGGGTTGCAAAGAGTCGAACGCGACTGAGCTGCTGAACTGACTGACTGATTATAAGGAAGAATGACCCTGTGCCTTGGTGGTCTATGAACAATTAATGAAAATGAAATACTCTTGTGAGTTTTTCTAAAATGTACACAGAATAAATCTACAGTGGCTTCCACATTTCAACTGAATTTAACACAATTTGCTTTAAAGAAGAATTTCGTTTTTTCTCTTATAAGATAGTTTCTCTGTTTAAAATTTTAAATGCACAAAAATAAAATAATTTTACTTACCTCTCACACAAAGGCAGTTATTGAGCTTTTCTCAATCTTTTATGAGCCTTTGCATATGTTCACACACTATGATCATACCATGCATAATATTTTTATTCTACTTTTCTAATTATTCTTTATATTATAAATATGTTAGTAGAACTTAATTCTCCATTTTTCCTGGAAATTAAAAAAGCCTTTCATAATACAAAGGCAATATACATATTTGTTCTAGTTAAATAAAACAGTACAGGTGAAAAATACACAGATTATTCAAAATGACGAAAATGTAAAATGTGGAAGTTTAAACCAGAATGTTCTGCTTTCTCCCATTTACAATTGAATACATTTTAAAAGGGAACATGTACTTAGCAAGAAATGAAAATCCAGGGAAGCTCCTTTTGAACTCCTGTCTAAATATATAAAATTCACTCATGTCTGTGTGTCTCTTATCTGAATAAACTCCTTTTGTAGCCCATAAATTGAACTGAATTAAGGTTCTCTAAGCAATTTAGGGGACTTCCCTGGTGGCTCAGTGATGAAGGATCTGCCTGCCAATGCAGGAGATGTGGGTTCAGTCCCTGAGTTGGGAAGATCCCCTGGCAACCCCTCCATGACCATTCTTACCTGGGGAATTTCAAGGACAAGAGAAACCTGTCAGGTTATAGTCTATGGGGTCACAAAAGAGTCAGACATGGCTTAGCGACTAAACAACAAAAGCAGCTTAGGAGACTGGTTGCTTATAGAACCCGTCTCCAAAGTTCATTAGAGCATCACTGGAAATTTGATGATTTTTTTTTTTTTTAATGTATAGTGAATCTTCTCTTTGATATAGTGTAGTCTGTGATTGGAAAGCAAGACTTTCATTAGCCTCCTGGGGAAGTGTAGCACAACACTCACTGTCCTCCTAAGAAGAGTGATTGGTTAATCTAGGGCGTTGAATTTGCTCCCTGGTGTATGCAGGCTTGGGGTGAGAACTGGATTTCTAAGCTTCATCATCAGAGATCCTATTTCTCTGCTATGTCCAGAGCAGCACTCTCTCTAATAAATGAGTAGGAGAAGAATATCCACTTAAAGAGGCATCAAATTTTTAACCTGCCCAAGGTACCCACATCTCAGTGGGTCTCATTTATATCACCTTTCTGATCTTGGCTAAGATAAAGGGAAGGCCTCCTCCAACTCCAAGCCCGATATTAAGAGCAGCTTCTCTCTTTTCTTGGAAATGGGTCAGTCATGTTACTATTTACCATTGCTATTTGGACATTTGTTTAAAAATGAGCTTAATGTTGGCATTGATGAGGTCAGAAGAGCTATATATGTATATTATCTCTATATCATCTAGTAAATACTAATTTAGTACTGTCTCAATTCAGTTCAGTTCAGTCGCTCAGTCGTGTCTGACTCTTTGCGACCCCATGAATCACAGCACGCCAGGCCTCCCTGTCCATCACCAACTCCCAGAGTTCACTCAGACTCACGTCCATCGAGTCAGTGATGCCATCCAGCCATCTCATCCTCTGTCATCCTCTTCTTCTGCCCCCAATCCCTCCCAGCATCAGAGTCTTTTCCAGTGAGTCACCTCTTCGCATGAGGTGGCCAAAGTACTGGAGTTTCAGCTTTAGCATCATTCCTCCAAAGAATGTATATTCCCAGGTTGTTTGTATACTTCATGTTCATTACATTTAACATGTCACTGACTATAAGATGCACCATTGTTTTTCATACCACTGCGGTAATGATACTATGCCACACTATCAACAGTAAATTGCACCTCAATTTCAGAGAGGTTAAAATGGTGAAAAATGCATGTCTTAGGATCAGTGAAACATAGTATATAAACACATTTCATAATTTAAACAACTCTAGGAGGTAGGTTCTATCATTATCCTCATTTTGTAGATGAGGAAACTGAGGCATACAGAGTTTCCACAATTTGTCCAAGATCACTCTGCTTTGGACTACAGACAGTCCAACTCCAGGGTCGAAGTTCATAACCATTATACTTTTCTCCTTGCAGATATAGAAAGTCAAAAAAGAAGAGGAGGTTTCAGAAATGTTATTTTAAATATTTCTCTGCATGAGGCGCTCAAAGTTATTTCTGTCTGGAGTTGTCCCCTAACAATCTATTAGTTCAGTTCAATCTCTCAGTTGTGTCTGACTCTTTGTGACCCAAGGACTGCAGCACGCCAGGCCTCCTTGTCCATCACCAACTCCTGGAACTTACTCAAACTCACCTCCATAGTCAGTGATGCCATCCAGCCATCTCATTCTCTGTCATTCCCTTCTCCTCCCACCTTCAAGCTTTCCCAGCAACAGGGTCTTTTCAATTGAGTCAGTTCTTTACATCAGATGGCCAAAGTATTGGACTTTCAGCTTCAGTATCAGTCCTTCCAATGAATATTCAGGACAGATTTCCTTTAGGATGGACTGGTTGGATAGCCTTGCAGTCCAAGAGACTCTGAAGAGTCAACTCCAACACCACACTTCAAAAGCATCAATACTTCAGCACTCAGCTTTCTTTATAGTCCAGCTCTTATATCCATACATGACTACTGGAAAAATCATAGCTTTGACTAGATGGACCCTTTTGGTAAAGTAATGTCTCTGCTTTTTAATATGCTGTCAAGTTGGTCATACTTTTTCTTCTAAGGAGAAGTGTCTTTTAATTTCATGGCTGCAGTCACCATCTGCAGTGATTTGGGAGCCCTCATAAATAAGTCTATCACTGTTTCCATTGTTTCCCCATATATTTGCCATGAGGTGATGGGACCAGATGCCATGATCTTAGTTTTTTGAATGTTGAGTTTTAAGCCAGCTTTTTCACTTTCTTTCATTTTCATCAAGAGGCTCTCTAGTTCTTTCAGTTCAGTTCAGTCACTCAGTCGTGTCTCTCTTTGCAATCCCATGAATCACAGCATTCCAGGCTCTCTGTCCATCACCAACTCCCGGAGTTCACTCAAACTCATGTCCATCTAGTCGGTAATGCCATCCAGCCATCTCATCCTCTGTCATCCCCTTCTCCTCCTGCCCCCAATCCCTCCCAGCATCAGAGTCTTTTCCAATGACTCAACTCTTCGCATGAGGTGGCCAAAGTATTGGAGTTTCAGCTTCAACATCAGTCTTTCCAATGAACACCCAGGACTGATCTCCTTTAGGATGGACTGGTTGGATCTCCTTGCAGTCCAAGGGACTCTCAAGAGTCTTCTCCAACACCACAGTTCAAAAGCATCAGTTCTTTGGCACTCAGCTTTCTTCACAGTCCAACTCTCACATCCATACATGACCACAGGAAAAACCATAGCCTTGACTAGACAGACCTTTGTTGGCAAAGTAATAGCTCTGCTTTTCAATATGCTATCTAGGTTGGTCATAACTTTTCTTCCAAGGAGTAAGTGTTTTTTAATTTCATGGCTGCAATCACCATCTGCAGTGATTTTGGAGTCCCCCGAAATAAAGTCTGACACTGTTTCCACTGTTTCCCCATCTATTTGCCATGAAGTGATGGGACTGGATGCTATAATCTTAGTTTTCTGAATGTTGAGCTTTAAGCCAACTTTTTCACTCTCCACTTTCACTTTCATCAAGAGGATTTTCAGTTCTTCTTCACTTTCTGCCATAAGGGTGGTGTCATCTGCATATCTGAGCTTATTGATATTTGTCCCAGCAATCTTGATTCAGCTTGTGCCTCATCCAGCCCAGCATTTCTCATGATGTACTCCGCAATAAGTTAAATAAGCAGGGTGACAGTATACAGCATGGATATACTCCTTTTCCTATTTGGAAACAGTCTGTTGTTCCATGTCCAGTTCTAACTGTTGCTTCTTGACCTGCATATAGATTTCTCAAGAGGCAGGTCAGGTGGTCTGGTATTCCCGTCTGTTTAAGAATTTTCCACAGTTTATTGTGATCCACACAGTCAAAGGCTTTGGCATAGTCAATAAAGCAGAAGTAGATATTTTTCTGAAACTCTTTTGCTTTTTCAATGAACCAGCGGATGTTTGCAATTTGATCTGTGGTTCCTCTGCCTTTTCTAAATCCAGCTTGAACATCTGGAAGTTCATGGTTCACGTATTGCTGAAGCCTGGCTTGGAGAATTTTGAGCATTACTTTGCTGGTGTGTGAGATGAGTGCAATTGTGTGGTAGTTTGAGCATTCTTTGTTATTGCTTTTCTTTGGGATTGGAATGAAAACTGACCTTTTCCAGCCCTGTGGCCATTGCTGAGTTTTCCAAATTTGCTGGCATATTAAGTGCAGAACTTTCACAGCATCATCTTTTAGAACTGACGTAGCTCAACTGGAATTCCACCACCTCCACTAGTTTTGCTCATAGTGAAGCTTCCTAAGGCCCGCTTGATTTTGCACTCCAAGATATCTGCCTCTAGGTGAGTCATCCCACTATCATGATTATTTTGGTCCTGACAATCTTTTTTGTATAGTTCCTCTGTGTATTTTTCCCATGTCTTCTTAATATCTTCCATACCGTCTCTGCTATAGGTCCATAAATGGTCTATACCATTTCTGTCCTTTATTGTGCTCATCTTTGCATGAAATGTTCCCTTGGTATCTCTAGTTTTTTATTCTAGTATCCAAAAGATGGCTAAGCAATCTGGAAGTGCTGAGTTCTGCGGACCATGTGTCTTTTCTCACTGCAGGCTCACGGGGTGAGAGCATGCATGTGAACAGGTGGCTTCTTCTATAGGTTGTCTAGTGTTATTTCTAGACCTCATCCAAGGTTTAACTTTGCTAGAAAGAAGGCAGTTCTGCCTGCAGTTCCAGGAGAGCATGACTCAGCCTCTGACTGGCTTGGGTGTTAACCACTTTTGACTCTGAGTCCTTCTGACTCTCAACTTTAGGGTTGAGTGGGGAATGCTTTCTTAGGTTTAGTGATTATTAGGAAAATAACTCATGCATTTTCACCCAAATAGGAGCTACTCCTCAGCCTCCTCACCTCTCTTTGCAATCCAAGTGGGATTAATTTTCTTATTTCTTGTCAATTTCATACATGTGTTAGACAATCAGCAGAGATGAGAGTTGAAGAAGTAGCTTCAGGAAACCAGAAATTTAGTTACTATTCTAATTTACAAGCCACGGCTTCAACACATCTCCTCAAGTAAGATTTTACACCATTGCTGCTGTCTTTACGGAGGTGCTTCTCCCAGATTAGCTTCAGTGACCCTTCTCTGCCCTCATAGCACACAGCTCCCTTAAAGAGCACCTCTCACACTGTATTGTAATTGCTTGTCTGTCTGTCTCTCTGTCTTCACTACCTACTTTGAGTTCTGTGGTGCAAATATCTGTGTCAGTCTTGCCCTGGACTAGAGCTGACTCAGCGTAAAGTCTACATTGCAGAAGTCATTAGTGGCATTAAAGGTCCCCAGCGCTGCCTTCCCTGTCTAAAGCAGAGCATCACTTACTTTCTGCTTTCTGCTCTGGTTACCCATGGAGCCCTGTGTGGTGCTGGTGTGAGAGCAGGGACCAAGGTTAACTTTGTTCCTCCATGAATTCTTGGCATCTAGCCAGTTCTCAAGGCAGATTTTAAAAAATTAACTATTTTACTTGGAAGATAATTACTTTACAGTATTGTGATGGCTTTTTGCCATACATCAGTATGAACTGGCCATGGGTAGACATGTGTCCCCTCCTCTCAGCTCCCTCCCTGCCCTGCCCCTCCGGGTTGTCACAGAGCTTTGCATGCCCCACGTCATAGATCAGACTCACATGCTCATCTATTTTACATATGGCAGTATATACGTTTCAGTGCTATTCTCTCAAATCATCCCACCCTCTCCTTCTCCTACTGAGTCCAGAAGCCTGTGTCTTCTTTATATCTGTGTTTCCTTTGCTGCCTTGCACTTAGGATAGTCAGCACCATCTTTCTAGTTTCCATTTGTGTTAATATACGGTGTTTGTCTTTCTCTTTCTGACTTACTTCATTCCCTACAATAGGCTCTAATAGGTTCATCTACCTCATTAGAACTGATTCAAATGCATTCCTTTTTACAGCTGAGTAATATTCCATTGTGTGTATGTACCACGACTTCCTTATCCATTCGTCTTCATGGCAGATATTTTAAAAACAGTTTGAAAATGAATGAATGAATTAGAGCCATGAGACTTCAAATGGAATTTCATGGAAGGATTTTTCCTCTTTCATTTACTCACTTATTGTATTGAATACCTTATGTATAGCAGGCACTGTATTTATGTCTGAGTGGGGAGGTAGCAATTCAATACAGAGGGAAAAACTAGGTTGAAGAGGCACAGTCAGGGAATTTCCTGGTGGTCCAGTGGTTAGGATTCTGAGCTTCTACTGCAGGGTTCAGTCCCTGGTTGGGAACTAAGATTCTGCAAGCTGTGTGGTGTGGCCAAAAAAAGAAAAGGCACAATCAGAAAGGGCCTGTACCTGGGCATAGTGAAGGAGGAGGGCAAGGGGTGAGGACACGCTTGTTAGAAAGACGGATGACTTGAGGAACTAATGTTTAGCTGGATTGTGTTTAAAAAAAAAAAAGGCTAAATGAAAGAGATGAAGGGATGGGAATACAAGGTGAGAATTCCAGGCCAAGGGAAGTATTTTATGATGCAGTCTCAGGGAGAAGAGAGAGGAACTCTGCTGTAGAAACTGCAAGAAGCTGAATGGTACTGCTCAGAGCACAGAGGGCCAGGTGGCACCTGTCAGAAGTGAGACCCAAGGAGGGCAGATCTCAGTGGTCTCAGTTGTCAGGTAGGGAGTCAGGCTTTACCCAAGGCAGATGGAGAGTGACTGATGGGCTGTGAGCGTGGGATAACATCATCAGGTTTATTTTCAGGAAGCTACTCCAGCTGCAGAATGAATTGGGGGAGGTGAAGAGATTAAAGACTGGGTATGAGAGGTGAGGTAGTAGGGGCTGCAAAGTTGGAGAAGGGTCTAGTGTGGCTTATGTTTTCAGACAACCTGAAACAGAATCAACCGAATCACTGAAGTCCAAGTAGCATGTCGTTTTATTCCACATCAACCTTTACTCTTCCTCTTTGGGCCTTTCTGGAGGATATTGACAGGGTTTCCCTGGTGACTCACATGGTAAAGAACCTGCCTGCAATGCAGGAGGCCCAGGTTCGATCCCTAGGTTGGGAAGATCCCCTGGAGAAGGGCATGGCAACCCACTCCAGTATTCTTGCCTGGAGAATTCCATGGACTAAAGCACCTGGAGGGCTACAGTCCATGGAGCTGTAAAAAGTCAGACATGACTGAGCAACTAACACGCATTGACAGATGCTGGATTGGTACGGGTGTGAGTGCTGAGGTCTAAGACGATCTGCTGTGAAACCTCACCCCAGTGAGAAGAGTCAGTGGCAAAGAAAAGGGACCTCCAGTGGAGAGAATGAATTATCACTCATAAAGATGCTGTGAAAGACAGCCTTCCCTTGGAATGTGCTGTCAGCAAAAACTTTGATTAGACCAAGGTACTCCCACGATGTAGTATGTTCCAGAATCTTGGCACGTGGACATTTGTAATTTGCAAAAGTAAGTTCAATATCATAGTATACTTTATCGTTGGAAAGCAGGCAAACAAAAAGAAGCTCTCTTGTTTATACTATAAAACTAAAAGATACTAAAGTAGACAGAATCACCCCAGCTGTGGGATATGCAAATATTCTGTGTATTATGTGTGTTGGTTCCTGACCGGGGCCTGGAGGAAAACTAGAATCTGCTGTAGAATGTGGAGGAGTAGTGGCAGAGATAGTTATGCTTGGAGGGGTGGGGGGAAGATCAAGAAAGTTTGAGAACAGTGAATTAAGGTCATATAAATGCCTTAGTCATAAAACTGAGAATTTATTTTTATATTCTGCATTTATTCAAATACAACAAAGTCACATATTACATCTATTATGCCACACTCTGGTAGCCAGTGAGACCCAGAGACTAAGAAGGGACAAGCCTGTCCCCAGGAGTACCTGACTAGTAGAGAAGACAGACATGGGAATGATTAATACCCTAACATCCGGGGTCCCCAACCTCTGGGATCTAATCCCTGATGATCAGGGGTGGAGCTGATGTAATGATAATAGAACCCGCCTGCCAATGCAGGAGATGGAAGAGATGTGGGTTTGATCCCTGGGTCAGGAAGATCCCATGGAGAGGGCATGGCAACCCACTCCAGTATTCTTGCCTGGAGAATCCCATGAACAGAGGGGCCTAATGGACTACAGTCCATAGGGTCACAAAGAGTCACACGTGACTGAAGTGACTTTGGAGGCATGCATGCATGCACAATAAAAGTAATGCACTTGAATCATCCTGAAACTAACGCCCCAACCCCATGGAAAAACTGTCTTCCATAGAACTGGTCCCTGGTGCCAAAAGGCTAGGGACAGCTGGTCTAATGTGATAAGTAGCACAGTGAGCAGGTACAGAGAACACAGAGAGGAGAGGGACTGATTTCTAGTTATTTAATTGTGTTTAGAGTTGACAACACGAATCGCCATTGGGGAACATGTATAATCCTATATACTAATATAAATATTAAAAAATCCCACGAAGCCTATTATCCTCACAGCCTCCCATGAAGGGCATGGGAGAGGTGTACAAGGGGGAGACGACCTGCCTGAGGGACAAGCCCCATTTGACCAGCGTCATCAACTTCATATCAAAGGGGATTTTGAGTCTAGCCATTTCTGTGACATCACATTATAGGTGTTTGTCTTTTTTTTTTTTTTTAATTTAGGTTTCATTTCAGGGACCAAACCTAGTTAACATTTTGAGATATTGAAGCCCATAAGGAATTTGTTAAGAACAACAGCTTAAGAACTTCAAAATGTGTTCTCCTGACAATCTGTCTCCTATTTTACAAGCTCACTTTACCAATGTGTCAAGGAAAGGCCAGGCTTAGGAAGCAAACAGGCCTGGATCAAACCTGTCTCCACACTCACAGTCATCATAGGCAAGCATTAGAACACTCTGGTCCAGTTCCCTGTGTGTCACACTTAAGAACTAAGATTAAACAGTAAGATGTGACTGCAGGCACCCTAGTAGGCATCTGACTCTGTCTCTAGAACCACCCCAGTCCCAGCTACCAGCTCTCATCTGTGTGCTTAGTCACTCAGTCATGTCCGACTCTTTGCGACCCCATGGACTGCAGCACACCAGGCTCTGCTGTCCCTGGGGATTCTCCAGCCAAGGATACTGGAGCGGGTTGCCATGCCCTCCTCCAGGGGATCTTCCTGACCAGATATCGAACCCAGGTCTCCTGCATTGGAAGCACATTCTTTACCATCTGAGCCACCAGGGAAGTCCCAGCTTTTTTTTTTCCCTCTCAATATGAGTCCTATCAGAAAACGGTTGACAGCCTCCAGCCTATGACACTCTGAATGCTATGTCCCCTGCCTCTTTTAACTCTATTTTTCATAATCTAGTTCACTGTTCTCTACCCACACCTGCCCTCCTTAAATCCCTCCAACATATCCCTTCTGCTGGGAGACTCCCTTAGCACATGGTACTTTCATCCTTGTCTAGCTCCTAACATCCTCTTGATCTCACTTCAGACAACACTCTTCAGGCAAATACACCCTCACTCCCGGAGGGGCAGTTTCTCATAGCGCCACGCTCTGTGTTTCATTATTTCTTTAATAGGCTGCTTCTTTGATTAACGACAAGCTTTCCCACTAGCTTTCGTCATCCGGACCGCAGGGATCCTGTTCTTGTTTACCATTGTAGGCTGTCACCGAACCCAGCTTGGCACATAGACACTCAAAAGAGAATAATGAACCAAGCGACCTAACAAGTGAAATCAGCCGGTCTTGTTCCTTTCTTGGTTTTGGTTTTGATTCCAATAAACCACAGAGCTAAACTGTCTACCTAGGTTAGGAATTTCCTACAACAGGATTTCTTAACTTGGGTGTCCCCGCTTCTGACCTGCTATCACTTCATCTCTGAGTTATGTCCATGTGCGGGCGGATGGGAAGACTTCCATTGGCAAGGCGAGAGACTGATTTGCGTCGGATTTCACCGGGGGGGTCTCTGCCCATCCGCCCCAAAGACCCACAGTTGCTGTGGGCATCTCACGCCGCCTCTTGGCATCCTTGAGGATCCCTGGGGCGCGCTGTCTCCGGAGGCTTCTAGGCTCGCGCCCCGGGGACGGTCCCCGCTCCCCCGGATGAAGCCGACCTGGTTCAGCCCTTTCCGCCGGGGCAGCGCGCGTCCCGGAGCCTGTGAACTCGGACGGCAGAGTCCAGGCGGTGCCAGGTGAGGGGCCGCCCGGGGGGGACGCGGCTGGCATCCCCGCAACCGCGCGCCCAGCCGGAGGCGGGCGGGCGCCGGCGCCTTCGGAGACGCGGGCTCGAGGGGGGCGCGGCCTCGGGGCGCGGGCCCGCCCCCGCCGCCGGGGCCGCCCACCCGGCCGGCCGAGCGCGCCCCACCCGCGCCGCGCCCGGCTTCCGACTTCCCGGCTGCGAAGCTGTGCGGCCTCGCGCTCCGCCCGCCCGGCCCGCAGACGCGCCATGGGCCCCGAGCGCAGCCTGGTGCTGGGCGGCCTCCTCGCCCTGGCCGGGCTGCTGGAAGGCCGGCTGGTGCGCCAGGAGGAGGCCGGCTTCGGCGAGTGCGACCGCTTCTTCTACGCCGGGACCCCGCCCGCGGGGCCGTCTGCCGCTGCCCACGTGAGGATCTGTCAGCGTTCCGAGGGCGCCGAGCGCTTCGCCACCCTGTACAGCACCCAGCACCGCATCCCGGTGTACTCGGCGTTCCGCGCCGCGCGCCCGGCGCCCCTGGGCGCGGAGCCGCGCTGGCTGGTGGAGCCGCAGGTAAGCCAGGCGCTTCCCGAGCCGGGTCGCCGGACTGGCTTCGCAGGGCGCTTGGCGCTCCCGCGAGCGGTCGGGAGGGGAACGGCGACCCCGGGCTTCGATGCCGGGGTCCGGAGACCCGGGTTTCCGACCTTCCCCGCTGCGCCCCCGTAATTACAGCCTGCCTAGTCCCCTGTCGACACCGCGGGCCGGAGCTCGGCCATCTGCGAGCCTGAGATGAAGCTACAAGGGTCCGAGGTTCCCAGTAGGCGGTGGTTCTACAGCGTAGACATCTGCAGTGTCTCATTCATTTCCTGAACTGTGAGGAGTGTGAGGTGGTGACCCAGGAGATCAGTCGGATCTGCAGGACGCGGGGGCTGGGCGCTCACAAGTTGTTGCCACGATTCTGCGGGATGGGTGGGTAGATGAAGGCTCAGAGAGGCCGCCAAACTGGCGGAAAGATAAGGTCGGTCTTCCTTCTAGGGAAAGGCTTTTCTTCTGCAGAAGCCACCTGAGCCGGAAAAGCCTTCCCTTCTGCACAAGACATCGAGTAAATCCCATCTGAAGTTGTGTTGGCTTGTGCCGTGCGCGCAGTCGTGTCCGACTCTGCGACCCCATGGACGGTAGCCCGCCAGGCTCCTCTGTCCATGGAATTTTCCCAGGCAAGAATACTGAAGTGGGTTGACATTTCCTTCGCCAGGGGATCTTCCCGACCCAGGGATGGAACCGACGTCACCGGTGCCGCCTGCAATGCAGGCGGATTCTTCACCTGCTGAACTTAGGACAGTGAAATAAAGTTACAGATGTTTTAGAAATGGGATGGGTGAGTTACAAGTAGTAGGCAGCCATTGACTGCCTCCAGCTAATGGGAGGGACAAACCAGTTTTTCCTGACTATTTATATCCGTTGCTATATTATCAGACCGCTTGGAGAATCAGGTGGTCTCTCAGGGGGTTTGTTTGGGTTCTGTCTGGTGAGAGTGACCAAACATTCCGAGAGGTCCCCAGAGGTCCTGCTGAACCTGCCTTAATACATTCTGCCCTAGTCAGCTCAGCCAGCCTCTGTCTAGAAGTCTGGGTCAGGCTCCCCTGCCCAACAACAAGGGCACTTCATCCATGGGGGGAGAGGGTAGCTGAACATGCAGCCCACCCATTTTTTTTTTTCTTTTAAAGAACTGGCTGACCTTGATCTTTTTTTTTTTTTTTCCAATGTTTTCATTGAAGTATAGTTGATTTACATCAGCCTGCCCCTTCCTGATGGCCACAGCTGCCCAGGACCACACCATGAGCAGGGGACTGGCTTTCTGTTGTTTTATTCAGAGCCCTGGGTTGTAATTTCTATCATCTCACTCAGCTATTTCTAGCTCTAAGACCTTGACCAGATCTCAGGCCATCTGCACCTCTGTTCTCTTTACCTTCTTCACATCCAGCTGATGAGCTCAGGCTTGTGAAAAAGCCTTGGTAAATTAGATACTCTAAGATACTCTAAGGCATACACTGGGGCTTCCCTCAGATGGTAAAGAATCTGCCTGCAAGGCAGGAGACCTGGGTTCAATCCCTGGGTCAGGAAGATCCTCTGCAGAAGGGAATAGCTACCCATTGCAGTATTCTTGCCTGGAGAATTCCATGCACAGAGGAGCCTGGCAGGCTCCAGTCCATGGGTCACAAAGAGTCAGACACGACTGAGCGACTAACACTTTCACCCTTCAAGGCATGCTTTAATCCAAAGTTACTTTGCCCCCATCTTCACCCCTAGAGCTCTCTGAGGGTCCCCCAGCTCCGCATTATGCTTGTGATGGCAGGCTGTGAAGAAAACAGATGACCTGGTCCTATCTCCCTAAGGATCTCGTGGATGGCTTGGGCAGCCAGAATATACACGCGAGGAGGGTACCAGGATGCATGCTGAGCAAATTTCAGTTAAACCGAGAACTCTTACATTTAGTAATTACCCACTGTGTGCCAGGGGAACAGAGTGATACTCCAAGATTCAAAGGCTTCCTGGGTGGGAGAGGTGGCTTTGCTTCTCATTAGAGCCTCAATTTAAGCCTCAGTTCTCCCACTGGCTCATTGTAAACTTGGGCAGGTTGACTTGGAGGTAATAACAGGGTGATTCTGAGAATTAATGAATTACTCTATACAAGGTTCTCTGAGGAGTGCCTGATACATCAGCCCTAGGTGTTATTATAACATAAGCCAAACACCCTCTGTTTAAAAAGGCAAGCAAAGTCCTATTAGATTTAATCTGTCTTGGAGGTGAGAGGAGAGAGCCTTTGGGTCAGGGTGACATTTGCGCTGTGCCCAGAAGGATGTTCAGAAGGGAGACAGGGATGAGGCCATTCCCAGCAGAGGGAAAATGCTTAGTGGGAAGCTTGTGGCTGATTCAGGGATTCGTGTGGAGGGAGTGGTCTGAGCAGCTGAACCAGTACCAGGGGGCAGATGATGGTCAACTTGTGCTCAGACTGAAGGGGAGTGGTAGAAGGGAGGGGTTGGGAATGGAGTGATCAAGGAAGTTTGAGGGGTGGGGGGGGGAAGCATTTAGGCACTTAATAAAGGAGCCCGAGGAGAAGGAAATGGCAGCCCACTCCAGTGTTCTTGCCTGGAGAATCCCAGGGATGCAGGAGCCTGGTGGGCTGCTGTCCATGGCATCGCACAGAGTCGGACACGACTGAAGCGACTCAGCAGCAGCAGCAGCAAAGGAGCCCAAAGGAGCATGATTCGTTCAGGAGAGAAGAAATGGACAGGATTTTCAGGGAGGTGGTGGAGACTCTGGGCCCTGGGAAGTGAGGAATAGGTCTGGGGGATGAAATAGGATGGGGAAGGAGGAAGGAGCCGGTAGGGTGGGAGGTGGTTGTTTTTTAGTCATGAAGTCGTGTCCGACTCTTAGCAGCTCCATGAACTGGAGCCCATTAGGCTCCTCTGTCCTTGGGATTTCTCAGGCAAGAATATTGGAGTGGGTTGCCATTCCCTTCTCCAGGGGAATCTGCCCAACCCAGGGATCGAACCATCTCCTGCATTGGCAGGCAGATTCTTTACCTGCCGAGCCATCGGGGAAGCCCAGGGCTTGGGAGGGGGCAGCTTGAGAGGTAGAAGGTGCTGCTGCTGCTGCTAAGTCGCTTCAGTCGTGTCCGACTCTGTGCGACCCCAAGACGGTAGCCCACCAGGCTCCCCCGTCCCTGAGATTCTCCAGGCAAGAACACTGGAGTGGGTTGCCATTTCCTTCTCCAATGCATGAAAGTGAGAAGTAAAAGTGAAGTCGCTCAGTCGTGTCCGACTCTTAGCGACCCCGTGGACTGCAGCCTAGCAGGCTCCTCCGCCCATGGGATTTTCCAGGCAAGAGTACTGGAGTGGGGTGCCATTGCCTTCTCCGGTAGGAGGTGCAGCAGTTCAGAAAAGTCCAGGAGGCCAGGGTCCCCTCCTGGGGAGGTGGGAGTGGTCTGGTGGCTGAGCCCAGCCGGAAGGATGCTTTCATCTGCAAGGCAGGGTTGTGCTGCCCACCGTCCCTTCCCACCCCGGTGTCTGGCCAAGTCAGCCAGGAGCCAGCGGGTATTAAGTGGAAGGCAAGGAAGGCGAGACAGGGGAGAAGCTGCCAGATCACAAGGCTGGCGGGCCCTGGAGCTCACTGCAGCAAACCTGCCTCCCCGAGCCTGCCTCCCCGCCAGCGTGCCTGCTGCAGAAAGATGCTCAGGGTTCAACGTGGACTTCAGCTGCTTCCAAGCCCTCTGTAACGCTGAGTCACCTAGTGCCCATGTCACTTTTTTGTGAGGTCAGCATTACCAAGAGGCCCAGGAGACAGAAGAGGAAGAGGCAGGGACCAAAGGAACTGGGTGTTCGCCTTCAGGTGAGTCAAGCAGGGCTGTTCTGACCCTGGGGCTCCCAGAGTTCAAGGCAGCCGTTCTCAAAGCTGTTCTGCAGTCTCCCTTTGGGAAAAGAAAAGAAAACCTCCTAAATCCAAGGTGATGAAAACTTAGTCACCACCTGTGTACTTAGAACCTTTAGGGTGTTGGCTGCCCATTGCCTCTAGGACAAAGTTCACGCTGCAGAATGCATGTTACAAGGCCCCCATTCCCCAGGCTCCTGTCTGCAGCTCCAGCCTGTCTCCCACCCCTCCCCACTCCCGTGGACTGTTCTAGCATTCTCCAACTGCCTGGAGGACCTCTCTTCACCATCTGTTGGTCACGGTTGTTCCTTTGCTCACGCTCAGTCCTTTCACCCTGAACACCCATCCTACACTGCCCCCATCTCGCCCTTCACAGCTTCCCCTACTCCATCCTTGAAGACTGTCCGGTGTCACCTCCTCCAGGAAGAACAGCCCACCTGAGTGAGGGCCACCTCCTGAGTTAGACCACTCTGCAGCATTCCCTCTAATTTCTCTATTATTGTACTTACCGCATGGTTTTATAAAGGGCTTCCTAGGTGGCTCGGGCTTCCCTTGTGGCTCAGCTGGTAAAGAGTCACCTGCAATGCAGGAGACCTGGGTTCGATCTCTGGGCTGGGAAGATCCCCTGGAGAAGGGAAAGGCTACCCACTCCAGTATTCTGGCCTGGAGAATTCCATGGACTATACAGTCCATGGGGTCTCAAAGAGTAGGACATGACTGAGGGACGTTCACTTTCCCTGGTGGCTCGGTGGGAAAGAATTCACCTGTTAATGTAGGGGACACAGGTTCGATCCCTGGCTTGGGAAGATCCCCTGGAGAAGGAAATGGCAACCCACTCAGTATTCTTGCCTGGAGAATCCCATGGACAGAGGAGCCTGAGGAGCTACAGTCCTTAGGGTTGCAAAGAGTTGGATATGGCTGAGCATGCCTGCATGCGTGTGTGCGCACACATGCGTGCGCATACACACACACACAGCTTTATAACTACCTGCTCACGGTTTTGTCTCAAAAGTGTGAGCTTTTGAGAGCTGAGGGCTGCATTTTACTCATACTTGGATTTCTAATGCCTAGGACATTAAAAAGCACTCAGTAAGTTCTGGATAAAATCATGTGATGTTCGGAGGTTCAGTCAAGCAGCAGGAGGTGAGATATTCTGCTGAGCTTTCTTGGTGGAGAGCTGCCTGCTTTAGAAGCTTGCCTCCCAGCTGGCCAGCTGCCACTGTTCCAAACATATTCCCTACACAGAGCTGGAACCTTCCTCTAAATCCATCCCACCAGTTCTAACTCTGATGTTTGGAACTACCTCAAATGTTTAGCTCTCTTTAACTTCATATAACTGGAGAAGGAAATGGCAACCCACTCCAGTATTCTTGCCTGGGATATCCCACGTACAGAGAGGAGCCTGGCAGACTACAGTCGATGGGGTCCCAGTGACTGGGACAAGACTTAGCAACTAAACCACCACGACCAGGTGTCATATAACAGGGCCCCACATTTGAGGGGCCTTCTGAGGGACATAATGAGAACTGCAAAGGAAGCAGAGAAGACAGAAAGGTGTTGCAGGTATTATGTGTAATGTGGTCACGTTTAAATTGAGAATGGGGAGAGGCAAGAAAGAGATGGGATAGCGTGTGTGCCTATTAGCAGGATGGAAATGATCTGAAGGGTTTGCAGTCAGAACTGAGGACTGGGTTCTGGTTTAGTACAGGGAGCCTCAACCTTCCAGCCGCTCAACTTATTTCCATTTAATGGAAGAATTTTTGGATAATGTACTAGTGATATCTTTGCAAAAGATCTTGTCAATTTATACCAGAAGCCAGCATATAAGATCCTGTCATTTTCTTTTTAAAACATTCTTTTTTTGGACATGCAACATGTGGGATCTTAGTTCCCTGACCAGGGATTGAACCCATGCCCCTGCAGTGGGAGCCCAGAGTAACCACTGGACCAGCACGGAAGTCCTGAAGTCCTTGTCATTTTACAAATGTGACTGTTGGAAGGAATTGGCTTTATAGTCTGCCTAAACTTATTTAGTCTTACAAAGATACTGTGAGGTAGATCTTATTTATTCTCTTCATTGTAGATATGAGGCAGCTGGCTCAGAGGGGTTCATCAATTGTTGTGCCCAAGGTCACATAGCTTGGATTCGAACTCACGACTAGTTGCTCCTAGTTTGGAGCACTTTTGTTTTACTGTGGAGATTTTTGACCTCCCGTGGTTCCACTGCTTTAGTCATAGGACTTTAATTCTCATCTTTCAGGGAAAGTGGAAGTGTGCCTGCTCAGTTGTGTCCAACTCTTGCAACCCCATGGACTGTAGCCTACCAGGCCCCTTGTCCGTGGGACTGTCCAGGCAAGAATACTGGAGTGGGTAGCCATACCCTTCTTCAGGGGATCTTCCTGGCCCAGGGATGGAACCTGAGTCTCCTGCATTGCAGGCAGATTCTTTATTGCCTTGAGCCGCCAGTGCATCTTTCACACGGGAATCTTAATTTCTACCCCATTTCTCTTTCCCCACCGTCACAGGACAAGTGGGAGCACGTATCTGGCCATGTGAATGTTGTTTAGGTGTCAGTGACTCTAGAGTAAAGCAAATATTTTGGTCAGTGGCAAAAGTATTTTCCTAAAGGGCCCAGTGAAGTCATGGTTCAGATCTTAGTAAATGTACCTGAACAGTTGTCACAGCTAGAACCTCAGTTAAGTCTTTAATCTTTCATTTCCATCCGTACATTTTTGCTTATATCTTCTGAAGCTGTTAGACGCACTGTTTTGTTTATTCTAACACCAGCCCTCTTTTTATTGTGTCAGAGAACAGATACAAAGGAGATATCATACACTGACATCCCTGGGTAAGGGGCTCAGCAAACAGGACATTGCTGATTCTTTCTTCTTCATTACGAAACCTGACTTCAGATCCTTGCTCTATCATTTACAAGCTGTGTAATCAAATTCTTCCAGTCCTATTTTTCTGATCTGTCCATTAAAGATAACAACAATGTTGACCTCATAAAGTAGTTATGACAAACAAGATAACACATATAAGCGTGTAGCATAGAACCTGTAATATGGTGAGGTCTTAATAGTAATGTGTACACTATTAAAGTCTTCCTCTAATAGGTGTTAGACACGCATACGCACACGAATGGAATGCTGGATTAGATAGGTAACTCCTGCAACCCTGCATGTCTGTCTTAAAACATCCACCTGTGTATCTTCTCAAATGCTTGGTATGTGTCCCACAGTCACATAATAGGTGCTCAGAAGGTATATGGTGAGAGACAGTGAATGGAAGATAGATGGATGGGTGGATGGATATAGGTGATTGGAAAAACCAAAACAAAACAGAGGCCAGAGATCCGCCGCCCTCCCTGTCCTGAGCAACCAGAAGATGTATTGTCATAAAGCAAACAGTGAGCAATTGCATTCCAGGCTCCTGTGCTGAGCCCGAGGAGTGCCGGGCAGCGCCTGACTCACAGGGCTGGTTCCACAGTCAGTTGCTCACAATTTCTTCTTAGCAGGTAGTAAAAACAGGAGTCACGCATTCTCCCCTTTGCTGCCTTTTTCTCCTTTTATGGCTTTTTCTTCATCTTTGAATCTAGTGTCTCCATCAGATTCGTGGTTGCTCTCAGGAGCAAGTTAGGGTACTTGCCCTGAATTGGGAGAACACTTGAGTGACTCTTTGTCCTGGAATTGTCTAGTGTGATGGACCTGTACACCATTCTTTCAGTCCAGAATTAAACTTGGGCAGTTTAGGGAAAGGAACTGTCATTTATTAATCCCCTACTATGTGCAAGGATCTTCACAAATTAGCTCATTCATAGAACAACTCTAGGTCTTATGATCCATGGTTTGTGGTTTAGGAAACTGACGTTCAGAAGCATTAAATAGCTTATCCAAGGTTAAGTTTGCAGCTGCTTATGCTGCCTCACTCCAAAGCTCTTAGCTCTCTTTTTGCTCTGTCATGCTGCTTTCCAATGGCAATGTCAGTATTTTCTCTCCAGATTCTCAATGGACTGGGGTGTTATTTTCATTTTACTGAATTAATCCAGTTCTTTGGATGTTGTCTGGCTGGGCTTCTAGCACACTGTTCTGGAAATCTCAGTTACAATTCATGGTGATTGAATGGAGCTTGCCTTGAGGAATAAAGATTTTATTTGTTGGGTTTCAAATTCTTCTTCCTTTCAAACTGACAACTCTACAAGTGGAAATATGAGAAGTTAAATGCTCCCACTTGCCAGTAGTATTCATTGCCAGGGCTCTGGTCTTGCTCCCAGAGTTCCTGTTTGGTCAACAGTGTCTTTTCCTTCAAGTTGCATATCATATCTTCTGAGTGGTCCTGCGGCCTGTTGGTTCCACAGAACTTGACACATATGCAGCATCATTCATTGCCTACTGACATAGCAATTTGGCCATTGAAAGGAAGGAGACATAGGAAAGAAACCAACTCTTCGAGTGAACCCAAAATAGAAGCACCATTTAGTATTCCAGTCATGCTTTTACTGACCCAGTGCCTGACAGACGTGTGGCTCATTCAAAGGAGGTCAAATGAGGGCATTTTATATTTTTAATCAAAATTGAAAAATGAGTACTTCTCCTTTTTCACAGTCAATAGGTGACTGAACTAGGGTATGAAGACATAAACTGCAGGTTCCAGTTGACTTGCACCTTCATTTTAGGGGTGATTGAATTGACGAGGAGGCATGATGGAACAGGGACCATGGGAGGAGATGGCCACTATTTACGCATCTGAAAGACTCGGCGTCCGCCACAGTCTCAGAATATGCAGGAAGCACAGAGAAAGGAAAACTGGGCTTATGAACCATGAAAAATCTTTTCTCATTATTGAATATTTCTATTGTATCTGAAACCATGGAACCTGTGATGATATCGGATGCCTCCTTCACGGCCAGGTGGGACCGTTTGGGATGGTTGATGGCCTTGCTTCTGTGCCTCACCCAACAGACTTCATCCCTCTAAGCCCTACCATCTGTACCCCGAGGTTCAAGCTGCCACCATCTTCATCCAGGCCTCTGCAAAACAGCTGCCCAACTGGCTGACCTATCCCACCTGGGTCTCCTTTAGCCTTCCTCCACCAGAAAGTCAGAGAAAGTCTTTCAAAACATTTGTCCTGTCTCCAGCGACCTCACTGGAAACCCTTCAAGGGGTCCCCATTTCTCGTCAGATATGATCCTTATCGGGGTCTCCAGAATCCTGTGTGGTCGGCCTCCCAGTCCCCTCCCAGCCTTATCTGCTGTCACACGTTGCCAGGCCTTAACCTCTGTCCGCTTTGGCTTCTTGCTGTTTTGGTTTTGTTGTGTTTTTAATTTCTGTGTTCTCTTGCGTCATAGAGTCTTTGTACCTACTGGACATTTTTGTCTTCCATGATGTTCCCAACTACGTAGCTACCAATGAGATGCTAGTCACTCAGGCGTGTCCAATTCTTTGTGACCCCATGGACTGTAGCCTGCCAGGCTCCTCTGTCCTTGAGATTCTCCAGGCAAGAATACTGGAGTGGGTTGCCATTTCCTTCTCCAGGGGAATCTTCCCACCCCAGGGATTGAACCCAGATCTCCTGCGTGGCAAGCAGATTCGTTACCATCTGAGCCACCAGGAAAGCTGTCAGCTGCCAATAATACTCTCTAAAGGCACCAAACACACCTTTCTTTGCTAGTGTGGTACAAATATACATTTATTTGTATGACTGAGTGCCCCTGACTAGACTGCGAGTTCCATGCATGCAGGATACAGGCCTGTCACGCTCACCATCCTAACACAGAGGCTGGTAGCCTTTTCTATAAAGGGCCACAGAGTAAATAGTTTAGACTTTGGGGCCATTTGGTCTCTATTGCAACTATTCAACTTGGCTTTTCTAGCACAAAGCAGCCACAGACAATGCATAAATGAGTAAGCGTGGCTATGTTCCAAGAAAATTTTATTTATGAAACAGGTGGTGGGCTGGATTTGGTGCACAGACTGTGGCTGGCCAACTCCTGGTCTAGCACGATGCCAGCCCAGAGTATGTGCTTATTAGTCAATGCTGTTGAATATTGAGCACTCAGCAGGTATGGGTTGAGCCTTGGCATTGAAATCTGAAAACTGTGCAGTCTTATTCCTCTTAGGGCATGGCAGCCCTAGATTGAGACCTACAGTCAATTTCCAGGAACTTTTTTAATGTGGTGCTGGTGGTGGTTCTTTATATTAGGCCTTTTTAGGACTGAGAGGCTTCACTTTCACTTTTCACTTTCATGCATTGGAGAAGGAAATGGCAACCCACTCCAGTGTTCTTGCCTGGAGAATCCCAGGGAAGGTGGAGCCTGGTGGGCTGCCATCTGTGGGGTCACACAGAGTCAGACACAACTGAAGCAACTTAGCAGCAGCAGCGGCAGCAGGATGATAAAAGTAATCATGTGCTTATGGGTAAAAAAATTTTTTTGAGCATTTTGGAAGTATATAAAGAAAAAGATCCCTCTTCTAACAGATAGCCAGTCTTCACAGTTTGTGTGTATGGGTTGTGTGTATGAGTGTGTGTGTGTAACATTCCAGAAATATCCATCACATACAGAGAGACCTGTGCATTCTCACATCCTTTCTTCTGGTCAAGCATTAGCATCCTTTTGAATTCTGTGAAGCCATGTTTAACTAGCCTCTCAAACAATCAGCACCCCCATGGAGTGGGAGAGAGAAGGGACTTTTTTTTTTTTTGAGAAGGGACTTCTGATGAGCAAATTTGCACAGAAGCATAAACAGTTTGTCTCATGAAGCACTTTCATGTAATAAATATTTAGAAGGCCTGGGGACTCGAAATGCAAAGTCTATTTCATTGCCTTCTTTTACAACTTTAAAGTCATGTATAACTGACAGGTGGCCTGAAATAATGCCTTCTTCACCCTGCTGAGTAGATGAAGTGTTATCCTCTACATTAAGAAGAGAATGGGCCTGGGGTGACCCTGGGCTGCCTGAAGTCACAAGGCCAGTAAGTGGCAGAGCTGAAGGGATCTCGTTTCCAACCCGGTGTTCCGTCACTGCTGCCGAACAGTCTCACCTTTAGAGAAACTTGAAGCAAAGCACATTCACAAAAGCCTGGAAAGAAAAGAAAGTGAAGTCGTGTCCGACTCTTTGTGACTCCATGGACTTTATCCCACCAGACTCCTCCATCCATGGAATTTTCTAGGTAAGAGTACTGGAGTGGGCTGCCATTTCCTTCTCCAGGGGATCTTCCCAACCCAGGGATTGAACCCCAGTCTCCCTTATGGAGGGCAGATGCTTTACTGTCTGAGCCACCAGGGGATCCCACAAAAGCCTGGAGGTGAGGTCAAAGAAAGGGAAATGATATTGCATACTGCTGCTGCTAAGTCATTTCAATCCTGTCCGACTCTGTGCGACCCCATAGACGGCCTGAGGGCAGACTTACTAGCCTCAGAGGCTGTTGGTGACACAACATGGAAAGCAGATGCTGTCTTTTGTGCTAAAGACGAGGTCTTAAGCTTTAACAGGTTGAGGAGGATTGAGTAAGTGTTAGTGTTAGTCGCCCAGTCATGCCCGACTCTTTGTGACCCCATGGACTACAGCCCACCAGGCTCTTCTGTCCATGAGATTTTCCAGGCAAGGATACTGGAGTGGGTTGCCATTTCCTTCTCTATAAGGAGGATTGAAGTTGGATCCAAATAAATCATTTCCTAATATGAGACCTAGAGCCAGACGTCCTGGAATGTGAAGCGAATTCAGCCTTAGGAAGCATCTCTATGAACAAAGCTAGTGGAGGTGATGGAATTCCAGTTGAGCTATTTCAAATCCTGAAAGATGATGCTGTGAAGGTGCTGTACTCAATATGCTAGCAAATTTGGAAAACACAGCAGTGGCCACAGGACTGGAAAAGGTCAGTTTTCATTCCAATCCCAAAGAAAGGCAATGCCAAAGAATGCTCAAACTACCGCACAATTGCACTCATCTCACATGCTTGCAAAGTAATGCTCAAAATTGTCCAAGCCAAGCTTCAGCAGTACATGAACTTCCAGAAGTTCAAGCTGGTTTTAGAAAAGGCAGAGGAACCAGAGATCAAATTGCCAACAACCGCTGGGTCATCAAAAAAGCAAGAGTTCTAGAAAAACATCTATTTCTGCTTTATTGACTATACCAAAGCCTTTGACTGTGTGGATCACTAAAAACTGTGGAAAATTCTGAAAGAGATGGGAATACCAGCCCACCTAACTTGCCTCCTGAGAAATCTGTATGCAGGTCAAGAAGCAACAGTTAGAACTGGACATGGAACAACAGACTGGTTCCAAATCAGGAAAGGAGTATATCAAGGCTGTGTATTGTCACCCTGCTTATTTAACTTATATGTAGAGTACATCATGAGAAGTGCTGGACTGGAGGAAACACAAGCTGGAATCAAGATTGCTGGGAGAAATATCAATAACCTCAAATACACAGATGACACCACCTTCTTGGCAGAAAGTGAAGAAGACTAAAGAGCTTCTTGATGAAAATGAAAGAGGAGAGTGAAAAAGTTGGCTTAAAGCTTAACTTTCAGAAAACGAAGATCACGGCATCTGGTCCCATCACTTCATGGCAAATAGATGGGGAAACAGTGGAAACAGTGAGAGATTTTATTTCGGTGGGCTCCCAAATCACTGCAGATGGTGACTGCAGCCATGAAATTAAAAGACGCTTGCTCCTTGGAAATAAAGCTATGACCAGCCTAGACAGCATATTAAAAAGCAGAGACATTACTTTACTAACAAAGGTCCATCTAGTCAAGGCTATGGTTTTTCCAATGGTCATGTATGGATGTGAGAGTTGGACTATAAAGAAAGCTGAGTGCTGAAGAATTGATGCTTTTGAACTGTGGTGTTGGAGAAGACTCTTGAGAGTCCCTTGGACTGCAAGGAGATCCAACCAGTCCATCCTAAAGGAAATCTGTCCTGAATATTCATTGGAAGGACTGATGCTGAAGCTGAAAGTCCAGTACTTTGGCCACCTGATGTGAAGAACTGACTCATTTGAAAAGACCCTGATGCTGGGAAAGATTGAGGGTGGGAGGAGAATGGGCAACAGAGGATGAGGTTGTTGGATAGCATCACTGACTCAATGGACATGAGTTTGAGTGAACTCTGGGAGTTGGTGATGGAGAGGGAGGTCTGGCATACTGCAGTCCATGGGGTGGCAAACAGTTGGACATGACTGAGCGACAGAACTGAACTGATGTGAGAGCAAAGGGCCCAAGGGCTATCAGGTCCCCCTCCCTCATGAACTTGAAGATAAAGATAGCACTTTGCCTGTTAGCTTTGGAGCAGGGCCATCTCATAGTCACAGTCTTGTGTGGAGACTGGCTGTGAGCCTCCCCCAGTTTTCAGATGAAGGTGACACATTATTGAGTTGACAGTGGGACCTTGCAGGCTGCAATTCTGCACCCGGGGAGCTCACTGACCCAGCTTATTGCTGCTCTTGCTTTTCTCTCAATATTGGATGGCCTTCTGCTCCTCCATCCTGTCCCAGGCCAGTCAGAGCCTGGGAGTTTCCTCTCACTCATTTACAAAGTAAATGTGGTCACAGCCAATCACGGATGAAAAATTATCTTCAGTTTGTTTTCTGTGAATGAATTGGGGTGTATATGGACAATGGGGGAGACCAGGGTCAGGAAGATCCCCTGGAGAAGGAAATGACAACCCACTCCAGTACTCTTGCCTAGAAAATCCCATGGATGGAGGAACCTGGTAGGCTACAGTCCATGAGGTCACAAAGAATCAGACATGACTGAGTGGCTTCACTTTCACTTTCTTTCAGTGGCAGAAACAAGCTCACCCTGTTTACTATCTGTACCTTCATCTCTTCATTCCTGGGCAGCAGGGGGAGAATGTTAGCATCTTGAACGAAGAGTCCCCAGACATCAGGCTGCTGATTGATTACTCTAGTAGTGTCTTTATTATCGTTAGCATCACAACCATTTATTAAGTTTTGGGGTCTAAGCCCAGAAATAGGAGTCCATGACGTGGGTCTGGGCCGAGACTTAGTCCCTGCCCTCAGGTGTCTTTACCTAGTGAAGAAGGTGGATCAGAGATAAGAAATGCCTCACTGGAAGGGGCAAGGACTGGGCATATGGAGTTATTCAGAAGATGGGTTTTGTAGTGAGATGATTGGGGCTGAGTCCCAGGTCTGTTTCAGCATCACCAACTCAATGGACATGAACTTGGGCAAGGTCCAGGAGACGGCGGGGACAGGGAGGCCTGGCGTGCTGCCGTCCAGGGGGTGGCAAAGAGTCGGACACGACTGAGCAACACAGCTTAACAACAACTGACTCTGTTAGTTACTGACTGGGTGACTGAATCTCACAGAGCCCGGGTCCCCATCTGTGACCCAGAGCTCATAAATCACCCCTACCCTATGGATGAGGGCCTCCCTGGTAGCTCAGTCAGTCAAGATCTGCCTGCAGTGCAAGAGACCCGGGTTCGATCCCTGGGTGGGGAATATCCCCTGCAGAAGGAAATGGCAACACGCTCCAGTATTCTTGCTGGGAAATCCCACAGACAGAAGAGCCTGGCCGGTTATGAGGTCACAGAGTCGGACACGACTGAGCAACTAAGACTCCCACCCTGTGGATGAGTTAGGGAGGTTCAGGATGACTGCGTTGTGTCTGCATACTCAGTACACATATGTTAAGCGTGTGGGATGAATAAGGAACCTTTGTTTCCCAGACTGTGCCTTCCTTGGAGACAACCAGGATGGGGGTTCCCATGTCCTTAGGTCTAACTCTGAGGTCAGACATTTCAGTAACACGTCTCCATGTTCCTGTTGAAATGCCCTTTCTCCCTCTGCCCTGCTTCATTGCCACCTTGCCTGTGACTGGTCTCAGCTTTTCCTCTGGGTTCAGCTTCTTCTGCTCCGTTCTCTGTGTTCTCTGCCCACTGATGCTCTCCTCTGTTGAAGAATTTAGTAGGAGTGCCTACTGTCAGTCCCCCGGGTGCCCCTCTTATCTGTTCCCAGACTTCTGCAACCAAGGCATATCTCTTCCTTTGTGCCCAAGACTTAATCCAGGTATCTAGAAAGTTCCTGGTCTGCAAGGTCCCTGCCTTGATTCTCTTGGGTTCTCGTTAAGAGTAGGACTCCCGAGGTTTCAGGCTTGTTGGCGCATGAATCATAAACTTATCTAAGCTTATTCGGGGGAAGGGTAGGACTGTTGTAAGAAATCACTGGTAAATTCACAGGCACAGGAACAGAGGTACACACAGGCCTCAAAGGATCCAGAACCGGGAAACTTCTGGAAAGTCAGCGGTCCCGCAGAGCCTTCAGGATCTCTCTCCCACCCTCCTCTGTCTTTTCTCTCTTAACCAGCTCTTCCATTTTCCCGTGGGTCAGCCTGGCCTTCCTGAAGGCCATCTAGCAACCTCTCCACCCTGATGATATTGGGCTCTGAGCTTCTTGGATCGAGAATCCAAGAAAGCCATCTGGTAGGTTGCCAGCCAGATTGGCTATCGTTTAGTTATGCCTGGTAAAGAGGTGGGTGGGAGAGGTCATGTGATGAGAAATAAGTACAGGTTAAGTTAGACTTGAGTTGAGTGTGGCGTGTTGGCTGACACGGTTGGCAGAGCTAGTGGTTGCCTGGGAGAGTGTAGGGTGGGCAGCCAGATTAGACTACTCGAGGGACCCTCTTACTCAACACAGCCTGGCCTGTGTACCAACCGTATGTGCGATTCATGCTCCAGAAGACCTTGAGGTGGGTGTGATCCCCCAGGACTGCGTGAGTTGGGCTCTTGGGAAAGATCTTACTGAGGCTGTATCAGCCAGGGTCTGGGAAGGAAACAGACGGACCTTTCCAAGTAGTTTAACTGTAAGAATTGAATGAAGAAACTGCAGAGAATTAAGGGAGTCAACAGGGTGGCTGGTGGCTCCCTGGTGGCTCAGAGGGTAAAGAATCTGCCTGCAATTCAGGAGACCTGGGTTCAATCCCTGAGTCAGGAAGATCCCCTGGAGAAGGCAATGGCTACACATTCTAGTATTTTTGCCTGGGAAATCCCCTGGACAGATGACCTGGAAGGCTACAGTCTGTAGATCACAGAGTAAGACACGACTGAGCAACTAAGCATGCACGCATGCACACAAGGAAGTTGTTAAGATATGATCAAGTACCTGCTGCTGCTGCTGCTAAGTCACTTCACCATGTCCGACTCTGTGCGACCCCATAGATGGCAGCCCACCAGGCTCCTCCGTCCTTGGGATTCTCCAGGCAAGAACACTGGAGTGGGTTGCCATTTCCTTCTCCAATGCATGAAAGTGAAAAGTCAAAGTGAAGTTGCTCAGTCATGTCCGACTCTTAGCGACCCCATAGATGGCAGCCTACCAGGCTCCTCTGCCCATGGGATTTTCCAGGCAAGAGTACTGGAGTGGGGTGCCATTGCCTTC
Organism: Aepyceros melampus; assembly: GCA_006408695.1. NCBI lineage: Eukaryota > Metazoa > Chordata > Mammalia > Artiodactyla > Bovidae > Aepyceros > Aepyceros melampus. The sequence continues at coordinate 129,677 of SJXQ01002721.1, forward strand.
TCCGGATCAAGTACCCAGGGCCTGGTTATTGCAGGAAGCTTTCACCATCCCAGGCCTATGAGGCCTGCAGGGAGCCTGGTAAGAGCTGTGACTGCAGAGAAACTCAGCTAGAGTCAGAACTGCAACAGCCAGGTGGGGAGGTGGTTGTTGTTCAGCGCTCAGTCGTGTCCAGCTCCTTGCATCCCCATGGACTGCAGCAAGCCAGGCTTCCCTGTCCGTCACTGTCTCCTGGAGTTTGGAGGAAGAGAAAAAAATCGTGTCTTCTCTCCTCCCATTGGCTGCTCCAATCAGAAGCCAGAGGGCAGGAGAGCTCAGATGATGTGGTCCCTAGAAATCAGGTCCCTGGGACACAGAGCAGGGCATGGAAGAGAGTGGAGAATGCATCTGGGAGGCCAAAGAAGGGCACCCCACACGGGAGCTGTGAGGTTAGAGCCAGGCCTGGGCCTCCAGATGGGACATAGGTAGCAGAGAGAAGTGGTGAAGGCACTCCCGCCAGTGCTGACATGGGCCGCAGCACAGAGGTAAGCAGGGCAGCGTTTCCATCCTAACCACGTAACTGACTCAGCTGGAGGACGAGAGTGTACTTTTCTGGTTGATGTATGAGAAGATTTGGCAGGAGGCATTGGAGGAGGCAGGTGGTCATGACTATGCCAGTTTGTCATTTAACCTGCAAGTACAGGATGCTCTTGAAGATGTTAGAAAGAGTAGTGAGACATGATCCAAAAAGTACAAATAGCTAAAAGAAGCTTCTCACCTCACACGTGAGTAAGGCGCAAAACCCATGTGTACCCGGTTTTGTGATCAGAACATTAGCTGCTCTGATGAGTGGAGGATCCGAATGGCCCTGTAGTACTTTATTCTCCTTCCTGGCTTTGCCATCCCAGCTCTTGCAATTTGAGGATGACACCTCTCACAGAGTATTAATAGGGTGTGAAAAAATCAAGCCCAACTGGGCCACCACCGGAGCTGACCTCATCAGCGTTTGTGCCTCAGCGTTGTCCATGGACCCCTGTCCCGGCATCAGCCTTACTGGGGGTGGTGGTTAAAAATGCAATCTTGAAACCACCAGAGGCCTTCTGAAAGCATCTCCAGTGTGGAGCACAGGAAACTGCATTTTAAACAAGATTTAAGTTGCTTCTAATACAGGCTGAATTTTGAGAAGTATTGATTTACGGGACATCATTAATTTCCTATAGAAGGTGTGTAGAGAGGAGCTTATTTCCATTAAAGAGCAAACGTGAATCTGATAGTGATCTAGCGCAGGGGTTCTCCATTTAGAATCACCTGGAGAACTTAAAAAAAAAAAAATCCTGCCGCTCTCTAAGCACCACCCCCTACTCAAGCTTTTTGAAGCTTCCAGGTGGCACTAGTGGTAAACAATCTGCTTATGGCACCCCACTCCAGTAGTCTTGCCTGGAAAATCCCATGGATGGAGGAGCCTAGTAGGCTGCAGTCCATGGGGTCGTTGAGGGTCAACATGACTGAGTGACTTCTCTTTCACTTTCAGGCATTGGAGAAGGAAATGGCAACCCACTCCAGCATTCTTGCCTGGAGAATCCCAGGGATGGGGGAGCCTGGTGGGCTGCCATTTATGGGGTCGCACAGGGTCGGACACGACTGAAGTGACTTAGCAGCAGCAGCCAATACTGAAGATGCGGGTTCGATCTCGAGGTCAGAAAGATCCTCTGGAGACAGAGGTGGAAATGGCAACCCACTCCAGTCTTCTTGCCTGGGAAATCCCATGGGCAGAGGAGCCTGGTGGGCTACAGTCTTGGGGTTGAAAGGAGTATACACACAGGTGATTCTAAGAACCTCTGATCTTGTCTGCACGCGGAAGGTGGAAAAAATTAGAAATGGGGATGTCTCAGTTTAACTGACTTTTCTGAATTCTGTAGCACATAGTCAAATGCTAAAAATAATTGCTCTGGAAAATAAAGCAACAGTGGAGTGGAAAACTGGCTTCAGCGAGTAAGGAGGAATAGGACCGGGGGTGTTGTAATCCGAGAAGGTACCACAGGTCTAGAGAGGCCTTAAAGGCGCCGGGGAGGTGGGGGGCTGTCTCGGGCTCCCGGGGAAGGGGTGGGAGACGTCCCAAAGGAGTTTCCCTCAAGGCCTACCTTGCCTGCACCCAATGCCAATTTAGGATTGGGTCTTTTTTTCTTTTTCTTCTACTCTCTTTGTTTCTTCCTCTTTTTTCTTTCTTAAAAAAATTATTTTTAATTGATTAATGATTACAATATTGGTTTGATCTGTCACACATCAACATGGATTCATAAACAAGTATACCTAGGTCCCCTCCCTCTTGAATCTCTCTTCCGACTTCCACCCTCTCCCGCCCCTCTAGATTATTACAGAGCCCCCCATTTGAGTTCCCTGACTCATACAGCAAATTCGGCAGGATTGGATCATTTTTTTTAACCCCGCCCCTTTCATTTGTATTTGTTCAGATTTTGGAGACAAAGGAAGGTCTCACATGCAAGGGCGCCATCCTTTCCTCTCTTCTCCTGTCCCACTGTCTTCTGACCTAGGAGGGGAGAACTCCTAGGTCGTGCATGTCTTTGCGTCTGCACGGCTCCCCCGACGCAGATGCATGCCAGGCACCCACAGTGTGCCCAGTGCTGGGGCAGCTCCTCCCGAAGGCAGGGGGGAGTGTGGGCAGCCTGGAGGAAGGGTGACTCAGGGCAGGAAGGCTGTTCAGGAAATGAAAAACCCTGCATTTCTCATCCCCTTAAAAAAAAAAAAAAAAGGAAAAAGCATCCTTCTCATTCTTCTAAAGCTGTTTCTACTCCCAAGAGGATAAAGAAGATTTTTGATGCCAAGCAGGGAGGATTTCTTTCTTTTTTTCCTGCAGTGGGTGGGTCACAGCTGTTTATGCCTTTCCTGAAAGCTGAAAGGCCTGGCAGTTTATTCCTCCTCAAAAGTCCTTCCTCACCTCTTGTGGCCCCACTGGCCTCCGCTTCTTTTTTGAAACACAGCTTTTCTGAAACCCCAGCTGGGTGTTTTCCGTGGTGAGTCCTCAGATCTAGTTCATTCTGACACTGGGAGCGTGCGGAGGGTCGGTCCGCAGCCTCCAGCTCTGATAAGGTTATCTGATGTTCCGATGGTCAGCTACAGTCTCGGTTTCTTTCGAGGGGGGCCCTCCCAACCACCTGCTGATGGGCCGTGGGTGACTGCGTTTCTTTAATATCCGTGTTCGTGTATCAGAGTTCGCGCTGTTCAACCATCCATGGACCTAACTCTGGTTGAAAAACAAAACAACCCCCAGAAGAAACATCCTGTCCCTGTGGCCACAGTTCGATAGGAGTTGGCAAGGTTGCTTGCAACCAGAGCCTGGTGTGAATCATTATCAGCGCGTGCTTATGGAGACTGAGGGGGGGGAGGAGACTCCAGCCTTCCTAGGGCAAATCAGTGCGGAGCTCCAGCACCCCTTTGATCATCCTTCTCCACGACCAGCTTTCCCAGGGAGAAATCCTGGAGCAGAGATAGAGGCCCTTCCGTTCTCCCTGAAGCCCCTCCTTCCTTGTCTGCAAGAGCATCGTATGGGCATCTGTGGCTCACACGGGAGATCATTCAGCGTGTTGAAATGGTCTCCCCGGTGTCCTGGGCTGACCCTCCCCCACGTTGTCCTTGGGGTCGGCCTGCGCAGCACCGGGTTCCCTCGTGTCCCGCACCCCTCAGCCCTGTCTGTACTCTGGCCGGCCCCCGTCAGCCATGGGCGCACCTGCCCTGTCCCCAAGCCCACCCCGCTCCTCTCTGTTCCTGCTCTGTGTGCTCCCAGCAGCGGTGCTCTGAGGCTTGCCTGGACTTCACAGCCCAGGAGCCCTCTGGGACAGGGGCCCTGCTTAGGGACCCCCTGCCCCTCTAGCGCATCGTCTCCCTGAGATGCTCCCCAATGCTGCATGTCTGGAGACCTAGGCTGTGCACGCTCCCAGTGCCCTTTCTTCCTTGGAGGTTTGTGGGGAGCTGGTGGAGCATCTTTGCTCACCCCTGTGGGCCCTGCTTCTCCTTCTGAGGCCATGTTCCTCTCCTGCCTTTGTGTAAAGTCAAGTCACTCAGTTGTGTCTGACTCTTTGTGACCCCGTGGACTGTGGCCCACCAGGCTCCTCCGTCCATGGGATTCTCCAGGCAAGAATACTGGAGTAGGTTGCCATTTCCTTCGCCATGGGGGTCTTCCCGACCCAGGGATCGAACCCAGGTCTCCTGCATTGCAGGCAGATGCTTTACCCTCTGAGCCACGAGGGAAACTGCTCAAATGCAGGTCTGTCTGCAGCCTCTTCTTGCCCAAACCCAGCCACGTCCACCACCTGTCTTCCTTCCTGAGCCTGCTGGGGAAATTGCCCTCTGAAGCCTCATGAATGACTCCCTCATCATCACAGCCCTCGGCCCTTGTCTCCATCCTTCCTTTTCCTCTCCGTGCAGGTGTCGTGCACTGCTGATCCTCCTCTAGCCAAAGCTCTGTCCTCCCTTGACTTCGACATGATACTGAACGATTGATTCTCCCGCGGCTCCATCAGTTTCCCCGTTGCCCCTCCTGCCCACCCTCCACCCTATCCTCTAGTGCCTCCTTCCTCACCGCTCTTGCTCACCTAGAGGCTAGGCTGCTGCTATGGTGGCGCTAGAACCTTTTGAATCTGAGAATGCCTGGCATGGCCTTGGCTGTGCCATTGACAAATTGAGTGGCCTTGTACCTGCCCCTTACCCAAGTTTTAGTTTTTCTGTGTGCAGAGTGGACATGATGATACTAGTTACCTGGTGGGGTTTTGTCAAGAGTCAATGGGTTGATGACTCATTTGAAAAGACCCTGATTCTGGGAAAGATTGAGGGCAGGAGGAGAAGGGGACGACAGAGGATGAAATGGTTTGATGACATCACCGACTCAATGGACATGGGTTTGGGTGGACTCCGGGAGTTGGTGATAGACAGAGAGGCCTGGCGTGCTGGGGTTCATGGGGTTGCAAAGAGTCGGACACGACTGAGCGACTGAACTGAACTGAACGGGTTGCTGCACTGCAGTGTTTTCTGAATGATAGTCATTTGCACCCCTGCTTCGCCAGAGTCCCGCTTGTACTGCTATTTACTTGAGATTGGGTCTTTACATTGACTTTAAATAAAGTCATTGGAAAACAAGTTTAGTCTTATCCTAAATAATCATATCCATGAAATTGTGTGTAGGAATTACTGGTTATATCTTCCCAGGAGAAATTAAACACGAATGCATAGCTATTAAAATAGGAGCATCCGCTGGTTCACTTCTCACTGTCCACAGAAACCACAGAGTTACATGCACTGTCCTGCAAATCTTACGTGTGTCATGCCTCAGTACCCCGACCCCAGGATGCGTGTGCACCAGGATGATGAGCCTTTATCTCTCTGTGGCCAACCTTGCTTTCATACCCAAGCTCCAGTTCTGCATCTCCAGCTGCTATAAAATGTTTCTGCCTGTCAGCTTGGTCCCTTTTAGAGGTCGGCCTGTTCACTTTCCCTCCATTGCCCTTCATTTTCGGGTGACCTGGGCTCCAGAGTTGGACATCATCTTTTACCTTCCAGGGACCCTGCCGGGTCTGCCTCCATGTCCTGGGGCACCTTCCTTCCAGAGTTATGCACATGTCCTTTCCTTTCCATTCCCTCAGCTACCTCACGGTCTTTCCTGCCCAGTGTGGGTAGGTGTATATTTCCCTGGAATTACAAGTTCCTAATGAAGCAACAGTTAGAACTGGACATGGAACAACAGACTGGTTCCAAATAGGAAAAGGAGTACGTCAAGGCTGTATATTGTTACCCTGCTTATTTAACTTCTCTGCAGAGTACATCATGAGAAACGCTGGGCTGGAAGAAACACAAGCTGGAATCAAGATTGCCGGGAGAAATAGCAATAACCTCAGATATGGCAGATGACACCACCCTTATGGCAGGAAGTGAAGACGAACTAAAAAGCCTCTTGATGAAAGTGAAAGAGGAGAGTGAAAAAGTTGGCTTAAAGCTCAACATTCAGAAAACGAAGATTATGGCATCTGGTCCCATCACTTCATGGGAAATAGATGGAGAAACAGTGGAAACAGTGTCAGACTTTAATTTGGGGGGCTCCAGAATCACTGCAGATGGTGGCTGCAGCCATGAAATTAAGAGACGCTTACTCCTTGGAAGAAAAGTTATGAGCAACCTAGATAGCATATTGAAAAGCAGAGATATTACTTTGCCAACAAAGGTCCGTCTAGTCAAGGCTATGGTTTTTCCAGTGGTCATGTATGGATGTGAGAGTTGGACTGTGAAGAAAGCTGAGCGCTGAAAATTGATGCTTTTGAACTGTGGTGTTGGAGAAGACTCTTGAGAGTCCCTTGGACTGCAAGGAGATCCAACCAGTCCATTCTGAAGGAGATCAGCCCTGGGTGTTCTTTGGAAGGAATGATGCTAAAGCTGAAACTCCAGTACTTTGGCCACCTCATGTGAAGAGTTGACTCATTGGAAAAGGCTCTGATGCTGGGAGGGATTGGGGGCAGGAGGAGAAGGGGACGACCGAGGATGAGATGGCTGGATGGCATCACCGACTCTATGGGCGTGAGTCTGAGTGAACTCCGGGAGTTGGTGATGGACAGGGAGGCCTGGCATGCTGCAGTTCATGGGGTTGCAAAGAGTTGGACACGACTGAGCGACTGAACTGACTGAATGATGCTCTGGCCTTAGGGAATGTACAGATCAAGTCCAGACTCGGAAACGCAGCATTGAAAGGACCCAGAGAGCAGAGTGGAGCTGGAGCACTTTATAGTTGCTGAAGTCAAAGCACGTGGGTTTGCAAACTCAGCCTCCCTCACCGACAGCATGATATCCACACGCTACTCAGTGACTGAGCCTACGTTGCACTTTCCACAGAGGAGGTAGTGAGGTCCCGTTAGGATGAAAGAAGGTATGTCCTGTAACACACTTACATGGTGTTCACTACCTAGAGAGCCCTCGGTGAGCTTTAGTTGTAATTATTCTATGACGCGTTATTTGTATATCAGATCATTTATAATCTGGTCCCCTGCTATCCCTCCCAGTTAAAGATTTCCTTTCTCAGAGTCCCATGTTCACAGACTCCCCATCTCTCAAGCCTTTGTGCAGACGTTTCCTTAAGCCGTACTGACCTTTCTGTTTCTCTAAGTCTATCAAAACCTTGCATATCCTTCTAACCCTGCCTCAACTTTTGTTTTCTCCAAAAGCTAAAGATATCTTATCTTCTCTGACTGTTTATGGTGTCCTTCCTTCCTCTGGAATCTAATTGCTCTTTTTCTTCATAACATTTATTTGGCACTTAACTTTATCTGGTTTTTCCTGGTTTCCTATTTAGTTTTGTATGTGTCTGTGTCTTGCTTCCCTAAGTAGATGGTGAGTTTCTTGATGCCATTTGGAGGTATGTGAAGCAGGGATTCAGAGCAGCAGCTGTGACATCACCACTCACCAACTGTGTGACCTGGAGTATGCTACTTAATCTTGATGTGCCTCAGTTTCTCTACCTGTCAAAAATTGATAATAATAGTACCTAGTTTTTGTGGGTTTAGATGAGTGAGTACTTGGTGCAGCGACTTACTGATTTAGTACATGTGAAATTCTTAGAATAGTGCCTGCCATGTGGTACTCACTAAGTGTTGCTGGTTAGTATTGTTACTATTACCATTCCTCCTGCTTTCTCCTGCAGTAGCACTCACACATAAATAGCCTCAGTACATATTGTTGAATGGGGCCTATTTCCCCTCCAGTTGTCCTTCTCAATTTTCTCCTACTCTATTTTTCTTCCATGCATATTAGCAGGAAAATTGAAAGTCTCCTTTTATTTAATTCCAAAGGAGGGGAAAAAAATCTCATGGGTTTAAGTAGCTTTGGCTATCTGCTAAAGTAAACAGACCAACTCATTGAGAGAAACAGGTTTTTTTCTTGGCATTAAATTTGAAAAGGAATTTATTATAAAGTTGTTTATGGGGCAGGATGCTGGTGGATGGGGAGTGCTCATTCTTCTAAAACTTATCTAACATGTTGCAATTAGGAAAAAAAAAATTCCATTAAACCCAGGAGCTGTATCAAATAACACTGGCAGCCCAGGAGGACTAGGTCAGTAGGGAGGTAGATTACAGAGAGCTTTGTACCTGTCCCTTCATCCAGGGAGTCTGCTGAGAAACCAAAGAGAAAGGTTAGTGGTGCTTGCAAAAGGGCAAGGGCAACCCAAAAACTATAATCTGAAATTACCTCTTACATCATAGGTGTATTTTTGTCTTTAGGGAGCAGTGTTGTTGGTAATTTAGTGTAATTGCAGTAACCAGCTCATTAAACTGTGTCTGCAGAGAGCCTGGAAAAAAACAAACACACCTGCCCTTTATGTGACAGTGTCTCAAAGAATGCATTCGACTTTTAAATCAAATATTCTTATTATTTTCAGTACAGTTTTCCATACATGAGTCAGAGTTACTCACACACTTGGCTGTTCCTTCAGAAAGTGAGGGCCTGCTAAGATATAGTGGTTGTTTCATAGAGTTTAGTAAGCATGATGATGGCGGAAGCTGTTATAACTGATTTTATTTAGACTTTCAGATGATTCTTTAACAAATGACATTAGAACCACAGTCATCTTGAGATCAAAACAAAGTTTTGTCATAATTTAAAGACAGGTTAACTTTTGTCATAAGTTAAAGCAGCTTTAAGAGAGGAAGTAGAAATTGTGATGGACGTTTCTCCCAGTGGAGATCAGTAAGCAGACTGTTTTAAGGCCCTGGGTTTTAATATGTTTTATGATGAGATGGTAGAGTGATTTCATCATGGAATATCCTTTTTTAATGACTCCAAATTGCAAATACAAAATCAATGAAAATGAATTTGAATAAGACAAATACCTATGTGAAGAGATGAGAGAATTATAGCTAATAGATAAAGCAAAGGAATTAGTAAAAAATAAACAAAAACCAAACAGGTTGTTTGTAAGCTGGCTGGTGTGTTTTGGCAAAGGGCTGGGAGTCCTTCTGTCTTATTCTTAGTGAGAGAGTTCAGCCTGTAAAGTTCTTAACACATCAGAGAAAGGTCTTGGAAGGTGCTGTTCTACTTACACCACACAGGAGATGGCCTAAATAGAAAAGGAGATTTAAGCAAAGTAAGTAAATTTGGGGATGATAAATCTATAGTGAGTTATAAAAGTAAACAAGGTATGCTTTAGCAGAAACTTTATAACCTTAGACAAAGTTCCTGGGCAGGTGTGCAGTTCCTCACCTTCCACTGCAGTCACATAGAAATATTGAATTTTAAAATTATCTATATATTTAAATTCATATTTCAGCAAAAAAAGAGAAATTTTCAGGTGCCAGAAATATATAAGAAACCAATAGCCAAAGCTGGTGTGGAAGGACACATGGAAGCTAGGGGCTAGGGCTCGAAACTGCCTGTGGACAGACGTCAAGGTTATACAATCTATCCATGCTGTGGGTCTGGAGCTGAGCTCTCCAGGAAAAGCTAGGGGCTGGCAAACTGCTGCAGCTTTGGTGAACCAGGCAGGAATGCTACTTGCAAGTTGTTATAGGAAGTAGCTGCCTACACCATGTCATTAGTGGAAACAGTCAACCTCCAGAAGTAAGCCTGAAGCTGTCATTTTTCCTATGTATGGGTCCAAATGTGCACTGCTTTCTCCATGTGAAAACCCTAATCTATGAAAAAACTCAGAAGCTAGTCTAGATTCATTGAACTTTTTAGAGCTCCAGAAGAGGCAACTGCAAATGCAGTCCTATGAGATTTGTTTTTGTTTCCATTTTTGTCTTTTTTTTTTTTCAACAGACCATCATGGACCTTTTATGAAGACAAGCTCATGGGCAAAAATTGCAGAGTACTTAAGTATATACACCACCCTAAAGTCAACCAATAGGAGCAACAAAATAAACTGAAAAACCAAATAAAATAGACAGATCTTAAAAGGAATTTAAGAATATCTAAGAAAGATAAAAAAAAAGAATTTCTCAAGAAAAAAAAATAACCAGAATTTTCAATAGAACCAAATAGAAATGCTAGGAAAGAAAGAAGAGTCATTGAAATGAGAAACAAAAAGAAAAAAAGAAAAACGCCTCAGCAAAGTAGGTATTGAACTAAACATACCTAAGGAGAGACTTAGTGATTTGGAAGATACATCTAGGGACTCACCTGGAATGCAATATAGCGAGTTAAAAAGGTATAAATGGCTCATATGGTAAAGAATCTGCCTGCAATGCAAGAGACCCCGCTTCAGTCCCTGGGCTGGAAATAGCCTCTGGAGAAGGGAGTGGCTACCCACTGTAGTCTTTTTGTCTGGAGGCGTCCATAGATAGAGGAGCCTGGAGGGCTACAGTACACGAGGTCTCAGAGTCAGACCTGACAGAACGACTAATGCCCACACTATGAAAAAGAATGAAAGTCACAAAAAAAGGATAGAAAGAGAGGCTTTGATGTGATTGGATCCTCGGAGGAGAGAATAGAGAGTTCACTGAAGATCAGTATGTGGTTTCATAAAACGTTCTTTGGTATTTTGGTCAGAGATTTCAGACTGTGTTCCCTGGTGGCTCAGACGGTAAAGCGTCACCCTGCAACGAGGGACACCTGGGTTCGATCCCTGGGTTGGGAAGATCGCCTGGAGAAGGAAATGGCACCCCACTCCAGTACTCTTGCCTGGAAAATCCCATGGACAGAGGAGCCTGGTAGGCTACGGTCCATGGGATCACAAAGAGACGGACATGACTAAGCAACTTCCCTCATAAGACTGTGTTAGGTAAGCCTTGAGAAATCTATTATTTATTTTCTGTTTTAATTTTGACTGGTAGCATCCACACTGATTTATGTACAGTATATACATCACTGTATTGAAATGTGACCAGGCAAGACGATCCTAGAATGCCTGACAGTTTTTCTCCATGACGTTTCACTGTGCTTACTGTTCTCTGTTACAGCTGCTGGTGTAGAGAAAGAAAGCAAGTAGCCAAGTAAGGTGCTAATAGAACCAACGTCTCCGGGAGACCAGCCAGCTGCCCACTTTCTAAGGGTAGTAGTATGCTTCCCTCATAGCTCAGTCGGTAGAGAGACTGACTGCAATGCAAGAGATGTGGGTTCAATCCCTGGGTCAGGAAGATCCCCTGCAGAAGGAAATGGCAGCCCACTCCAGTATTCTGGCCTGGAGAATCCCATGGACAGAGGAGCCTGGCAGGCTACCATGTATGGAGTCGCAAGAGTCGGACATGACTGAGCAACTAAGTGCAAGCGTGCAAGCTGGAAACTACTCTGGCCGGTTGCTCCTGCCTGAGCTGCCACCTTCCTTGGCTTGTGAAGCTGGCGGCTGAGCTTCCATGTGCTCTGGGCAAAGGCAGAAAGGAAGCCTGAGGGCCTGTCTGCATGTGTGCCCATTCACCTTCCCCTTTCCACTCTCCTTCTTTCTGGGGACTGCAACTGCAGGGCACTCAGATGGGCTTCTATCCCTGTACATTTAAGGAATTTCATTTATTCCGTGTCATAGAGAGAAAAGGAGACTGTGATTTCTTTTTCTATTTGGTTTTCTACACTCTGGCATAGAAAACTGGTACAGCAGTGTCCGTTAATATGTGGAAAGCATGGCTTAGTCATAAAGAATGTGTGCCTTAGGAATAAAATGACTGACCTCAGTTCAAATTCTGTCCTGCTAATTATTGGTGACTTTGGAAAAATTCACCTTTCTGTGTTTTAGTTTCCCCACCTGTAAAATCAGGTAGAAAAAAAAGACCTTCTGTAACATTATATTGAAATCATTTAATTGGGCATCACTGACTCGATGGATGTGACTCTGAGTGAACTCCGGGAGTTGGTGATGGACAGGAAGGCCTGGCGTGCTGCAATTCATGGGGTCGTAAGGAGTCGGACATGACTGAGCAACTGAACTGAACTGAAGAAAAATTAGTCCTTGACCTCCTGCTGTATTGCTATATAGGTACTGGATGCAGACATCCTATCTTCATTTCCAACACTATATTTTACCCTGTCATCAAACCATAGGGCCAAATTGGGGTTCATAACAATATAGTGACCATGGATGTGGGGTTCTGAAGAAGGCCAGGAAAAGGGAAAGGAAGACGTGCTCTCTCCTGCCTGTGCATCCGGACCACATCATTTAGTTTCTGCTTTGCCTGCTCAGGGCAGGGAGGTGCACAGGGCCCACTGTGGAATTAGGTCCTGACCTCCGCAGTCACCTTGGTTCATCCTGGCCCGTTCCCATGTACCTGCGAGCTGCGGGCAGGAGAGACTCCGTTATGGCAGATATCTGGAGCCCACTGAACTCAAGTGGCCTGAGAGGACGTGGAAGCACCCGCCTTGGTCTCCTCTGACGTTAGCCACGGGAGACCACGCTCTGAAGTTTGGGAGTAAATCAGCCCACAGTCCTGGTTTCTGTCTAAGAGCAGGGTGTTGTAGGCAGTCTCTACACACATGCACACACACACACCCAATCTCGCTCTCTTCTTTTCTCCCCCATCTCTTTTATCCCTCCCCTTTTCTTTCCCTGCCTGGCCCTTTTTGGTTCCGTCCCTTTCTTTATCTAAGAATCTCTCTTCTCTGTTGGTGTTCCAGCCTGCCTTCTGTCCTTGCAGGCATTGTTTCATCCCTGGGTGGCTCTTGGAAAGAAGATGAACCACTGTGTTGCCCTATGCTCTGTCACTGGCTACCAGTAAAAAAAAAAAAAACAAAACCCAGCTCCAGGCTTCCTCTAGATGGGATAAAGAAGCTACAGCAGGCTAAATGCAGACACAGTACCCTAGCAAGCAGGGAGAAAAAACAGGCACCCTAAAATTCCTGGCCTTCCACCCAAGATGCTACAATCTTGGCTCTGCGTACCTTGATCTCATGATTCAGGAATGAGGCAGATATTTCCATAGGTTGTATCTTCTGGCTATAGGAGAGCAAGGGCAGCTTTGCAAAATGGATGAGCTTCTTATCTCTGTCCTCTAGGGGTGTGGTGGGAGTGGGGACTATCCAGGATCATTTCTAATTCAAAGTCTGGGGGCAGGGACGGAACGACCTTGAAGGGAGAGGCTATGGAATACTCCATTAGCTTTCATGAGTATTCCTGCTTTCACACCACCTTGCTCACCCGTTGCCCTCACTAATGCTCCACATGCGTGCATGAGCATGCCTACATTTGCTGTTGCAGAGCTGGAGCAATGCAGAGTGGGTTGCCCTCCCCACATGAGGTACAGCAATCCACATGGCCTTGGCCCTCTTGGGTTTAGCAAGTAGCACCAACTCTAGGGAATCCATTAGTCAGAATTTACTTCTTTCAATTCATTTCTTTTTTCCTTTTGATATTAACATATAAATCATTTGCGGGTTGATGTAGGTAAGAGCTGCACCAAGAGAAACAAGAAAACAAAGGAAAAAATGTATCACTTGTATCCTTGGGAGTCGATCAGCCATCATGGACATTTTCATGTGTTTCAAACTTTTTCTTGCTCATTTTTAGGCTTAAAAAATTGTTATCATTTAATTTTATAATCTGCCTTTTCCTTTCAAAATTATAGCACATATTTCCCTATCATTACAAGTGCTTTTTAATGGCTTTGAGCTATTTCCTTGATGGATATAACACCATTTATTTAACTGTTGCCAGTTTTTGAAAATGTAGGTTGGTTCAGCTTCCTGCTATTATAAATACTGCAGTGATCAGTTAACACTGATCTCAGATTAACAAGAGTGCCTTGAGATTCTCAAGTGGTAACGAATCTGCCTGCCAATGCAGGACACATGGGTTTGATTCCTGGGTTGGGAAGACTCCCTGGAAAAGGAAATGGAAACTTATTCCAGGATTCTTGCCTGGAAAATCCCATGGACAGAGGAGCTGGGCAGGCTACAGTCCATGGGTCACAAAGAGCTGGACATGACTTCAGTTCAGTTCAGTTCAGTTCAGTTGCTCAGTCGTGTCCAACTCCTTGCGACCCCATGAATCGCAGCACGCCAGGCCTCCCTGTCCATCACCGGCTCCACGTGACTGAGTGATTAAAAATCAACAAGTTGAGATTCGACTATGTGTCAGTCCTTGACTGGGTCCTTCCTATGTACAGGATCCATGGTGTCAAGAAATTTATAGTCTAATTTGGGAACTAAAAACAGAGTTTTGGGTCAGTCCTGAGCTCTTCCCTTTCATCTTTTCAGATTGGTAAAGTGACGTATATATTATACTGCTGAATTTAAAATGAATAGAGCAGAACTAAGAGGGATATATATATATATATATATATATATATATATATAATTATTGATATTTAGGAAATAGCTCGATAGGCCTAGACAGAAAATGCATTGTTAATAATAGCAAATATTATGAGATGAAGTTCGAAGAGCAGATAGTCAACTTTTATCTTGGCCTGGGAAGTATCTAATATAACTGACAGTAATCTATACATGTCCCTCTATTTGATTTAAATTCTGATTAGAGTTGATTGCTCTTTGTATATCCCAAAATATGCAAAATCACTTAAGACTACATTCTTTAAATTGCAGCTCACATTGGTGGCTGATTATCTGAATTCCAGTTCTGATTTTTACAGGCCTGCTGAGATTTCCTTTTCTCCTTACTTTCGTTTTTACAGTCACTTTGAATCTCATGGAAAAACATTCCCGGAAAAGGGTATGACGTTTATAAAACCACAGCAGATTGAAAACTGGTGTTCTGATGGTGTATTTGTGAGCGTAGGATAGGTCATTACTATAGGTCGAGAGTGGAATAGACACAGAGAGTGGAAGAGGATATAGCTGACTTAAAAGATGCTTTCAGACACTAGGGTTGTGGGGTATTAGGACGAAGTGTGTGTGTACTTCCAGACCAAAGTGTTGGTGTCTGTATAGTAGGGACTTTACTAGATTCTGGGCAGAATGGTCCAAGGATCCTCGGTCTGCTGTGAACAGGGACGCATCTCAACCTCGCTCTCTCCTTTCAGATTGATGACCCCAACAGCAGCCTGGAGGAGGTGACGGATGAGGCCGAGGCCATCAGGTCTGTGAACAAGCTGGGAAGCAACCAAGCCTTGAATGCAGATTTCCTGGGTTCTGATTACCAGACCGGGCAGCTCTACCCGTTCTCCCTCAGCAGTGACCCCCACTCGGCCACCTTCACTCTCACAAACGCGGCTCCGATGACCTTGTCCTTCCAGGAAAGGTGGTACATGAATCTCAACAGCCTGATGGAGCGAGCTCTGACCCCGCAGTGTGGCAGCGGGGATGAGCTCTACATCATCACAGGCGCCGCGCCCTCGGACCTCAGGGTCGGAGACAGAGTGAGCATCCCGGAGTTTGTCTGGCTGGCGGCCTGCTGTGCGGTCCCTGCGGGAGGCTGGGCCATGGGCTTTGTCAAGCACACCCGCGACCGGGAGGTCATCGAGGATGTGATGCTGAGGGACCTGGAGAAGCTGCTTCCGTTCCACTTTCAGCTGTTCCAGAACAACTGTGGGGAAACTGAGCAGGACACAGAGAAGATGAAAAAAATCCTGGAGGTGTTAACCAAGTCCAGGATGAGGAGCGGAAGCTGAACTCTGAGGGGGGCTCCGAGACACTCTCCAGCGCAAGGGGAACCAGGTCTGCCCTACCACCTCCGGAGACATCTGGGGAAGGGAGTAGTCTTCTGGGAAGACTCCTGGGCTTTGTCGCTACCCCATTCATCAAGCTCTGCCAGTTAATTTATTCCCTTGCCTTTGGGATCCTGAAGTACACTGTGTATTTCCTCTGGTATGTCACCAAGCAGGTGATTAACGGTCTAGAAAGTTGCCTTTATCGCCTGGGGTCAGCCACCATCACCTACTTCTTGACCATCGGGGAGGAGCTGGGCAGCATTCCCTGGAAGGTCCTCAAAGTCACGGTCAGGATCACCAGGGCCGTGCTCCGGATCCTTTGTTGCCTGATGAAGGTGGTCTGCCGCGTCCTGGGTGTCCCTGTCCGGGTGCTTGTGGACGTGGCCACGTTCCCCGTGTACACCATAGGAGCAGTTCCGATCGTCTGCAGGGACATTGCCGTGGGCCTTGGTGGCATCCTCTCTCTGCTCTTTGACACGGCTTTTGGCACCATGGGTGGTCTATTTCAGGTCATCTTTACTGTCTGCAAGCGGGTTGGCTACAAGATTACTTTTGACAATCCTGGGGAGTTATAGAAAAATAATGAGTGCCCGGTCCCAGTGAATTTGATTTTTTTTTTAAATAGAGAAAGCTGGAGTATTTTGTCTATACTATGGGTTTCTGTTCACTGTCAATTATATTTTGGCCTTTGGTGGGGGTGTCTGCCTGTTCCAACCTAACCCCAGAGACATGTTCAAGGTGGGATTATGTGTAGGTTGCCTGCTGGGATGTGGGTGAACTTCCAAGCCGTCCCCTTCAGTCAGTCACTCTGATACAGGAGACCTTGTGAGAGACGCTGGTGTTTATTTGTGATCAGTAAAAATTACAGAAGAAGGAGAATCTGGAAGAGGACTGCTTTAAACCAAACTGTCTCTGAGAAAAGTAGAAAGGAATTTATTCCTGCTATTACTTCTGAGACTCAAGACAAAACTGATATAAATATTCCTGGCCCATTAGTTATCATTTTGCTTCTCTTTCTCCCCAGCTCAGCTGACTTGGTGAGGTACAGACCACCTCCTTGCTGAAACATCTCTCTTAGGATATAGAATCTGTTACATCCCTTAGCTTTCCATGACTCCTGAGGATTTGTAAGGTTGTTTCGTTTCTCCAACGTTGAATTTTGCTGCATTTTTCTTTTGAGTTAATGGTAAGCATTATATGCAAATATGGTATAACAAATTCTGAATGCAAGGACTAAGATTGTTTGCCCCTTGAATGCTACCCAGGTATTAAAAAGGGAGAGCAAAGGTCAGACCTCTGCTCTGAATAGGTGCCATAGATCTGAGGATATCCTTAGCCAAGCTTGGATTAACGACACATATTAAATCTCTGGCTGAGAAGATGGAGCTCAACGACCTACATGTTAAGCTAATACGAAAATTCATATTCTGCAAAATACTAGATCAGTCTTTCTTAAACTTCCAGCAAGTACCCAATAGAGTAAAATGCTCTGACTCTGTCCTTAAATGGGGGTTTTAGTATAATGGTATAAAAAAATAGTCAGAAAATTATAACTCTTCTGGCCATCTTGGGAAAAAAAGTTCATAGACACATATATCTAAGTTTATATGTATATAATCTTGATTCAGAATCATTATCTCAGGAAGTTATTTTTATAGTGTGTTTGATGCTAGAAAACATAACTCTCCCATTAAAGCAAGTTATTTATGAGAGCTAATCTCCAATTTATTGATCAAACACTTGTCATTTTAATTCTTGCACTGAAAAACGATAACAGGAAGAAGCCGAAGCTCCCAAACTTTGCTCTGCTTTCTAGAGCCGAGGGTGAATCATCTGGATTTTTCTGAGTGTTCTAAAGAGTTCCTGTGAGGTAGAATAGGACCCAGTATAAACTACTGATTTGGGAGTGCAGGCCACCGTGCATCTGAAAGTTCAGTGCAGAGACCTGGGTCCAGAAAGGCAACGAGGAGAGAGGATGGGCGAACCATTGGCATCAAGTTGATGCCCAAGAAATGTGAGTGTGACGAGAGTTACTTTTTTTGCAGAAAAATAATGGAATTGGACCCAAAGTAGCAGGACAGCCGGCAAGCTGCTGTCCTGATCAGTTTGTTACGTGAGGTAGGGTAGTGGGACACCAGACCATGAAGCTGTCATAGGGAGTAATGCACTCGATTATCTAAGACTCTTAAGCAGTATTTTACCAACACTTCTGTTGGTGACCGTAAAAATCTGTAGTCAGGCTTTCCTTCAATTCAGTAGCGTGAGGAGCCATGGAGGAGAAGCGTGTGCCTTGGTACTGATGGGTCAGGTAGAATCCTGCCAGATGAGAGAAAGGGAATTTCAGAGGGGACCAGAGAGACAGTCTGGCCAGAGACAAGCTCGGCCTGACCAAAGCCGCCTCTGACGAGGAAGCTGGCGCCTGATGCTGACTGATGGAAGACCAGGAGCCAAGGTCTTCTGCTTGGGTCCTATCCGAGGTGACATCCCACACCTTGGATGTCAGATCTGTGACTCCCTGGTCTATGGGGGCTTTTCTCCATCATCCATCGAACCAACTGGACTCGGATGAATTAAATGGATTTGGCCCATGTGATGAAGCAACCAGCCGTCCATGCGCACCAGCAGGCTTGCTGCCTCCCGTGGAACTAATGTCCCCTCAGAGTACCTATCTGCATACCGAAAGGCCCACGGGGGCCGTCCATGGCAGCTTGAGCCCCTTGGCATCACGCAAGGAGCAGGGCATCTGGACTTTTCTCGAGAACCATTCGAAAATGTCTTCCTTTTCAGTTCTAGTTATTTAGTGTCTTATTTATTTATTACGGTGTAACCTTTTTTGAAATCTGGAAAGGGATAATAGAGGGAAAACAAATCCCCAAGGTTGGGTGGCTGAGAGCCTCCACTCTGGACTGTGGGTCTTTGTGCCTGTGGCTCACCATCCCCAGAAGGTGGCCAGACCGCTGGCCCGCCCCAGTGAGCCACTTTGGCCTTTGGGGTGGATTTTGAGTTGATGAGCCCCGTCTCTGGCTGGAAGATTTTTCTGTGGCTCTGCTATGTTCTCAGGCCCTTGGAGAGGTCAGCCAGCTCTTCATCGTTGCAGAGCTGACTTTCTAGTCTGGATCAGTCATGCCTTTGGACACTCCTCTGTTCCATTGTGCCTTTTGAGTGTTCGCTTCAGCATCAGCACTTGCCCCTAAATGCAGATGAAGGGATCTGAAGAAGGAGCTAGAGTGAAACACTGGTCATTCATCCATCCAATGTGCATTTGAACATCTAAGTTGCAGAGATTGACAGTACGTGCATCCCATCTTTGAGGAGTTCAGATGTCTAGTGGGGAGGACGCGGCGAGCTGATCCATGTACCAGATTGTGGTAAGCCTGCAATGGTACTAGCATCCCTGGAGCACAGCAGGAAAACCCACAAAACATGGACACTGGGGAAGCCTTTATAAAGGGTGTGATGAGTCAATTTGACATTTTCAAGCTATGTACAATGCTGTGCACCTTGCATTGCTCAATAAAATAATTGTTGACAACTCATCAGCTGTTCTGAAAAATATATAAAGGGGAGAACCTTGGAATGAGGTTTGGGGGGTTATCTTTGATTTTTTTTTCCATTTTCTTCTTGATTGACATTAACTCAAGCCATTTACATTCCCATCTGGATTTTTTGCTTTAATTTTTTAATCATACATGAAAAAACAGGTTAGGTTAGTGAAACAGGCCCTGAACCTTCTTTTCCATGTTATTTCTCTGAAAAGCTATTTGGGACATGAAATATTTGAAGCACCCAGGAACCTACTGCTTCACTGATTCTGAATCACATTCTAAGCATAATTTTTATTCGTTAGGAACACCCCCGCCCTTCCCAGCGTGAGATATGACACACACTGTCTGGAGGGAGGTAGTCTTCTGTGGCCTTTAGCAGGGCACTCAGCCCTGGGGTGGAGATGGCAGTGGCTCTTGCCTTCCCAGTGTGGGCTGGGTCTTATGCGTGATTTGATGTCTTGTTCAGCATTTACCTAAACGTCACCCACTGAGGTTTGAAAATGTTACACTAGAAGCCATGTAGTGTGGCCTCCTTGGCCTTCATAAATGGGCTCTCAGAATTCTCATTGTTTCTCTAAGTATTTTCTCCCAGATCATGGCTTGATTTCTAATAATTACATTCCAAACCTTTTTTTTTTTTTAATTTGGAGTATAGCTAATTAACAAGGTTGTGATGGGGGCTTGCCTGCTGGCTCAGTGGTAAAGAATCCACCTGCCAATGCAGGAGATGTGAATCTGATCCCTGATCTGGGAAGATCCCACATGCCAGGGAGCGACTAAGCCTGTGCACCACAACTACTGAGCGTGCGCTCTAGAGCCCAGGAACTACTGAGCCCACGTGCTGCAACTAGCAAAGCGCTCTCACCCTAGAGCCTGTGCTCTGCACTGGGAGAAGCCACCACGATGAGACGCCCGCACACCACGGCTTGAGAGGAGCCCCTGCTGCTGCAACTAGAGAAACGCCCTCACAGCAACGAAGACCCAGCACAGCCAAAAACAATCAAGTAAATAAATTATACATATATAGCAATGTGGTGATAGTTTCAGGTGGACAGCAAAGGGACTCAGCCCTACATGTACACGTATCCATCCTCCCCTAAACTCCCCTCTCATCCAGGTTGTCACGTACCATTGAGCAGAGTTCCCTGTGCTATGCAGTTAGGTCCTCACTGGTAATCCATTTTAAATAAAATATTATTTTTAAGCTTAAATTTCAACACAGAAAACACTGAGACTACTTGTCTCCGTTGATTGTGTGCCATTCAGTCGGTGTTCATGATGAGACGTTCTCAGCAGAGGAACAAGGTCATTCCTGGAGGGTGTGTTGCCTAATGTAAGAGCCCAGACCCTGGAGTCAAAATGACTTAGGCTCCAGTCCAGGCTTCACTGCTTAACAGCCATGCAATATCAGGGAAGATCCCCCCAAAGCCTCAGCTTCCTTGTCTAAACAATGGGGCTAATTATCACTACCCACCTCAGAGAATGATGAGAATCAGAGTTAATGAAGAAGAAGTGTTATTCCCATGCCTGTCACATGGTGAGTGCCCAGTAAATGTTAATTGTTGTAGAGCTATTGTTGGTCATAATATCCGTGCATCTTGAGTGAAATGACGAAGTTGCCTTAGATGTCAGGATGTTTCTGGATCAGAGCTGGAAAGGTGAGGGTTAAAGTATAGTCTGGGAGTTGAGGTCGGGAATGAAAATGAAGGAATCCAGAGCCTCTTTGGTGGTGTCCGTGTATCTGAAGAGACAGGCGAGGGCTGGAGCTAGAGTCTAGACAGGGGGATTCTGAGAACAAGAGCTCTACTTGTTTTCAGCACCTATTCAGAAAGTGATCCCCAAGTTGCTCAGTGGTAAAGAATCTGCCTGCCAATGCAGGTGACACGAGAGATGTGGGTTCGATCCCTGGGTTAGGAAGATCCTCTGGAGGAGGGCGTGGAAACCCACTCCAGCATTCTTGCCTGGAGAATCCCATGGACAGAGGAGCCTGGCGGGCTGCAGTCCCAGGGGTCGCAGAGAGTCAGACACGACAGCGCGTGCGCTCAGGAAGGGAGGCACAGCATCTTTGGTCTCTGGAGTAGAGAAGTATTTCCCCTCCAGACACTTCCTTGCTAAATCCGTAGTTTTATAACAGATTCAGTTTCTCAGGAACCCCAGTACTTCGAAGAGAGTTAACCAGAGACTATGTACACATTAAGGATGAAAAGGATGATGACTTTCCCTGTAAATAGTCAACCTTCTTTATAGTCAGCCTCTTGTGAGTTAAAGCATTATGAATTTGTCCCCAAAGATTAATTGATCCTGGAGCATTGATTAGGTAGGATCGCTGGATCCCCTTAGTTAATCCTTAGATCTCACCCTAGAATGACCAGCCCTTCCTCTGACCAACTCTACATGAACCAGGAACAACCTCCAAGAGGTCCTGCCTGTCAGCTGCAGTACCATCCTTGGGTGATCGAGTCCCATCCAAAGTAGATGCTGACAACACATTTGGACTTTGGAGGCTTGAGTAGGAATAAAACCACCTGCTATCACTGAAAATCGCATACCTTTTAAAAATAGATTATTTTTATAAAGAAGAATCCATACTAATCAGATGAACCAAGAGATAATTTTGATGAATAACTAAGAAATTTTAAGAGGTCTAAGTATCCTCTGTGTCATAACTTGACCCTTTTAATGGATCACTCTGGTTCAAACATTAAAATTAGTCATGCTGGTGGATACCCAGAGCTTGTGGGCTTAGCTCTTGAACGACCCTTTTCATTGGCAAGTCCCACCCCCTCTTCTTGACCACTTTGTCCAGCATATATTCATCCCACTGCCTCTCACTGTAACTGAAGCACTGATTAGGTACCTTCCAGGTTTCTAAGATTTGACTCTTCAGGACAAGTTCTGCCTCTTTTAATTTAGATCTAGTTACATCCCCAGAGAGATCACTTTTCCAGCCAGAGCCCCTTCTTCTGGACAGTTGCTCAGGCAGCTCCAGCTGGAGGGGACCAGCCTCCTGGGCACTTACACACGACCTGAAGGCTCCTGGGCAGTGGGACACGCTGGCCCAGAGTTATATGTGTCTAACAGGCCTGACACACCTCTCCAGGGAAGAGCTGTAAAACCTGAGCCAAAGGACTGCTGTACATTTGTTTACTGTGAAAGCAGGAGGAGAATGTGTGATGTACAGTGGAAACATGTACAGAATAAAGCATAGCTTTGAGAAAAAGTATAGAAAATATAATTCATGCTTAATTCGCTCAGTTGTGTCTCTTTGGCGACCCCATAGACTATACAGGCCATGGAATTCTCCAGGCCAGAATACTGGAGTGGGTAGCCTTTCCCTTCTCCAGGGGATCATCCCAACCCAGGGAGTGATCCCAGGTCTCCCACACTGCAGGCAGATTCTTTACCAGCTAAGCCACAAGGGAAGCCCTGGTGCTTAATAAAAAGGGTTATTGAGAATAAAGAAAATAATTTGTTGTGGGGGGGTATAATTTGTAGGCAAGGTGATACCTAGAGGTATTTCAAACCAGTTCTCATTAAAGTCTCATATATGTCTATAAGTTCTTCCTAAATACAAGTATAGCTTGGACACTCCTTGCCCCTCTGAACAAGTTTATTGGCTTTCTTTTCATCTGAAGGTGGGAAACTCTCCCACATAGAACCCTAGAGTTTGCAGAGTGCTTTCATCTATAGGGATTCATCTGATCTTCCTAAACACTGCACACACTAGAGTATTGACAGGTATTTCCACAGTCATCTAGCCTTTGACAGCAGGAGTCTAGAGTCTCTTGGGAAATATTTCTTTATCTTTCAGATAGGGAATGGCATACTTGCTAAGGTGGACCAATTAGCTGTTTAAAAAAGTAGAGTTTCTTGTTTGTTTGTTTTTTTAACTTTGTGGGTGCAAAGAGAAGTTCCACCCAGGACTGTATGGATCAGTGCTAATCTGATTTGGAACATCACTATTTAGAACCATCCTGAGGACTCTGTGTTATAGGAAAGGCCTTGTCCTTACAAGAGTTTCCAGGATTTCAATCATCTTTGAAAGAGCAAAAAGGAGTTCAAGATCAAATTTTCCTGAACTCTACACTACAGTGCTTCTTCCGAGAGTTATGGTATGGGGCTTGAGGGTTTTGTTTTCTTTGTTTGTAAACCTGCACTCTGGATTCTGTATACCTGGGTTCGATTTTCAGTCCACCTACGACACTTTAGGGAAAGTCTCCAAACCTCTGTGAACTTTAATTCCTTATCTGTGAAAGGTGGATAATAAAAATATCAACCTCAAAAAGTTTATGTAAGAATCAAACGAGGGGAATTCTCTGGTGGCCCAGTGGTTAGGACTTGGCGCTTTCACTGTCCAGGGCCTGGGTTAAATCCCTGGGAACTAAGATAACCACAAGTTGTGTAGTAAGCCCACTAGCCCCCTAAAGAAAAAGATCAAATGAGATAATATGCTTTGTAAACTATTAAGTATTATAGAAATATAAAGATGTATTATTATAGAAGTCTCCAGAGTTGGTTCTTTTTATCTTAAAAATCAGTACATAGCTCTTTTTTGTACGAGGTGAATAAACGTTCATGAAAAATAAAGCGGTTATCCAGAAAGTGTAAATGGCTTAGCCAAAGCTTGAGTTTGACTAAGTGTTGAACACCATGCCCTGAAAAGGCTCTTAGCTCCAGGGCCTCAGAATTCTGCCTCTTGTCTGTCCTTAAGTCCTGTGTTTTTTCTTTTTTTTTCAAGATACAGACATCCTTTTTATTTTTTAATTACTTCTTGTTGGAATATAGTTGCTTTACAATGTTGTGTTACTCTACTGTACAGCAAATGAATCAACTATATGTTTACATATATCCCCTCTTTTGCAGATTTCCTTCCCATTAGGGCACCACACAGCACTGAGCAGAGTTTCCTGTGCTCCACAGTAGGTTCTTACTGGTTATCTATTTTATACAAAGTGTTGTATGCATGTCAATTCCAATTAAGTCCAATATCTTTTTTTTTTAATGTGGACCATTTTTAAAGTCTAACATTGCTTCTGTTTCTTGGCCACAAATCACATGGGCTCTTTGCTCCCCCACCAGGGATCGAACTCACACCTCTTGCATTAAAAGTCAAAGTCTTAGCCACTGGACCACCAGGGAAGTCCCAAGTCCTGTGTTCTTAAACTCAATGAATCCCATCTTCAGTACAGGACTCTGAACTCACCTCCATCCAGTTTGCTTTCCTCCTGGTATGAATCAGCAGAGTCCCTAAAGTATTAGGCATTAAAAAGAAAATGCCATATGAGTCATAAGCAATAAGAGCTGAACAAGAAATGGGTGCCAGAGAGTGAAAAGTGCCAGGGGAGCCTCTGAGAAATGATAGGAGCACCCAGACCTCCCCTGGCAGCCTGCCACCAGGAGGCCAGTCTGGGTCTGCCCCTGAGTCACTGTCCCAGAGAACACCCGCCAGCCACTCCTGGGTTTATGATTCCGGAAGTTGTCTCCAGTCTCTGATTCCCCAACCTATTTGTGGATGAGGCTTATTCAGGTGTATCCTGTTCACGACATCCAGAAGGAAACTTCCAGGGAGGTGAAAGTTCCAGAGTGAGGAATCAGCATGCTGGTCAAAGAAAAGGATGCTTGTGGTCCCCAGGAGACCCAAGTTCACTTCCTCTGAGTCACTGTACCTTTTCTGGATGCTATCACAGGACCGTCTTTAGGATCTTAATACATCTTTGCTCTTCACCAAGCACTTTTACATCAGTGCCTCACAGAGATTAAGTTCCAGCCATTTCTCTCTACTTGTTGAGACTTTGCCAAAAGTGAGAGAAATCTCCTGGGACATTATGGGATGGACAGCAGACCGGCATTAACACTGTCATTGTTATCACCATCACCATTGTTATTCTTGTCATCAGTTCTGCCCAGACTTGCAAAATTGAGGAACAGGGTACCCATTAGGTGGCAACCAAACTGAGAGCACTTAAGTAATTAGCCTCCAATTAAAATAAATAAATAAATTAAAAAAAAGAGAAATATAACACTCATTGTTCCCAAATAACACCTCCCTCCCCCCAGCAGCCTGCAGTATTGCCAGAAATCTCACCCCTTGACTCTCTTCCCTTCAGCTGTCTGCTTTCATGAAAATACAAACAGCCCAAGGAGATTTAGCCCATTGTGTTACTATTAGCAACTCAGAACAGATGATCCTGTGAAATCCTTCCCACCAGCTGGATGGAGTCCCACACACAGGACTTGTTCTGCCAGGTGAGAGGTGTGGTGGGAACTCTGCTGGAGGATCAGGAGGTTGCTTAGACCAGTTTCCCACGGGGCTGGAGCCTGGCCCAGGCAACCCCTGTGTTTCCAGGTCTGGGGACAGACGGTGCTGCCCCTCTGAGGTCTGGGAAATAATACAACAAATCGCTCTCTACTTGTCACATAGACGATCAGCCCGTAGTAGATCAAAGTAGAAATATACATCTGAAAGAAGCAACAAGGCTCATCACCCGCAGTGTGCTAGTTAATGTTGAACAACCAGCTTGCTGGGGGCAGAGAACACCTTGATGTGGAATATTTGCCAATTTCTCCAGTATAAGCACGCCCACGGTGCCTGATTTCCAGCTGCTGTGTAACACCACCATGAAAAGCACTGTTGGGAACAATAAAATCTGCTCTCCTTAGCTGGCCACATGGCTTCCCTGGTGGCTCACGGTAAAGAATCTGACTGCCAATGCAGGAGACCTGGGTTCAATCCCTGGGTTGGGAAGACCCCCTGGAGAAGGGGATGGCTACCCACTCCAGTATTCTGGCCTGGAGAATCCAATAGACAGAGGAGGCTAGGGGGGCTACAGCCCATGGGGTCGCAAGAAGCTGGACATGACTGAGTGACCAGCATGCACTCACTCAAGCTGGCCACACACACCACAACTCCAGGATCTACTTGAGGGTTTTACAACATATACAGGAAAAAGTGTTTTCCAGCACAAAAAGGAGGTGTTCAGCCATCATATACCAGGAAAAGAAAAATCACCGAGACAGACACTGACCACACCCAGAGGAGTACTCATCAGGAGAGAGGAAGGCCTTGCAACTTGAACTTTGAATATTTCCAAATCCAAAGACTTCATCACCTGCTCTGTAACATGAATGCATCATTAATTTTGGCCTGATGCTGTTAAACTTCAACCTACTAACACTTCTTTTTCTATCCCATTGCAACCAAAGAAACTTTTGATTGTGATAGAGTTTCTGATGTCTTGCCTTTAAGGTGAATGTACACTGAACGTAGATTTCAACCTCCTTCGACAATGCTTTATCTTAGCAAATTTTAACAAGTAAGTAAGTAAGTGTTAATCACTCAGTCCTGTCTGACTCTTTGCAACTCCACAGACTAGCCCACCAGGCTCCTCTGTCCATGTTATTCTCCAGGCAAGAATATTGGAGTAGGTAGCCTATCTTTTCTCAGGGGATCTTCTCACCCCAGGGACTGAACCCAGGTCTCCTACATTGTAGGCAGATTCTTTACTGTTTAAGCCACCAGAGAAACCCAGATTTTAACAAAGTGGCTTTCAGTATGTTTTGGTTTCCCATGTAGTTTAAAAACATACTGTATTAAGAGGCTGATGGAAGTGTTCCAGTCTACAAATAGTTCTATTTTTCAGTTAACCTTAATAAAGTAATCATAGTGTTGTTCCCCTCAATCTCTCATGTGTCCTAGCATAAATCCCTTTCTAGGAGGCTATCACTTCCAGAAGCTCATCAGAGCCTCCATATGTGCTTCTAAATATGAGAAAATACCTCAGGGTGTACTGTCCAAACCAGCAGAGAATTCTACACAGCCCTGGCTAGCTTCCCCTAAACACCATGGTCACCTTTCCATCTCATTTTCAAGACTTACTTCTTCGTTCTGTGACCTCTCTCCATGAATCAGATATCATGAGGGTGCCCTGAAAATCAGCGAAAACTCATCTGCTGCCATTGTACTTCAAGATGGCAAAATGCATTTGTCAGGATTTCTTTGGTTGCATGCAACAGAAACCACTTTGGAGCTAGCCCAGTCCCACATTTACTGGATCATGTAACAGAAGCTTGGAGAGGGTCTTTGGATGTCAGGGGTTCACGTGATGGCAGAACTCTATTACACCATGTTGTCCTATGTTGTACCCTAGAGTAGATAGTCTTTCCTCATACAGCATGGTCACAGGCGGCTCAGGATATTCATCCTTATGGCCTCAGGTCGAGAGAGGAAGGGAAGCTTTTTAGCTCTGGCTAGGAAAATCCCCAGATTTTTTTTCTACTTTTTTGCCCAGTTGAGTACAGTCTATCTTGGGTCAACCCCTGTGGCCAGGAAGATATGATAAGATGATTGACCCAGTCTGGGTCATGGAGCCGTGTGATGGTTGGTGGTGGTGTCATAAGAAAGACAAAGGAGGTGGTGCAAGATAAATACATACAATAGACCCGCATGGACTGACTCACAGCTTGATTTAAAACATAGTGATGCCCTTTCAATATATGAGGTGCATTGTGACTTATAAAGCCCTTTCACATTTATCAGTGGACATATGAACAACACCTATTTTGGAATCTGACTTCTCTTAGAAAAATAGAAGCTCAGTAACTCTGGGCCAGCATTTTTCTAAAGCCATAATAATCAAGAACTGAATAGTGGTTTATCATGGGCCCCATCTTTTCTTGATCATCCCTCTGAACCACTTGGCTCATTTAAGTTACTTGCTTTATCTCTTTTAGCCACCTAGGTTTGCTAATCCCTAACATTATCTCTCCTTGGAAAGAAAGTTCTGACCAACTTAGACAGCATATTAAAAAGCAGAGATATTACTTTGCCAACAAAGGTCCATCTAGTCAAGGCTATGGTTTTTCCAGTGGTCATGTATGGATGCGAGATTTGGACTGTGAAGAAAGCTGAGCACCGAAGAATTGATGCTTTTGAACTGTGGTGTTGGAGAAGACTCTTGAGAGTCCCTTGGACTGCAAGGAGATCCAACCAGTCCATTCTGAAGGAGATCAGTCCTGGGTGTTCATTGGAAGGACTGATGCTAAAGCTGAAACTCCAATACTTGGGTCACCTCATGTGAAGAGTTGACTCACTGGAAAAGACTGATGATGGGAGGGATTGGGGGCAGGAGAAGGGGACAACAGAGGATGAGATGGCTGGATGGCATCACCGACTCGATGGACATGAGTTTGAGTAAACTCTGGGAGTTGGTGATGGACAGGGAGGCCTGGTGTGCTGCAATTCATGGGGTTGCAAAGAGTTGGACACGACTGAGCGACTGAACTGAACCGAACATTAGCTCATTTCATTTCTGTCTATTTCTGTGCATACTAATTATCTAAATTGTACAGATTTTAAAGCACTTTTCAGAGATTCAACTGACTTAACTAAGATGACACAGTTAGAAGGTGAGACTCGGAATCTAGATCTTAAAAGTTTAAGGCTGTTCAAGGTCACCATACGAGGTTGTACAGGTTGTGCCCTGCACATCGTGTCTGTGTGAATGGAGTCCTCTAGAGTTCTATAGTTAGCACTACATGTGGAAGCCCTAAGACTATTTTCCCTTCCCTTTCATCAGTTATAAAACTGCTACAAATTTGGTTAAAAGAAGTCAATTGTCAATACCTTCAAATGTTTATTATAGAACGAATACTCAGATGACTAAGTGAAACATGAGTGATCAGGTTAGAACAAAGACCAGCAAATAGTTAACACAAAATAGATACCTTGTCTACTTTATGGTAATGATGCCCTTAGGTCTGCAATGAAGAACTTGCTCCCAAATGGTCATAATTGTGCTAAGGATGATTTTGCTGTCTTTCCATTTCCCTTGCTTTACAAATAATCCAATCTCTCCCTGGATTTCAGTTTCCACATGATTAACATGAGAGGTTTGCCCTCAATTTTCCAGTAAGATGGTAGTGCTTAATCCTGACTAAGCACGGGAATCACCAGAGAGATTTTATTTCTTTTCAACAGATGCTTAGGTCCAGTTCCCAAAGATATGAACAGAAGCTTGCCCAAAAAAGATATGCATATGTCAAAAAAAAAGAGAAGAAAGCACATGAAAAGATGTTCAACATCATCAATCATTATGGAAATTAAAATTAAAATCTCAGTGAAACGTACTACACATACACCCCTGCAAGAAGCATGAGGATGTGGAACAATTGCGACTCTTTATTTTCTGTTGATGGAAATGTAGAATGTGCAAGCACTTGCAAAACTATTTGGCAGCATCTTAAAAAGTTAAATATATACTGCTGTCTGATTCAGTCATTCCTCTCCTAGGTATTTATCCAAGAGAAAAGAAAACAGGCATCCGTACAAAGACTTGTGCGTGCATGTTCAGAGCAGCTTTGTAATGGTCCCAAACTGGAAACAACTCAAATGTCAGTGACAGACGAATAAAGAAATTTCAGTATATTCAGGCAATGGAATGGAATACGACTCAGCAGTGAAAGGGAATTGGCACACAAGCACATGAGTAAATCTCAAAATAATTCTGAGTGAATGAAGTCAGACAAAAGAAAAAAGTACGTGATTCAATTTTTATAAAATTCTAGAAAATGGAAACTAATTTATAGCAGATCAATGTTTGCCTGGTGATGGGATGGGGAAGGGAGAGAAGGATTACAAAGGGCACGAGGAAACTTTAGGAGGTAATGTCTGTGTTCATTTTCTTGATTATGGTATGAATCAGGATGTACATTTATGCTGACAAATTTTTTAAAAATATGACTGTTGTTGTTTGGTCACTAAGTTGTATCTGTCTCTTTGCAACCCCATGGACTTCAGGCTTCCCTGCCCTTTACTATCTCCTGTTTATTGTGTATCAATTATATAATGTATACAATATGATGTATATCAATGCAGCTATAAAAATACTGATGCCTGGATCTCAGGTGTAAGATTCTGATTGAATTGGTCTGGGCATCAGTATTTATAAAACCTTCGCATAGAATTCAGTTGTACATCCAGGGTTGGCTCTATGATTTTAGGTCATTACAGTTGCCCTGGGCCAGGTTCTTTAGGAGAGCCTTTCCCTACTTTGTGGACTAGAGCAGAAAGGAATGGTCCCACAGCAGCTGTCTCTCATGCAAAAGGAAGCAAGGTGCTCATATCCACTGCTTCAGTGCCCAGGGGTCAGGTCTGGCTGCTTTAAAGCTGGAGCCGCCTTGACATTTCAGAGAACGGAAACACTTCACCCCTGATGTTCAACCATCTCTTCCAGCCACGCTAATGTCTTCTTGAGACTTCCCTTCCTTTGAAAGTTGCCTTGAGTAAGAATGTTATGATACTTAAAGCAGACAAAGATGTCAGGTGGGAGAGTTTGTGTGTGTAGAAACAGTGTGATTTGCCCCAGCGAAGGTGCCTCCTAGTAACCCCCTTCATCAGTACAATCTCAGGCAGGCTGAGAGACTGATACCAATTGCTTAGGCTTCAGAATGAGGGCAGCCAAGTATGAATTGCAGGAAGTGAAGGAGAAATCCTCCCCATCCTGGTGCTCCCAGTGATGGCAGGAAATCTTGGCCAGTGGCGTATGCCAGGGAACATGGCAGTCCGGAACTCAAACAAGGCAGATGGTCTTTTTACCAAGACACTTTCTACTCAGCCCAGAGACACAGCAAGAAAGATATTGCTTCAAGTCCAAGTGTACTTATTATTAGTTTGGGAAAGTCATTGAACCTTTTTTTACCTCACCTGTAAAATGGACTACCAGGTCGTTTTCGTTCATTTTCACAGAGTTGTTGTGGGGGGTCACATAGGGAAGCAGATGTGATCGTGTGTTATAAATACAAAAGGGTTGTTATTTACCGTGATTATCTCAGTGTTTCACAGAACGGCGACACAGAGGGGGAGACTCAGTTGGCAGGAAACCGCATAACCCTGAGGAAGGACATGACTGCACAGTCTCCAGAAGCTGGATTTGCTGTGTGCGTGCTGTGGGTGGTACCACAATCATACTATAACATTAGCAGCTACAATTCACTGAACATTTTTGCTCTAGACATTCTGCTGAAGTGCACATCTATTTTTTTACAAAGGAATTTTACAAAGGAAGGCATCGAGGATTAGGGAGGTTGATGCCTTGTCCAAGGTCACACAGCCAGGAAGGAACTTGGGTCTCGATGTGGCACAATCCAGAGCCTATAATTATAACCACCTAAGCTTTCTCCTCTAAGGAAGTCTCTCTCCACTCAATGTTTTAATAAATGTTTCAGGTGTTTTCTGCAGGTGTTCTCTTTCAATCCCCAAGCAGGCAGGGCTCTGCCAGGAACCTTTGCTCCAGAATTTTCTCTGCTATCTGGAGATGAGACTGGTGTTTGTGACCGGGTTTTCAAGACAAATATTGTCCCTTAGCATCTGAAAATAAGCCTAATGAAATAAGCTTAGGGTTTTCAGATAGGTTACAAAATGTAGGATGGTCTGCATTTAGAGTTTCTGATTAATATTCATTTGCTGAATACTTCATGTCCTCTAGGCTGCTTAGTAGGCTCAGCTGGTAGACCAAAGATACATTGTGTATTTATACACCTTACAGTACAAGTTGGATGGGGGTGGGCGGAGAGTGACACATATAACATGGCAGACGAACAGCAAACACCCTTAGTATATACATATTAGAAAATTGCCTAAGAAGAACATTGTTGCAATTTTCTGTTACACAAAGTCACAGTTTATCTTTCTTAAGGAATAAGTGCATGGAAAGGAAGATTAGGAATGCAGTTTTCCCAATGACATCTTTTATTGATATGTAATTTTACTGTCAAATTTTTTTTAAATGAGCAAAGGATCTCAAAGTAACATAAGCTCCTATTTTGAAAAGTGAAATGATTTTTTAATGCAAAATCATTACCAAACAACTTATTTTTAAGAAGGGGCTGATTTACAAATGTCTTCAACCACTCTGACTAGAGGTGAGGTTGTAGAATGGGGTTCCACCCATTTCAGTTTCCTGCTGTGAAACCCCCATCATTGTGGACAGGTGCTTAACTCCTGCCTTTTTCTCTGAGCAATTCCAGCCCCTACATTTGAGTTGTTTGATTTCCAAAGACCATAAAGAGTCCTCTGCAGGAAAACCAAGGTTGAGTATCTCTGATCATAAGTATTGTGGGGACCCTGAATGCATTAGAACTGGGTTCCATTAAAAGAGAGACTTGCCCCAGTCATCTTGGGGCAAGAGACTTGCCAGACATGTGCCCAGGACTGGGCTCATAGCCTTGCCAATTTGCAGCAAAATGGTACAGATGGAAAATTCAGAGAAACTGGAGAAAAATCCAACGTCCCTTTGAGAAGGACTACGGACTTTGGCTCAGCCGGCAGCCTGTGTTGCCTCCTAAGCCCCTTTGGTTCCCTTCAGCCTGGAGGCATGTTTAACCTGCCCAGAAACTCTCCTCTGAGTCTTCTAGGGTTGCGGTCTGCAGGGATTAAACGGAGTCAGAGGAGGACTTCCCTGGTGGTCCAGTGATTCAGAATCCACCTTCCAATGCAGGGAATGTGGGTTCCATCCCTGGTCAGGGAAATTCAGATCCCACCCGCCGAGGGCAATTAAGCCCACGCACACCACAGCTAGAGAGCCCTTGTGCCGTAACTAAGACACTACGCAGGCAAATAATAATAATAATAATAATAATAATAATTGCTTTCTTAAAAAAAATTGAGTCAGATGAGGAATTCACCCTCAAAGAACTCACGGTCGGGCTGATCGATCAGTTCATCAAGAGGCCATGCCTCCCAGCCTGTTTACTTATGTGTTCCAGAACAACGTGACCTTGGAAATTTATTCATTCACTACCAGCTAGTATTGCATCGTAAGGGTGAGAAAATGGATGAAAAATGCTCACCCCATTGCTGGGCACATAGAAGGTGTTTCTAAAACAGCCTCTGTTTATGCCAGAGGAGTTGTGAGCAATTGTGTCCTCCTTCCTAACTCCATGGTAGGCAGTGGATGCCCGGTGTGAAGTATAGCTTTGGAGTCCTGTTGCAAGTGGTCATATGTCACAGACCTTGAGCCACATTCTTCCTGGGAGAGGCGTTTCACGCTACTCCATGCAGGGCCCCAACTTCCAGATGTTGGATTGAACAAAGAAGATAAAGAAGGTGATCCAACCATCAACATACATCTCTCTCCAGTGCACTTACCTAAGGACTAAATTTCATAATCAATTATTTTGAGAAATTCAGTATTCTGCAGAAGTTTCTCCAAATGCTAACATTATGTAAGGACACACCATTGCTTTCTTTGCAAGGCAGAGTTAAAAACAACTTTCAGGGGGTGGTTTAGACGGAGCCAGTGAAAAGAGCAAAGAAGAAATCAACTTTCAATAATGAGAAACTATGTCTATCCCCAGGAGGGAGCTAGTGTTTTAATGAAAATGCAAACTGATCACTGAAGAAATGCTCACAGCCTATCTGGATTTAATTATTGAACAAGGTAAGCAGATTTTATCCCTGAAAACTATTTTACTCCTAACCCTCATCACACAAATATTTTTTTTCTTGAATGAGGATCTCAATCAACTGGACAATGACAAATACCTAGTCAGGCTTAGCTGGATGTAAGTAAATCCTGTAATCATGGCTAAGCTTCTTTTTAAATTAAGTTCAGTTGATTTACAATATTGTGTTAATTTCTGCTAGACAACAAAGTGATCAATTTATATATTTATATATATGCACATGTATATAAACACACACATTCTTTCCTTACATTCTTTTCCACTATAGCTTATCATAGGATATTGAATATAGTTCCCTGTGCCATATGGGAGGCTTTCCGGCGGCTTAGAAGGTAAAGAATCTGCTTGCAGTACAGGAGACCCAGGTTTGATCTCTTGGTCAGAAAGATCCCCTGGAGATGGGACTGCCACCCACTCCAGTGTTATTACCTGGAGAATTCCACGACAGAGGAGCCTGGTGGGCTACAGTCCATGGGGTCACTAAGAGTCTGACATGACTGAGGGACTAACTCACTCACTGTGCCACATAGTAAGACCTTGTTTATCCATTCTACATGTAATAGCTTACATCTGCTAATTCCGAACTCCCAGTCCATTTGTTCCCCCGAGCCCTGCCTCCTTGGCAACCACAAACCTGTTCTCTATGTCTGTGAGCCTGTTTCTCTTCCGTAAATAGATTCATTTGGATCAAGGCTGCACTTGATCTTAGCAACCCAGGGAATGAACCTCGGTCTGTTTACCAGGCTGATTCTTTACTGTCTGAGCCAACAGGTAAGCCCAAGCAAGAATGAAGGTCTGATTTCACAGGCCTTCTTGCCATGACTCCATGCATCCATCTCTCTAGCAGGGGTGTCTCAGTTTCCCAGTTCCTTCCCATTCTAGGAGGCCTTAGGAAAAAGTGTCTCAGACCTGTCCCCCTCAAAGGGGGTCCATTAGGGCCCTCCAGACACATCTCTGTCTGAGAGGGCTCTTGACTCCTCAGAAAGATTGCAAACTGGGAGAATGTATCAACATTCCCCAGATGCCTCTCTTCCTAGGAGAGCTAATGGGGACTTCCTAGGTCCATCTCTCTCTCCAGAAGGACCCATCCTACTATCCAGACACATCTGAATCCAGGAAGGTTCGTGACTCCTCAGACACTTCCTTGCAAGTCAAGGGGACCTACTAAGATTCCCCAGTTTTAACTTTTCATGTCCATCACTTCCTGCCCCAAATCAAAAGTGGTGAGATACTAGAAAGAGCCTCTAGTAAGTCCTTTCCACATTGGAAGAGCCAAGGACTCTCTCATCAGTCACTTCCAAAGGACAGTAAATATAAATACAATAGGGCTTCCCAAGTGGTCTAGGGGTAAAGAACCCAGCTGCCAATGCAGGAGACTCAAGAGACATGGGTTTGATCCCTGGGTCAGGAAGATCCCTTAGAGAAGGGCATGGCAACCCACTCCAGTATTCTTGCCTGGTGAATCCCATGGACAGAGGAGCCTGCCAGGCTACAGTCCATGGGGTTTCAGAGTCCAGCACAGCTGAAATCACTTAGCACAGCACATATCACCCTGGTTGCTCGGTGGTAAAGAATGCATCTGCAACACAGGAGACATGGATTCAGTCCCTGGGTCAGGAAGATCCCCTGGAGGAGGAAATGGCAACCTGCTCCAGTATTCTTGCTGGGGAAATCCCACAGAGAGAGTAGCCTGGCGGGCTACAGTCCATAAGGTCACAAGGAGTTGGATACAACTGAGCAACTGAGCATGAGTTCCATGGGGGAAAAAAGTAAGCAAAATCCTAATCTGCTTCCCACCATAATGAGAGCAGGATGGCCTCTGACCCAGACCCCTCTCCAATGTGGAATAGACCTTAACTATGGAGCTTTGATTCTGACTCCAAGAGGAAACAGAAGACCAGCTCTTCTGATTCCAGTTGGACCTCCTTCACTCCAAATGGGCCCACCTCCTGGGCACAGGTTTTCTGGGACCCAAATAGACTTGGGATTAACTGACACACAAGGAAAATAATAGAAACGGAAGAAGCAAGATGAAGAAAGCATGCAATCTGAAGCTGAATTCTAAAATGCCAGAGTCTAAGATAAGCCCAGACAGGTGAGGAACTTGAAACTGGATTGTTTGTATTGAAAAAGGGAAGCAGAGAAGAAGATGGGGCATTTGCCACGTGGGGAAAGGGGCCAATCAGAATGAAAGAATGCAGAGGGGAAAATGATGGATAGGCAGAAGCCACTGGAATGTTCCTTTGATTGGATGCTCAGGGGAAAAGAGGGGGATCCGTGGCCAAATTCATTGAGAAGAGTAAGACCAAGGAGAACAGGAATAGGGATGGGAAGCTTGGTAGCAGTGGCCTGGCACATCTTCCAAAAGATTTGCAATCTACCCTGGGTACCACAGAATGGAGTTGACAGATTCAACTCATTTGAACTAAAGCATTTTGCAAGCTTGTAAGCAAGAAGTTCAGGAAGATCCCTTGGAGAAAGAAATGGCAACCCATTCCAGTATTCTTGCCTGGAAAATCCCATAGACAGAAGGAGCCTGGAAGGCTACAATCCATGGGGTGGCAAAGAGTTGGACATGACTTAGCAACTGAACAACAATAGCAACAAACAAGAAGGTAGTGGAAGAACTTGGCGCCAAGGCGAGCGTTCAGTTCAGTTCAGTCACTCTGTTGTGTCTGACTGCTTGTGACCCCATGGACTGCAGCATGCCAGGCCTCCCTGGAGCTTACTTAAACTCATGTCCATTGAGTCAGTGATGCCATCCAACCATCTCATCCTCTGTCCTCCCCTTCTCCTCCTACCTTCAATCTTTCCTAGCATCAGGGTCTTTTCAAATGAGTCAGCTCTTTGCATCGGATGGCCGAAGTATTGGAGTTTCAGCTTCAACATCAGTCCTTCCAATGAATATTCAGGACTGTTTCCTTTAGGACGGACTGGTTGGATCTCCCTGCAGTCCAAGGGACTCTCAAGAGTCTTCTTCAAGACCACAGTTCAAAAGCATCAATTTTTCAGTGCTCAGCTTTCTTTATAGTCCAACTCTCACATCCATACATGACTACTGGAAAAACCATAGCCTTGACTAGATGGAATTTTGTCGGCAAGGTAAGGTCTCTGATTTTTACTGTGCTGTCTAGATTGATCATAGCTTTTATTCCAAGGAACAAGCATCTTTTAATTTTATGGCTGCAGTCACCAACTGCAGTGGTTTTGGAGCCCCCCCAAAATAAATTCTCTCACTATTTCCATTATTTCCCCATCTATTTGCCATGAAGTGATGGGACCAGATGCCATGATCTTAGTTTTCTGAATGTTGAGTTTTAAGCCAACTTTTTCACCCTCCTCTTCTACTTTCATCAAGAGGCTCTTTAGTTCTTCACTTTCTGCCTAAGGGTGGTGTGTGTTGAGGATATGTAACTCTTGTGGCAGAAGGTATGGTCATAGGGATGTAGACACCCAGCTGCTATATCTGCCTCAGCTAACAAGAGGGATCTCTGGAACCAGCAGCAGCTTTTTGGGCCTCTAGTTCTTCTACAGACTCGAGCTCTAACTAGGGGCACTCTCAGCTTTTCAGATACTTCAGTATAGAGGAAACACTGATTTTTCAATAGGATATCTAGAATTTGATATGGTTAGGGTTTTTCTCTCTTTTACTTTTCTTAATTAAACAAATGCGCATTTATAAGAGAAAATAATCACAAAGGCCCTCAACTTGTGCTTCTGGCATCAGTGAGGAGCTAGACTCAAAACCAGAATATGGAGCTGTCCTCCTCCTTAGAGAGCAACCAACAGCACAGAGAATGTATCTGGAAGTTCGCTATAAAGAGCATTGATATTAAACAAGTTCCACAGTTTATGAACAATAACTTGGGCTCATATGAATGCAAACTCGATCGGACCCTTTATAACAAAAAGGTAAGTTACCTAATACATTAGGAAAAAAGCAAACCAAATTGGTATAGAGATTAGCCAAGAGATCTGCAGTTCAGCTACTGCTGAACAAGGTCACGGTAATAAAGAAGTTAATGAAAATAAGTACTTTGGGCTATAAAATAACCGCACAGAAAAGTTGAATGGTGTTGCAGTCTCCCCTTCCAGATTGACTATCTGGAGCTTGCCAAGGGCACCATATTCGGTCATTGCTTCATTTTGCTAAGGAACAGAGGAGTGAACCCCCAGAAGGGTACCAAAAGTACCCACTGATAAGGTCTCACAAGACCATCACCTTCAAGGTGCTGAGCAGAGAGAGGCAGACTAGGCAAGTTTCGGACACTCTGGAACTATTTTCCTTCTACTCCCCCTTTAAGAGGGAGGAGCCCCCATTGGACCTCCTGGTGTGAAGTGGCCCTGCTTCCGCTGATAAACAGGTTTCCCCCTTGGCCATCGCTGCACCCATGCTCCTCGCCACCATGGACTACTCTGGGATCTCTTCCCAGGTCCTGGGTGCATCCTTCATCCGCTAGTGTTCACACCCAGGCCCCCAAATCCACCCATTGATTCCTGCAGTGCACTCCCAGGCCCTAGAGGTCCATCAGCTTTTGGGGTTTATCCTGGGCTTCTGTGGGTCACCCCAGCCTCTTAGAGGGCATCCCACTGACCTCAGACTACAAAGTGATTACCAGCTCTCCAACCAGGAGGTCCTCACTGCTCTCTGAAGAAGGAAACATTCCCATCCTTCTTCCTAATGAGAAGTTCTGCCCTCCTCTCACCCCAAACTTTCATTCTCTTCTGATTTCCTGTGTTTTCTTCCTTAGGAAAGTTTTGGTGATTTTTGTGGAAGAGACTGTATTATCAACAGAGCTGAGGATACAGATTCTAACACCCCCATAACTCCCACCAGGATACGAATACATTGTAGCAACAAAAATAGAATAAGTTGGTAAGTAAAAGAGGCCTGTGGTATGTTTTATGTAAAGTAGAATTATAGCCATGCAGAGACATAATACAAACAAAGAAGTACAGATGGCTAACAAACACATGAAAAGATGCTCAACATCACTCATTATCAGAGAAATGCAAATTAAAATCACAATGAGGTACCATCTCACGCCGGCGAGAATGGCTGCTATGAAAAAGTCTACAAACAATAAACACTGGAGAGGGTGTGGAGAAAAGGGAACCCTCTTACCCTGTTAGTGGGAATGCAAACTAGTACAGGCACTATGGAGAACAGTGTGGACATTCCTTAAAGCACTGGAAATAGAACTGCCATATGACCCAGCAATCCCACTGCTGGGCATACACACCAAGGAAACCAAAATTGAAAGAGACACATGTACCCCAGTGTTCATTGCAGCACTGTTTACAATAGCCAGGACATGGAAGCAACCTAGCTGTCCATCAGCAGAGGAATGGATAAGAAAGCTCTGGTACGTATACACAATGGAATATTACTCAGCTATTAAAAAGAATGCATTTGAGTCAGTTCTAATAGGTGGATGAAACTGGAGCCTTACTTTACAGAGTGAAGTAAGTCAGAAAGAAAAACACCAATACAGTATATTAACACATATATATGGAATTTAGAAAGATGGTAACAATGACCCTATATGCGAAACAGCAAAAGAGACACAGAGGTAAAGAACAGACTTTTGGACTCTGTGGGAGAAGGCAAGGGTGGGATGGTTTGAGAGAATGGCATTGAAACATGTATATTACCATATGTGAAACAGATCACCAGCCTAGGTTCGATGCAGGAGACAGGGTGCTTGGGGCTGGTGCACTGGGATGACCCAGAGGGATGGGATGGGGAGGGAGGAGGGAGGGGGGTTCAGGATGGGGAACACATGTACACCTGTGGTGGATTCATGTCAACGTATGGCAAAAACCTCTACAATATTGTAATTAGCTTCCAATTAAAATAAATAGATTAAGGTTAAAAATATGTTAACAAACAAACAAGTAATAACATTTTCAACTAAGGAGGGAGCTAGTGAGCAGCAGCAGGAGTATGACTCGGGATGAACGGAAACTATAAAGCGGTGAAACAAACTGCTTCATTGGTCAGCTGGTGTATTCCTGCCCAGGGTTGTGGGCTCCCCATACCCGGGAGGTGTGGGCAGGGCTCTCAACAGGTGAGTTAGGCTGGGAAGAGAAGGCCTAGTTAGGCGGCTGTGCGCTCCGCCCTGGTTGGCATAGTGTTTTCTTCCTCTTCCTCAAGAGACAACAACATTCTCAGCTGTGTGTGACACAGAACTTGTATTTTTTTTTTAATAATTCAAAATAAATTCTAACCTGTATTTGTGTAACGTTCCTGGCTGGTAAAGCATTGTCTAAAGATAATTTTAAGAAGCCATAAAACAAGGCTATGTGTGGGAAACAATGACAGCTCATAAATTGCAGCAGCTATTAACTACCTTGTTGGAATGAACTCAAAGTGAACTTCTTGGAGTTTTCAAAAACTGGTTTCACCTGACTGTTAAAATTCCAGCCTATTAAAAACGTAGACGCACTTTGAAGCCTGAGGAAGCAGCTTATACTGGTAATTCTCCCTGATGTCCTTGCTTGAAATGAGCTTGAATTAAAGGAATTTTGGGCATGTTTCTGAACCCACACATAACAGGATACATTTTGGTTTGTTTTGGCTTCCTTCTCCTCCCCTTCCCCCCTCCTCTTTCTTCTTTCCTGGTTGCTCTAGGAGCTGGGGCGCCAGCGACTAACAAGTCCCAGGCACTGCCCTCAAGGAGCCCACACTGGTGTTCAAGTGCCAGGCAAGCCCTTCCTTCCTTGATGAGAGTCAGTGTGTGCAGAGGTGAGTAAGTGGGTATGTAAATAGTCGACCTCAGGATATGAGGCAAGAAGGCAAAGAGTCAGAACTGCCATTCAAACTACGGACTGAGACACAGAAAATAGAGCAGCCAGAGCCAGCACGCAGGGAGATGCGATCAGTGTGGGAACACATCCCGCGTCTCTGCAGGCGGTACCCTGTGCATGAACTGCCCACGTGTTTGCTTCTGGCCCTGCGCTGAGTGTTCCGTATCTCTGTCCGACTTCCCAGCATTACCATCTACAACCCTTCCTGGCCAGGACCAGGCGTTCATAAATGCTGGGTTAAGCAAACATTCAAGAAGGAATGTCCCACTCAGTGGGAGGTGGAGCTAGAAGATTCCTTCCTACGCCAAGATTCTCAGCTTATAGAGAGGGCCTGGCTTGTGGCAGGTGCCCACTAAATATTGAGTCACATGATGCCTGCCTAGGGTTGAGTTCATTGGTACCTGTGTTTTATCTCTCCATGTAAATCAGCTTACCTTTCCTGTAAGTGTAGGAATCCTTTAACAAGCACTGTGCTAATCAATTGGCATGCATTACCTCATTTACTTTTCACAACAACCCTAGGAGACAGAGGTTTGTTGCCATATAACAAACTGCCCCATAATTTAAACAACAGTTTATTATTATCCATCATGGTTTGTGGGTTGACTGGGCTCAGTGGGACCATTCTATTTGGGGGTGAGGGAGTCGCAGTCAGATGTTGACGAGACCACATGCATTTGAAGGTCCATTGGGGCTGGATGTCCAAGATGGCTCATTAACTTGGCCAGCAGAGATGCTGGCTGTTGCTGGGATACGTCATGACCTCTCCAAGGGCATGGGCTCCTCACAGTATACTGGCTGGGTTCCTACAGGGCACATTATAGGAGACCCAGATGCAAGGACTTACTCTTATATGCTCTAGCCACGGAAGTCCTAGAAATTGGTTCTTTTCACATTCTCATGGTCCAGCAAGTCACTGAGGCCAGCCTGGAGGCAAGGGGATGAGAAGTGGACTTCATCTTTTGATGGCAAGATCATTTCAGAAGAGCAGAGGGGATGGTCAATACTGTTGTAGGATTTTAAGAAAGATATCCTCTGCCCTTTGCTGTTATTGTTCAGTTGCTCAGTTGTGTCTGACTCTGTGTGTCCCCATGGACTGCAGCACACCAGGCTTCCCTGTCCATCACCAACTCCTGGAGTTTGCTCAAATTCATGTCCACTGAGTCAGTGATGCGATCCAACCATCTCATCCTCTGTCATCCCCTTCTCCTTCTGCCTTCCATCTTTCCCAGCATCAGGATCTTTTCTAATGAGTCAGCGTTTCCCATTAGGTGGCCAAAGTGTTGGAGCTTCAGCATCAGTCTGTCTAATGAATACTTAGGATTGATTTCCTTCAGAATTGATTGGTTTGATCTCCTTGCAGTCCAAGGGACTCTCAAGAGTCTTCTCCAGCACCACAGTTCAAAAGGATCAATGCTTTGGCGTTCAACACTTTTTATGGTCCAACTCTCACATCCATTGGAAAAATGGACTACTGGGAAAAGCATAGCTTTGACTATACAGACTTTTGTTGGCAAAGTTAATGTCTTTGAATTTTAATGTGTTGTCTATGTTTTGCCATAGCTTTTCTTCCAAGGAGCAAGCATCTTTTAATTTCATGGCTGCAGTCACCATCTGCAGTGATTTTGGAGCCCAAGAAAATAGTCTTTCACTATATTCATTGTTTCCCCATCTATTTTCCATGAGTGATGGGACTGGATGCCATGATCTTCATTTTTTGAATGTTGAATTTGTAGCCAGCTTTTTCACTCTCCACTTTCACTTTCATCAAGAGGCTCTTTAGTTCTTCACTTTGTGCCAGAAGGGTGGTGTCATCCGCATATTTGAGCTTATTGATATTTCTCTCAGCAATCTTGATTCCAGTTTGTGCTTCATCCAGCCTGGCATTTCTGATGATGTACTCTGCATAGAAATTAAATAAGCAAGATGACAATATACAGCCTGATGTACTCCTTTCCCAATTTGGAACTGGTCTGTTGTTCCATGTCTCATTCTAACTGTTGCTTCTTGACCTGCATACAGATTTCTCAGAAGGCAGATCAAGTGATCTGGCATTCTCATCTCTCAGAATATTCCAGAGTTTGTTGTGATCCACACAGTCAAAGGCTTTAGTGTAGTCAATGAAGCAGATATTTTTCTGGAACTCTCTTGCTTGATCCAGTGGATGTTGGCAATTTGATCTCTGGTTCCTCTGACTTTTCTAAAACCAGCTTGAACATCTGGAAGTTCACGGTTCATGTATTGCTGAAGCCTGGCTTGGAGAATTTTGAGCATTACTCTGTTAGCATGTGAGATGAGTGCAA
Source organism: Aepyceros melampus (assembly GCA_006408695.1). Taxonomy (NCBI): domain Eukaryota; kingdom Metazoa; phylum Chordata; class Mammalia; order Artiodactyla; family Bovidae; genus Aepyceros; species Aepyceros melampus. The sequence goes on from SJXQ01002721.1 coordinate 172,352, forward strand.
TTGTGCAGTAGTTTGAACATTCTTTGGCATTGTGTTTCTTTGGGATTAAAATGAAAACTGACCATTTCCAGTCCTGTGGCCACTGCTGAGTTTTCCAAATGTGCTGGCATATTGAGTGCAGCACTTTCACAGCATCATCTTTTAGGATTTGAAATAGCTCAGCTGGAATTCCATCCCCCCCACTAGCTTTGTTTATAGTGATGCTTCCTAAGGCCCACTTGACTTCACATTCCAGGATGTCTGGCTCTAGGTGAGTGATCACACCATTGTGGTTATCTGGGTCATGAAGATCTTTTTTGCATAGTTCTTCTGTGTATTCTTGCCACCTCTTCTTAATATCTTCTGCTTCTTTCAGGTCCATACCATTTCTGTCCTTCATCGAGCCCATTTTTGCATGAAATGTTCCTTTGTATCTCTAATTTTCTGGAAGAGATCTCTAGTCTTTGCCATCTATTCTGTTCCTCTATTTCTTTGCCTTGATCACTGAGGAAGGCTTTCTTATCTGTCCTTGCTATTCTTTGGAATGTTGCATTCACATGGGTATATATTTCCTTTTCTTCTTTGCTTTTAGCTTCTCTTCTTTTCTCAGCTCTTTGTAAGGCCTCCTCAGACAGCTATTTTGCCTTTTTGCATTTCTTTTTCTTGGGGATGGTTTTGATCACCGCCTCCTGTACAATGTCACAAACTTCTGTCATAATTCTCCAGGCACTCTGTCTAGCAGATCTAACACCTTGAATCTATTTGTTACTTCAATTGTATAAATTGTAAAGGATTTGATTCAGGTCATACCTGAATGGCCATGGGACTTCCTTGATAGCTCAGTTGGTAAAGAATCCACCTGAAATTTAGGAGATCCCAGTTTGATTCCTAGGTCAGGAAGATTCACTGGAGAAGGAATAGGCTACCGAATCCAGTATTCTTGGGCTTCCCTTGTGGCTCAGCTGGTAAAGAATATGCTTGCAAGGTGGGAGACCTGGGTTTGATACCTGGGTTGGGAAGATCTCCTGGAGAAAGGAAAGGCTACCCACTCCAGTATTCTGGCCTGGAGAATTCCTGCTCTGAAAATAGGTTCATCTGTATCATTTTTCTAGATTCTATATATATGCATTAATATATAATATTTGCTTTTCTCTTTTCTACATACTTCACTCTGAATGACAGACTCTACGTTCATACATATCTCTACAAATGACCTGACCCAACTCAATTTTGCTCCTTTATATGCCTGAGTAATATTCCACTGTGTATATGTACCACATTTCTTTATCCACTAGGTTGCTTCCATGTCCTGGCTGTTGTAAACGGTGCTGCTATGAACATTAGGGTACATGAGTCCTTTTGAATTATGGCTTTCTCAGGGTATATTGGAGAAGGAAATGGCAGCCCACTCCAGTAGTCTTGCCTGGAGAATGCCATGGACAGGGAACCTGGTGGGCTGCAGTCCACAGAGTCACATAGAGTTGGACATGACTGAGCAACTGACACACACAGGGTGTATGCCCAGGAGTGGGATCCACAGTCCCTCTGATTTCTCTACCATGATGCTTTACCTAAGACAGTGTTCTAAAACTTCAATAACAAAAGAGTCAGCCCTCTCAAAGGTGCAGTATTGTTTCCAAAAATATAAAAACATAAATTCTAGTAAAAATTTATAAACTAGAAATATAGTCAATTAGAAATATAGTTCTAGTGGCCTTTGAAATGTTATGTTTGAGAAAATGGCACCCCACTCCAGTATTCTTGCCTGGAGAATCCCATGGACAGAGGAGCCTGGTGGGCTACAGTCCATAGGGTCACAAAGAGTCGGACACGACTGAGCGACTTCACTTTCACTATTGGAAGAAGGACTAACATTTGTTGAGTGGCTTCAGTGATCCAGGTTCTTACACACTCTGTATAAACTCAGTTAATTCTCACAATGACCTTTTTCTCTCAGATGAAAAATGAGCTTTTGGGAGGTTGAATAACGTGCCTGAAGTCACACGGCCACTCAGTGAAGAGGCAGGGTTTAAACACAGATGTGCCCCAGTCCCCTTTCTGTGTGCTTTCCATGCAGCTCCACAGTTCAGCACCAGCAATCAGGCTCTGAGATGAGATGAAATGAGTGAGAAGGAAGTTAACTCAGGAGTGCTCAGGGATCACACTCGTGAGGGAAGGTAAAGCCGCAGGACCAGGCACAGGAGAAGCGGGCTGTGATGCGGTCAGAGAAGAGAATGCGGCAGGCCCTTCAGAGTCGTCCCAGTCAGAGGGAAGGGAGTGGGGCCTTTATGACCCCCCAGCCCCCATGGCAGGCATCGCAGCAAATGGCTGCAGAATAAGCAAACGCATCAGTGGCCAAACCAGACGGAACTGTCAAGGGAGGTGCCTGATAGAGGGGAGGGCCCACAGGGGTAAGGGCAGCCTGCTCCATGTTTAATGTTGTTGAGTTTAGGCCCCACATTGAATCAATTACAGTATTAAATTTATTCACCGGAGGATGCCAAGTGGTGATACACACCCACTGAGGAGTTCCGAAAAATAAATAATTCAGGAGATGTTCACTCAGAGAGGCCAGTGCTGGGAGATGGTTGGCTGATAAGAGATTAACAGCCAGTCACAAAGACAGGCATCGTCAAAGGCCGCCGCTTATGAGGCTGGGATGGAAGAAAGGAAGCACGTCTTTCCTGTCCTCTGATCCAGCCTCACCTTCGATCTCCATGGGAAAGGGGAAGAGGAGAGTGGGGAGGTCAGAGGTCAAGGGGGAAGAGGAGAAATGAGACAACTTGAGGGAAATAGGACTGGCTTATCGAATATATGTTATCTCATTTAATCCTTATTGTTGCTATTTAGTGGCTGAATTGTGTCTGGCTCTTTCGCAATGCAATGACCTACGGCCTGCTGGCTCCTCCGTCCATGGGATTTCCCAGGCAAGAATACTGGAGTGGGTTGCTATTTCCTTCTCCAGGGCATCTTCCTGACCCAGGGATCGAACCCAGGGAACTGCATTGGCAGGTCGCTTCTTTACTGAGCCACCAGGGAAGCTCTTAATCCTTATTACAACCATGAGAGCTACTCTTCTTTAAAACATTGTTATTGGAGTATAGTTGCTTTACAAACTCTGGGAGATAGTGGAGGACAGAGGAGACTGGGTGCTACAGTCCATGGGGCCACAAAGAGTCAGACACAACTTAGCAACTGAACAACAAACAGCTGCTTTACGGTTTTTCCGCTGAACAGCAAAGTGACTCAGTTACACACATACATATATCACTCTTTTTAAGATGATTTTCCCATAGAAGCCATTACAGAACAAGGCCTGTGCTATAAAGTAGGTCTTTATTAGTTGTCTACGTTATATTAACATATTATCATATGTGTGAGTACCTGTCAATCACAGTTTCCCAATTTATCCCTCTTCTCACTTTCCCCCTTGGTAACCATAAGTTTGTTTTCTACATTTGTGACTCTATTCCTGTTTTGTAAATAAGTTCCTTGTACCATTTTCTTTTAGAGTCCACATATAAAGTGATGTCATATGGTATTTGTTTTTCTCTGTCTTACTTCACTTAATATGATAATCTCTAGGCCTATCCATGTCACTGTAAATGGCATCATTTCATTCTTTTTCATGGCTGAGTAATTTTCCAGTGTATATATGTACATCTTCTTTATCCATTCCTTTGTAGATGGACATTTAGGTTGCTTCCATGTGCTGGCTGTTGTAAATAATCCTGCAATGAATACTGGGGTGCATGAACCTTTTTGAATTATTATTTTCTCTGGATGTATGCTCAAGAGTGGGATTGCTGGATCGTGTGTGTGTGTGTGTGTGTGTGTGTGTGAGTCGCTTAGTCGTGTCTGACTCCCTGTGACTCCATGAGCTGTAGCCCGCCAGGCTCCTCTGTCCATGGGATTCTCCAGGCAAGAAAAGTGGAGTGGGTTGCCATTTCCTTCTCTTGCTGGATCATATGGTAGTTCTATTCTTAGTTTTTAAAGGAACCTCCATACTGTTCTCCACAGTAGCTGCACAATTTTACGTCCCCACCAACAGTGTAGGAAGGTTCCCTTTTCTCCACATCCTCTCCGGCATTTAATAGTTGCAGAATTTTTGAAGACGGTCATTCCAATTTGTGTGAGGTGATGCTTCACTGCAGTTTTGATTTGCATGTATCTGATAAAAAATAACATTCAGCATCTTTTCATGTGTTTTTGGCCATCTGTCTTCTTTAAAGAAAAGTCTCCTTAGATCTGCCTGGTTTTGGATTGCGCTGTTTATTTCATTGACATAGAGCTGCATGAGCTGTTTGTATATTTTTGAGATTAATCACTTGTTAGTCACTTTGTTTGCAAATATTTTCTCCTATTCTATGGGTTGTCTTCATTTTGTTTATGATTTCCTTTGCTGTCCAGAAACTTTTAAGTTTAATTAGGTCCTTTTTATTTATTTTTGTTTTTATCTTCATTAGTCTAGAAGGTGGATCAAAAATGATATTGCTGTGATTTATGTCAGAGTTTCTGCCTATGTTTTCTTCTAAGAGTTTTGTAGTGTCTGGCCTTAATTTAGATCTTTGAACTACTTATTACAAACTTTTCAAAGGAGGAAATTGAGATTCAAAAGGACTAATTGGGATCTTATACACGTGGGAAGAAACAGAGAGAGGAGAAAGGAGTGAAGGGAGGAGGCAAGGGAAGAGACTAGAGTTGGGCATGTTGATCAGAAAAGGGGGACAATTTTCAAAATGTTGCCAAAACATACTCATGCTGCCAAAACACTACGCTCCTGCCTGTGCATACTGGGAAGCTGAGAGGGAAGTAAGTCCTTGAAGCCCAGACTTCATTCTGCCTTCTTTCTCTGCAAGTAAGCCGATCCTGCTTATGGTGCCCGGAGACCTCTGATGGCCTGTCTTTCCAGAGATTCTAAACATGTCATCACAGAAATCAGTTTTGGCTTCAGTTCTAATGGAATTTTCAACAATGAAATGAACACTTTCTGTAGGATAGGAACTTTCAAAAGATTTCATTTCATGTTTATTTCATTTACCCTGCACAATAATGCGTGCGTGCTCAGTTGTGTCTGACTCTTTGTGACCCCGTGGACTGACTGTATCCCACCAGCCAGGCTCCTCCATCCGTGGGGTTTTCCAGGCTAGGGTACTGGAGTGGGTTGCTGTTTCCTCCTCTAGGGGATCTTCCCGTTTCAGGAGTCAAACCTGCATCTCGTGCATCTCCTGCATTGGCAGGCAGATTCTCCACCACTGCACCATCTGGGAAGCCCAATAACCCTGCCAAATAAAGAATTATTTCCATTTTTGTAGACGATGAATCTGAAACTCTGAGAGGTTGAGTAACTGATCCAAGATCACACAGCTTGTGTCAGAATCAGAATTCTAAGCCAGGGTTTTGCCTACACACTCTTTTCACTTCCTCATCCTGCTTCAAAGTTACTGAGGTTTATGAATCCCATGTATATCACTCTGGCCTTACTTTTGGTTGATCCACACATTCAGGGTCCATCAGGCGGGTGCACATTTTGCAGAATCAGTTACCCAATATTGAGCATTTTATTCTTATTTGGCAGATTTATTTTTTGTTTTTTGGGTGGGAGGGGGTGACTGTTGGTGCCCAGAGAGCATACTGGCTTCCCTCAAATAAATTAAACTTCCCATCTGTACTGAATCATTTGACAAGAAGTGGTCCATAGCCAGCGCAAATATAGGAAGAGTGCAGGAAAGGGTGGTTGGGAGAAGTTTTAAATGTGTGGAGCTATGAAAGCTTCCCAGGTGGCGCAATTGGTAAAGAATCTGCCTGCCATTTCAGGAAGCTCAAGAGGCTCTGGTTCAGTCCCAGGGTGGGGAAGATCCCCTGGAGGAGGAAATGGCAACCCACTCCAGTACTTTTGCCTGGTGAACCCCATGAACAGTGGAGCTTGACAGGCTATAGTCCATAGGGTCGCAGAGAGTCAGCCATGACTGACTCCACTTAGCATGCACGCGTGAGTGAAAACATCTCATCTTCGCCTCCCACTAAAAACCAGCACTCCCACATCACTGGTTGTGCAAGAAACCATTCTTTCTCTACTTTAAGTCTGTAGTTCCTTAGCAGCTCCACAGCCAGCATCCCTGCCCCATGCCTTTGGCACTCATCCGGAGCCTGGGAACAACTCTATCCTGTGTGGACACCTGTGGGTGCTGCCCAGAGTTCCTGAAAGGGGGATGTTTGGTTAACCATGGCCCACAGCTCTTGGGGGGCTCTGCCCTTCTGCAAGACGGCTGGGAGGAGCCAGGGGCTCCTGGGTCCCGGCAGTGCACTGAAAGATGGGAGTAAGCATTGGGAGAGGGCGGGCAAGTCAGAGCTGGAAGGGAAAGGACCATTCTGGAAGCACACCTGAGAAAAAGGAAGTGTCCTCTCAGAACACAAGGAGAAGACAGAGGGCCCCCACACAGTCACACTGTGATCAGTGCTACCAGGCAATCAAGGAGGTAGGCGAAGCAGGGAAGGTGGAGAGATGTTATTTCTGGGGCAGATGGAAGAGCCCTGACAAGCAAATGCCAGGGTCATGTTAAAATGGCACTCATCTTCAACCCTTGGTGGTGAAAAAAAAAAATGTATATATAGTTTCTCTGAAACAGCACTGAGTTTGAGATCCCCTGTGGTTCAGTGGTAAAGAATCTGCCTGCCAAGCAGGAGATGCGGGAGACCCGGGCCGGATCCGTGGATCGGGAAGATCCCCTGGAGAAGGGAATGGTTACCCACTTAGGGTATTCGCTGTTCTTAGGCCCAAAGGGTTAGGAAAGATGCTTGGCTTTCTTCCCAGGTCCAGACCTCGAGGAGGAGCTAGGCTTGCGAAGGTTTTGGGAATTCTCTAAGGGGAGGGCCCTGGGTGTGGAGGGCAGTTTCTGCTAGAGGCGCTACAAAGAGGCTTTGTTCCGGGAGGACGCGCTGGGGTGGGCCTGGGAGAGGGCAGGTTTGGTCCCGCCCAGGAGCAAACACTGTGGCCAGCCTCCAACAATAGTTTTGTTAAAAATCAGGAATGCAGGAACGTGCCAGAGACCATTTATTTTCCTTTGGGGTGGGACAGAGGGAAAGCCGCTCCCTTTCTTGAGCGGGACCGAGTGTTGTCCCTGCTTGCAGCAAAGTGCCAGTTCCCAGGTCTCCAGGGAGGAGGCCAGGTGACCACCCGCCCCTTCCCTTCCGAGACGGCACACCTTTCCCAGCCGCGATCATTTTCTCTGGCGCTAGAAAGAGATGCTCAGACTCCCAGGCCGGAAACCCGGATAAACAGCCCACACGGCTGCGTCGGTGTTCAGGCTTGGCTGACTCTTTGTGACCCCATGGACTGTAGGTCGCCAGGCTCTTCTGTCCATAGAATGTTCCGGGCAAGAATACTGGAGTGGGTTGCTGTTCTCTTTTCCAGGGGATCTTCCTGACCCAGGGATGGAACCCGCGTCTCCTGCGTTGGCTGGCGGATGCTTTACCACTGGGCCACCTGGGGAGCCAACTCTAGTATCAAAAGATGGAGCGGTGGTTGGTCCCCAGAGCAGGCAATCCTGCACATGCTCCCAGAGGAGACACAGACACAATGCACACACATATACACAGACAGACACAAAAAACAGACGCAGACGCAGACACAGACACACACTTTGGGAAACCCCGCGCCCCCTTGTGGTGCAAAGAGCTTCTCCGCTCGAAGGACTGGATTCGCCGCCCAGGTCTCCATTTGGGGGGTCCTCCGCTGTCTCCAGGCGCCTCTTCCATGGTCGGGGCTCGAAACAGAAGGGGAAACCGAGGTTTGAGAGACTCTTTCTTCCCTGGGATCGCTGTCCCCCGCGCCCGCTTACAAGGTGGCTCTCTCAGCCAGGGCAGGGGACTGAGTCGTAAGGCGATAGCCCGAGTTTGGAATCCCGTCCCAGGCGGCCTCCCTGGTGGCTCAGACCGTAAAGTGTCTTCCCTGCAAAGAGGGAGAAGCGGGTTTGATGCCTGGGTCGGCAAGATCCTTTGGACAAGGGAATGGCGAGCCAGGGCAGTATTCTTGTCTGGAGCATCTCAAGGACAGAGGTGCCTGGTGGGCTACAGTCCATGGAATTAAGGAGCGATCAACACTTTCAGCGTTAACACGAGCTTTCAGCGATTAACACGAGTCAGGAACACTTTCAGTTTCCCTGTGACGCTCTGGGTGTCCTAGAGCCCCCGGCTGCTCCCGCCACCCACCCGCTCCCTGCGTCTCTGGTGACATTCGTTAGGAGGATGAGCTCAGAGAAGTAGACCGAGTGAAGCCGGGATAGCCAGGTTCCCTCCCGGTGGCTGGATACGGTCTTTCCTCCCCTCCCAAGGCTGGGAGCCTTTGGGCCTCAGAGGGCAACTTCAGACTCTCCTCGGAAAGTTGCGCTCGGATCCGTCCAGTTCTGCGTGAACCTCGGGGCCTCCCTAGACCCGCTGACGACCGGGGTGGGGAGAGAGAGCAGCCCTGGAGGGCCCGCCGGCTGCCAGAGCGCACCGCCTGACCCCGGGCGCCACTGTGGCTCGGACGGTCAAGTGTCTACCTACAATGCGGGAGACCTGGGTTCGATCCCTGGGTCGGGAAGATTGCCTGGACGAAGGATGGCAACCCACCCCAGTATTCTTGCCTGGTGAATCCCCGTGGACGGAGGAGCCTGGCGGGCTATAGTCCATGGGGTTGCAAAGAATTGGACACGACTGACTTCACATTCACATTCATTCATTCGCTCTCATTGGCTCCCATGGGGGCGGCCTCCGCCCGGGACCGCCTGGAAAGGCCGCGCGGCGCTCCCCGCGTGGAGCATCCTTTATTCCCGGACGCTGGGAAAGGGAGGCAGCGCCCACACCGGTGAGTCCGCTTGCAGATGCGGCTCCTCGGGAAATCCGCGGGGAGGCGGGAGCCGGCGAAATTGCTGGAAGACAGTGAGCCCAGAGCGGTGAAGCCGGATGAATCGCAAGTATGGGGACAGACGGCTCCGACCCTCCGCTAACCCATCTGTCCCCACGTGACCAGATGTCCTGTGAGCCCCGTGAGGCGCGTCCTTACCAAGACCTGTGTCCCCTTCACGCCTCTTCTCTGTGCTGCGCCCCAGCTGAAAGACATGCACTCTGGTTACCGTGTAGTCTGTTCCTCCTGCACGCAATCTGGGCACGCTTCCCCGGTGGGCTGATTTCACAGGGTCACCGGCAGAGGGCAACCTCATTCCAAGTTCTTGAGGACCGCCAGCCCTGTCTCTATTCTCCACCGGCCCACGAGGTGGGACTTCCATCTTGCCTGTTTACAGCCGTCCTCATCCGGGTCTCAGAAAATTCCCCTGAGCCGGCCTTCCTCACCTGCAGTAAGGCCGAGAGGAGAGGGTCCCAGCGCGTCTGTGTCTTTAGCACAGTATGTGCCATCTGTCCAGATAACTGTGCTTTTATTCTTCCCCTTGCCACTTGTTTTTCGGTTTCCTTGGTGTCTCAGAGGGTTAAAAAAAATCTGCCTGCAACGCAGGAGACCCAGGTTGTATCCCTGAGTGGAGAAGAACCCCTGGAGAGCGGGTTCTCCAAAATACCCACTCCAGTATTCTGGAGAATTCCACGGACAGAGGAGCCTGGCGGCCTGCAGTCCATGGGGTCACAAAAGTCGGAAACAACTGAGTGACTGACAGTGAGACCTGTTTATGTCTGAAGGAGCCACAGAATCGCCAGCCAAAGGAAAGCAGGCCTGGGAAGGCAGGGAGTGTGGCGGGGTGTGCTTGGGTGTGGGCAGAGAGACAGAAGACCACGGCTGGTTAGCCTCTGACAGAAGGTGAGCCAAGGCTGTTCCTGCCTCTGACATCTGCTCAGTTTCCAGTTTTGTTGGTGTGTAGGAGCCACTGCTCTGCCCCAGGCACTCACTTGCACACTGTCTTCCTTAGTGGAACAAGCTCTGGGCTTGGAGCTGTGAGATCTCAACTGGATTCTGGATCTTTCTCTCCCTGTGAATTTCCTTCTAGAGGAGCACTTCTTATTTATGGCACTCCCCACTATGCAATTAAGCACATCAGTTTATCCATTCAAGACATATTTCTATGTGCCAATGTATGTCCCCTTGCTGAGCTTGTAGTCAGGCAGTAAGCAATAAATACAATAACTATACTGTGTGTGTTAGAAGGGGGCCGGTTGTACAGGGTTTTGCAGACATTTTATGAGCTTTAATGTGAAAGAAGTGGGGAGCCATTCGAGCATTTTGCTCAGCAGGTAGGTTCTTACTCATCACAAGGATTGCACTTGGCTGTTAATAGGGAGGAACAACAAAATGGGGACCATCGTGGTGATCTGGGGAGCTTCTTTAGGGCCAGGGGTGAAGGAAGTGCTCAGATTCTGCATGTGGTTTTCAAGGTAGGAGAAAAAAGATTCCTGCCCTCCTGTGTTTGATCCCTGGGTGAAGAAGATCCCCTGGAGGAGGGCATGGCAACTCATTACAGTATTCTTGCCTGGAGAATCCCATGGACAGAGGAGCCGGGTGGGCTACAGTCCCTAAGGTCGCTAAGAGTCAGAAATGACTGAAGCAACTTAGCATGCCCTCCTGTGGGATGTGAGGGAAATTGGAGATGACTCCATGCAGCTGGAAGGATAGAGCTGCCGCTGGGACTTGAAGACTGTGGAGAAAAGGGGGAGTAGACTCAATTTTGGACATGTTCAGGGTGCGGTGTCAATTAGAAAAGCGAGCGGCAAGGTTGGCTAGGCAGACACTCATGTCCCGGGAGGGCTGTCCTGGGGATAGAAATGGGGGAGTGTTGGGATGCATGCACACCATGCTGAAAGCCCTAAGGCTGGAGAGATGAGTGTGAGGATGCGCGGGGCGCGGGAGTCCACGCCCAGAGCCTGGGCACCATCGGACACATCAACGGGGAACCTGTTAGTGCTTGGCCCCAACTCCCATGAACCCTCCTGGATAGAGGCTCAGGCATAGATCTGCTCAGAGAGCATCCATTAAATGGACAAGCCTAGCCTCTCTGACTGGAGAAGGCAATACAACCCACTCCAGTACTCTTGCCTGGAAAATCCCATGGACGGAGGAGCCTGGTGGGCTGCCGTCCATGGGGTCTCGAGGAGTCGGACATGACTGAATGACTTTACTTTCACTTTTCCCTTTCATGCATTGGAGAAGGAAATGGCAACCCACTTCAGTATTCTTGCCTGGAGAATCCCAGGAACGTTGGAGCCTGGTGGGCTGCCATCTATGGGGTCGCACAGTCGGACACAACTGAAGCGACTTAGCAGCAGCAGCAGCAGCAGCCTCTCTGACTCTTGCCATCATGCCTCAAATGAATATAAACTTGGGACCCACTTAGTAGGGTTGTCCTTGAAAAGTTAAATGAGGTAATGAAAGGGAAAGTGCCTTACAGGTAGTAGGCACTCCGTTGTATTTTAAAGATACAGGTTTGAGGACCTCATCATCTCTCTTTTTTGTAACTCAGGTTTGTATGAACTTTACAGTTTATATCTCTTGATGGTGTCTTCACAATTATTAATAATTCCTGATGCGTGCATGGTAAACACTGTTACTGCCATTTTATGGGTGAGGAATGTCGGTTTGGGAAGGTAGTGATTTCCTGAAGGCTCACCTCTGATAGTGACTCCAGCGGCTAGTGTATCTGGGTGTGTCTGTGCAGGCACTGGGTTGACGGTCTTGCTTGCATCTGCAACAACACTCTGAGACGGGTATTTTACCCTCTTTTGCAAAGGGATGGCATGCTTCGTCAAGGCCATGAGGTGAGTGGGTGGCAGAGCCAGGTCATAAAGCAGACCTCCCGGCCCTTGCCTTGAATGATCTGTTCGCATCCTCCGAGGTCCTTTTCGTGGTTGGCATCCTAGACTCCGTCCAGAGCAGGGCCTCGCCATGGGCAGCAAGAGTGGCTGTCTCCTGACTATGGCATTGGCCAGACCCTCTCTCCTCACACTCTCTCCTACCAAGCCTGCTGCAGGATGTGAAAGTTCATTCACTTCTTGGGAACGTTCTAGAGCAAGCTAGGGCAAAGCATTTTGGATCATTGCTCCTTCTCTTTGAAATGTTTTTTTTTCCCTTCTTGATTTGTCGTCTTTGGAATTCTGGGGAGCTCCCAGGTGTTTTTCCAAATCCAGCTCTACTGTGACGCCTTCTCTGCTTGTACTGGACAGAGGTAGTCACTGCTTGGTTCCCATGACACTTTGTTCACACCTGTGTCACAACAGTGAAGAGTCTTCTATGCATTTGACTGATACCACCATAACATTGTGATCTTATTTTTTTTTAGGAGAACTTATTTTTTCATGACTTTGTATCTGATGTGGTCTTTGCTTCTGAAATGCATAAGTGAATGAGTGACTTTCAATAGTCACCATCAAAATGATTTTCTGAATATCAAATACTGTTTCAGAGATGAGGAAATAGACTCACAGAAGTGACTGCCCAAAGCCATTTAGCTAATTCAATATTGGAGCTTGAGCGCCAGAGAGGTGATGAGGTTGTGTCTTGTGAAATCTCTTTACAACTGGTGAAGTCCAAAGGTTCCACACCACCCTTGCTTTCTCTTTGTGATGCCATCCAGGGTCCTTGAACTCTCTCCCAAATGATCCTGCAGGTGGCAACAGAAGCTAAGGAAAGGTGCAGTGTCCTGGCCCGAGCTGTTCAGGAAGCTGGTATGTAAGGAAGGCAGAGTTTTCTACAGGTGGAGCAAGGTGACTGAAGAAATCCAAGCAAGAAAGAACGTCCTATGCCCCATTGCGTGGAACTCAGCAGCTGTTTAGACACTTTCAGGGATAGCACTGATCCTAACGTGGAGAAACGTGCAACATAAAGAAACGGAAAAGGCAACAGAAATAAAAGGATATCAAATAACAAAGTGAAACTTTACGTTTAGATGGAAAAGCCTCAGAATCCATCCCAAGTCACAGAGAGTGGGACAGTGAAGGTCAGTTTCCAGACCACTATGCCTTGTTATCTGCAGAGCAGGTTTCTGTCTGGTGGCTGAACTCAGAGGAACCAGGTGTAGGTTCGGGGACATTTGACGTGACCCAGAGGCTGTTTGGTCATGGGCTGATGGCCACCTGGACCATCAGAGGTTCTGGCTTCTGAGTCTCTGTCCCCATCTCTGGCCTTGTACACATTTACAGCAAAGGAAAGGTCATCGGCTTTGCCATGACAGGGAACTCTGAGTCCTACAGTACCCAGGTAGAAGAGTGTTCAGAGGGAGACGGAACAAGGGGACATTTGCCCTGTACTCAGAATAGCAGGGAGCTCCCCAGGCGGCTCAGTGGTAAAGAACTTGCCTGCCAGTGCAGGAGCTGCAGGAGCTGCAGGTTCAATCCCTGGGTCCAGAAGATCCCCTGGAGGAGGAAATGGCAACCCACTCCAGTATTCTTGCCTGGAGAATTCCATGGACAGTGGAGCCTAGCAGGCTACAGTTCAGGGGGTTGCGAAGAGTCAACCACAACTGAGCAATTGAGTGACAGCATGCGTGCATGCAAGGTAACTGGAGAAGGGGACTGCACGGAAGCGGCATGGCTGGAGCAGTGGTATATGTGGGGAAGAACGGGGCTGAGGCTTTTGTGATAACAACTCCTGTTTGGGCAGCACTTGCAAGGCACTTCCATGATCTCTTTACTTCTCTCCACACGCTAGGAGGTGGTAATGGGGAAACTGAGGCTGGGAGCATCTCGTCTACCTGTCCGCTTACCATGGAGCTATAGTATCAGTTGTGTTTCTTGATGGATTATTCTCTGCTTTGGCTCCACATCTTTAACCAGGCTACATGATCTGTTCCTTTTTTTTTCAGAACATCTCTCATTTCCAATCTCGCCGTCTGCTCTCATATAGGAGTTATTATTATCTGACTGTTTCTGGGGCTGTTCAGCCTCTGCATTTGGTCTCATCCTTTCTTTCTCCCTGTTAATTTGATATATGCTATAGGACTAGGGTTGCCAGATTAAGCAAAAAACAAAAACCAAAAAAAGGGATGCTCAGTTCAGTTTAAAATTAAGAAAATTAATTTTTATTGTAGGGACATATTAAAATGTTTCTATTTATCTGAAGCTCAAATTGAACTGGATGTCTACATTTTATCTGGCAACTCTACATGCAGGTGACTGTCCTGAACACCATTTCCATCATTCTGAAAATGTCCAATTTCCCAGGAATCCATAGGGCGGGGGCCACAAGCACCTATGGGGCCTGGGCAGGGAATGTCAGTGTCTGCATTGGGCGATGAGTAGGAGGAATGGTTGTGGAGCTAAGCTGAAAACTGAAGAGTGGATGTTCTCCCACTCCAGACTTTCAAATTCAGAGTTTTATAATATCATTAAATATTTTAAATAAAACATTAAAGGGAAAAGCAAGCCAGCACGCACACAGCACATGACGGTTGGAACCTGGCTTCTTCTTGAAGCCCAGGCTGGGCTGAACCACCGAGTTGGCCTTGGTGGCCCCCGATCACATGTTCCACCCTCCCCTTCCTCCCTCCTCTCCTGTTCCCCCACCACCCCATCAGCTCCTTCTCGCTCATCACATACCCCTGGCCATCAACCTGCCAGCCCCACTGGCCACTCAGATCCCCAGTGATCTTTCTCTTTCCAAGGTCCAAGTGTTCTTCTCCTCCGAGGAACCCTCCCTGCAATAGTATCCAGAGCCCAAAGGAGGACAGGGAGTGACTTTGAGAGGCCCCCTACCATATATCAAGACCTTTACATACAGATCTTTGCTTCTGTTTGGTCTCTTGTCCTTTGTAGGATGTGAATCGCTAGAGAACCGCAACCCCATGACATCCACCTCTGATTTCTGTATTGCATTTTGATATAAATATGTGCTCAGAGTACACTGAGCAATGGGGTCAGTAACTGCAGGCTGGAGGCAAGGTCCCAGTGCCTCCCCACCCCCGCATTTCCTCACCACATCCCCCTCCCAATTCTAGTTTCAAGCATTTTTCTAATTTGAGACTTGCCCAAGTTGAAGCATTGACTCACACATCCATCTTTTACAGAGCTGATGAGGACCTGATTTGGAAAGATATTGATTCTCTTTTTGGCCTCTGTCCAAAAAAGGTTAGTTTTATTAGGAAATTAACTGGAGCATCTTAAAGACCTCCTCTTGTGCACGGTGAACTGAGTCAGACTTGGGGCTTTGAGAGGAATGTCGTTTCATCTTGACAAAGCCCCACCTTCTTATTTCTAAGAAGGAAAAAGTCCTGAGGAACATGGGTGTCTTGGGGCAAAGGGCCAGTTGGCCCCAGGCATGATCTGCTTTCAATGGGAAAAAGACAAGAATCCTGGAAACACCTGATTTAGGCTTGGAAAAAGAAAAAAGGCACAAGCACTGGCCGGGCAACCTTCCAGTCTTCCTAGCTCCAAAGATTTCTCAAATGTTCTTTCCTTGGGACTCCTGGCCTCCCCCCTGGTGCTGGCTGAGAGGTGCAGAGCTGGGCTGGGGACCCAGGCTGCCGCTTGGGCATGCCTTTGTAGCCAGTGGCACCTTCTTCACGAGCTCCCTCTTAAGACTTGCTCTGGGACCTGCCCCGACAGGGAACTTTCTGGAAGCCTGGTTGCCTTTGAATTTTATTATTACTCTTTCTTCTGCTTAGTCACTTCAGTCGTGTCCAGCTCTGTGCGACCCCATAGACAGAAGCCCACCAGGCTCCCCCGTCTCCGGGATTCTCCAGGCAAGAACACTGGAGTGGGTTGCCATTTCCTTCTCCAATGCATGAAAGTGAAAAGTGAAAGGGAAGTTGCTCAGTCGTGTCCGACTCTTCGAGACCCCAGGACTGCAGCCTACCAGGCTCCTCCAGCCATGGGATTTTCCAGGCAAGAGTACTGGAGTGGGGTGCCATTGCCTTCTCCGTACTCTTTCTTAATATATGCTTTTTAAAATTAGAATATAATTTCTTTACAATGTGGTTTTGTTAGTTTTTTCTGTACAACAATGTGAATTCTTTTCCTTTCAACAGGAAAAGATCTCATGACAAAGACTATGTCTCTGTTTTATCATTAGGCTTCAGACCTCTCCGGGGGAAAAATAGCTGTTTTTTTTTTTAAGTTCAATAAACTTGAAGAAGCTCATTATTATTCATCAACTTCAAAGAGACTGTCCTGGGCCCCTTGGACAGGGCTCAGAGCTCTTTCCTAATCATGGGCAGAAAGAAAAGGAGACCAGGACACATGGGTGAGTTTTCCTAGATTAGTGGTTTTTCCTAAAATAGTCTCTGGTTTGCTGTCTCGGGGTAGGGGGAGGTGGGGAGGGGGCGTTTGCATGTGCCTTTGTGCCAGCTGCTGCTGGGACCCGGGGTCGCTGAAATGCACGAGGCACAATCCCTGGCTCTCGCTGTCCGCTGGAGGAGATGGGCTTGTGGGGAGAAGCGGGGTAGTGCAGTGGTTACCGGTGCTGGCTCTGGGTTGGAAGGCCTGTGCCCTGGCTTGGCTGTTGCTGGGTTGTGTGGCATTGGGCAAGTTAGCTTTTCTGGGCCTTAAGTTTTGCATCCTAAAATGGGGTTCATTGCAATAACTACATCCGTTGAATGAGCTCAAATAAAGTGCTTCCACCCAGTGCTTGGTCCTCGTGTTTATTATGATCATTCAGAGGGTGGGGAGGAAGTGTGTGGGAGCACGGAGGAGCACGCAGCTGACTGTCTGGAGGTGGCAGGGGTGGCTTCAAAGAGCAGGTGACATTTGAACTGCACCCGGAAAGGTGAGGAGGAGTTCGGTAGACCAAGGTGGTGCTGGCTGAACCCAGGGAGAGGGGAGCGTGGTCAGAGGCATGAACTGGCTGGAAGGAGGGCCAGGGGGGCAGTGGGGCTATAGCTGAGGACTTGTATCTGGCCTGGGGAGGGAGTGAAAAATCACAAAAGGAGTCTGGAAATGCGGGGTCAGGCTGGATTGGGAAAGGCCTCCAGTTCCATTTGTTTGGTCATTAAGTCCCTGTGACCACATGTGATGTATTTGAAGTGCTCAGTAAATATTAGCATTGTCATTATTACGAGGATTTTCAAGTCTTCTACAGATATCGCCTCACTGATTTCTCACAGTTCCATTCAGTTCAGTTTAGTCGCTCAGTCAAGTCTGACTCTTTGCGACCCCATGAATCGCAGCACGCCAGGCCTCCTTGTCCATCACCAATTCCCAGAGTTCACTCAAACTCACATCCATCGAGTTGGTGATGCCCTCCAGGCATCTCCTCCTCTGTCATCCCCTTCTCCTCCTGCCCCCAATCCTTCCCAGCATCAGAGTCGTTTTCCAATGAGTCAGCTCTTCACATGAGGTGGCCAAAGTATTGGAGTTTCAGCTTTAGCATCATTCCTTCCAAAAAAATCCCAGGGCTGATCTCCTTTAGAATGGACTGGTTGGATCTCCTTGCAGTCCAAGGGACTCTCAAGAGTCTTCTCCAACACCACAGTTCAAAAGCATCAATTCTTCGGCGCTCAGCTTTCTTCACAGTCCAACTCTCGCATCTATACATGACCACTGGAAAAACCATAGCCTTGACTAAATGGACCTTTGTTGGCAAAGTAATGTCTCTGCTTTTGAATATGCTATCTAGGTTGGTCATAACTTTTCTTCCAAGGAGTAAGTGTCTTAATTTCATGGCTGCAGTCACCATCTGCAGTGATTTTGGAGCCCAAAAATATAAAGTCTGATATTGTTTCTACTGTTTCCCCATCTATTTCCCATGAAGTGATGGGACCAGATGCCATGATCTTTGTTTTCTGAATGTTGAGCTTTAAGCCAACTTTTCAACTCTCCACTTTCACTTTCATCAAGAGGCTTTTTAGTTCCTCTTCACTTTCTGCCATAAGGGTGGTGTCATCTGCAGATCTGAGGTTATTGATATTTCTCCTGGCAATCTTGACTCCAGCTTGTGCTTCTTCCAGCCCAGTGTTTCTCATGATGTACTCTGCATATAAGTTAAATAAACAGAGTGACAATATACAGCCTTGATGTACTCCTTTCCCTATTTGGAACCAGTCTGTTGTTCCATGTCCAGTTCTAACTGTTGCTTCCTGTCCTGCAAAGTAGGTTCTATCATCCCCATTCTGTAAAACCAAGAAGGAAGGCAGAAGAAAATTTTAGAACCTACCCAGCATCTCTGAACCTGTAGAGTGGAGCCAGTGGGTGGTGGAACTGGATTTTGAACTTGAGTTTGTCTGACCCCATGAGTCTAAGCTCTTCCCCCTGACTTTGTGCTTTCTCATAGTGCTTAAGGAGGATGCCTTCAAACAGATCTTCCCATGTGTGTAGTTAATGGGACTGTTTATGAATGATTGGGGCTTCCCAGGTGGTGCAGTGGTAAAGAATCTGCCTGCCAATGCAGGAGGCGCAAGAGACATGGGTTCGATCCCTGGGTTGGGAAGATCCCTTGGAGTAGGAAATGGCAGCCCATTCCAATATTCTTGCCTGGAGAATCCCATGGACAGAGAAGCCTGGCGGGCTGCAGTCCATGGGGTTGCAAAGAATAGGACATGACTGAGCACACGCATGCGCGCGCGCGCACACACACACACACACACACACACACACATGAATAATACTATACTGTTTACTTTGTAAGAAATTTAATTAAAAAGATCCAATAGAGGAGTCTGACAGGGGCCTTGAGAGAATAAATGTACCTTTCAGTTGGGATGTCTTTCAGACAGTCTTCTTAGGCAGGGAACTCTTGAGCTGTATCCTCAAGGCCAGGCCCCATGGCCCTGCCATCTAACCTCCAATGCCTGCAGCACAAAAGTCACCATGGCAACCCCAGTTAGCATTTCTTTGCAGACTGCTTGGCAGGGCTGAGTGATACCTGACACCCTCTGGGTCACTCGCTTTGAGCAAGGGCTTGGCTCCCTTAGGGGCCAGTGCAGGCTAGGTAATCAGGTCTCCAGGCTCAGACAAGAGCTCAAACATCTTCTGATTGGCACAGGGTCTGTGACACGTTCTCTCCCACCCATTCACGGCTGACCAGGCCTTTGTGTCCGGGGTCACAGTTCTGTAGGTAGTCTCCCGTTCTTTGGGGAGACTCACTGGGTGAGGACACTTAGTCCCTGAGCTCCCAGGAAGATGCTGGGGAGGAAAGAACATTCTCTAGTGGGGAAGCAAGTGGCAGGCACCCGGGAATTCCCCTTCCTCTAACACCTCCCTCATCATTGTTCCCTGGTGCCACCAATGCCAAGGCTTTAAGAAATCACAGAGAAACCGGTGACCTTGGCCCTGGGACAGCTGCCCCAAATTAACATCCTGTGCAAGTGAGCCAACCTGCATAAATGTCACCTCCTCCGAGAGCCCTGCCAGACCACAATTCACTCTTGTTCCCTGTCTTTCCCTTGACAATGTTTATTGCAATTTCTAGGCTATGATACTAAGATTTTCTTGCTTACTATTCCCTGCCCCTGCTCCTGACTGTAAACATCTTGAGGTCAGGGAGCTCCTGTTTTATCGTCTGTTGCCCGGTGGTGGCATAGAGAGAGAACAGGCTCTGCATGAGGCATGTGGGCCCAGTCTCTGGCAGCTTCTGCCCCACCTCCTTCCCTGGCCTTCTGCTCATGTTGGCATCGACTGTTGTGTTTCACAAGATGGGCTCTTCTGCTGCACAGCCTTTCTGGAAAGCAATTCGGCAATGAAGAGTATTAAGAGTGGTTTTGCCTTTTGGTTGAGAAGTTCCATTTCAGGAATTTCCACTTCAGGAGATATTTGTATCTGGAGTTTATGGTAGGGGGTTCGTTTTCACTGTGGGGAACCCGTCTCTGACACAGCTTCTTCTGGAGGCCTCTGGATTAGCTGCTTTGTTAACATGCAGTCTTCTTTGGCTTCTCTGTCATATACTGAACATCCAGAGGGGGCGCAGACAGGTGGATTTAACACTGTGTAACTCTGTGTGCTCTTGTCTGGAAACTCCCATGGACGGAGGAGCCTGGTAGGCTGCAGTCCATGGGGTCGCTGAGAGTTGGACACGACTCAGTGACTTCACTTTCACTTTTCACTTTCATGCATTGGAGAAGGAAATGGCAACCCACTCCAGTGTTCTTGCCTGGAGAATCCCAGGGATGGGGAAGCCTGGTGGGCTGCCATCTATGGGGTCGCACAGAGTCAGACACGACTGAAGCGACATAGCAGCAGCAGCAACTGTGCATAAAGTTGTCCAAGGGAGGGAATGTCCCCAAAGATAGATGGTTCTCAAAAGGAGCCTCTTGTGGTGCAGAGTGCGTAAAAGTTGCGTGGGGAGCTTGTAAAAAGGGACATTGTATTGGCCCCTTACCTCCCATTCTGATTCAGTAAGTTTGGGTGGTTTCCAGGAACGTCTGTTTTTAAGAAGCTTCCCTATAAATTTCAGCGCAGAGGGAGGTGATTTGAACACATTCTTCACACTTGTAATCCCCCAGAGTCCATTTCATTTTAAAAATTCCCCTAGGCCTTATTTTCATGGGACTATTTTATGTCATACAGGATCTGTGCATTCAATAAATACTGAAATACCAGAAAAGCATTCTTACCACAAAGTTAGAGAAGAGTTAATTATGAAAGACACCACGTAAGTTGTATACCACGCTTTCAAGGGTACACACTGCATACAGAGACAGAGACATCTAGAATGACTTCAGTCTGCAAAACTTGCTCTGCTCACAAGCAAGCATGGGCACAGGCCTTCTTTTCCTGGGGTCACGTGAACTGGTTTTATGTTTCCATCTTCACCACCCATCTCAGCACTTCTAAGACTCTGCCATAAAAAGTGATTTTAGAAGGAGCTGGGAATTCCTTTTTGTCTCTCTCTAATCTGGCTCCCTTCTCTTTATTCTGTCTGGAGGTCAGAAATCAGGCTGCAGTTCTTTCCACTGTTAGGAAGAGGTCTACTTGGTGGGAGGGGTTATTAATTCACTGGTTCTCAAAATGTGCTGGACATTGGAATGACCAGGAGAACTTTTCAAAACCAAATGTCTTGTATGCACCTCAGACTAACACCACTAGAATCTCGGGGTAGGACTGGGGTTCTCAGAGATCAGTGTCTTTAAAGTCCTCATGTGATTCTAGGTGCAATGTGGTCGAGAACTACTAATTTGGCCTAAACTTCATTTGAGGTAGAAATTGAAGTAGTACAGGAAACTTTATTGAAAAGCCTGGAGAAAAACATTTCTTTTCCTTGTACCTTATTTATGATTATTTTCTGTGTCCACATGTCTTCCTGTTGATTGGTTTGCTTTTTTTTTCTTTTCACAGACTTCAATTATTACCCTGTTGTATCACCCTGTGGACTTCTCAAGTGGCGCTAGTGGTAAAGAACCCGCCTGCCAATGCAGGAGACCTAAAGGGCATGGGTTTGATACCTGGGGTGGGAAGATCCTTAGAGGAGGGCACAGTAAGTCATTCCAATATTTCTGCCTGGAGAATCCTATGATGGAGGAGCCTGGCAGGCTATGGTCCATGGGGCCGCACAAAGTTGGACACCACTGAAGTGATTTAGCATGCACAAAGGCATGACTCTGTATTGTAGCTTCATTCCATTCAGAACTGGAAAGCTTATCTTGTAACCCAACCATTTTCCCCTCAAAGTCTGAGCATATGGCCTCCCAGGTACCACAGTTGCTTTTTAAAAATGGAGATTCCTGGTCTAATTTCTGGGGATGGTTCCATGAACCTGGATTTTTAGCAAGTTCTTCAGTGATTCTTATAGTCTAGAGTTTAGGTATTTTGGCCCTAACCTCACCAGCCCAGTTATGAGTACAGTCATACTTTGGAACCAAAATATTGAAGATGAAGTCTTAAGAACAAGCTTAACAGGAATGTCATACATTTTACCCTGTGAAGATGGACATTCTGAGGACAAGGATGAACAAAGGGCTGATTATTAAGTTACCAATGACACTGACTTTAGAGATTGTAAGTGGAAACCCCTATGCTGTTTTCAAGGCTGCTCTTCATCGACTGTGATATAAGAAGAAATTTCCCGATCTAGTTTCTCTGAGGATGAAGAGCTAGCTGCCTCCAGCACTGGAGTTCTATCTGTTATCTATCGCCACAGACAAGCTGTGAGACATACAACTGCAAAACCTCAATGGCTCACAATACATACTGGGCTCTGCTCATGAGCCTGTGGGTTGGTGGGGTGATTTTGCTGACCTTAACTGGGCTGGGTGAGGCGCCAGCCCCAAGTCAGGAGTCAGTTGTCAGGCTACCATCCAGGCTAAAAGACAGTTAACTGATCGTGGGTGAAAAGACCCTGATGCTGGCAAAGATTGAGGGCAGGAGGAGAAGGGGATGACAGAGAATGAGATGGTTGGATGGCATCACCGACTCAGTGGACATGAGTTTGAGTAAATTCCAGGAGTTGGTGATGGACAGGGAAGCCTGGTGTGCTGCAGTCCATGGGGTCTCAAAGAGTCGGACACAACTTAGTGACTGAACTGAACTGACTGAATCTTGGGTGAGCTTTCTCACATCTTAGCTAGAACCACTGGGGCAATTCAGCTTGCTCCAAGTGGCTCATCCTCTGAGAGAGTGGAAACGTGCAAGACCTCTTAGAACCTGTGTCTGTAACTTGTACATTGCACCTCTGCCGCACTGTTGGTCGGCTCAGCCATCAAAGAAGCCCACATTCAAGGAGGAGGAGAAACAGACCCTCCCTTTTGACAAGTGAGGTTGTCAAGTCACGTTCCAAAGCATGTGGCTATAGGGAGAACATCCATTGGTGCCATTTATGCAAACACGTCGATTACTCAATCTTTTTCTCCTTAGGTACCCACATGGTTAGAAAGTACCAAGCTCTGAAGGGTCTTACATTGGTTCTAGACATCAGGAGTGTCTGTGTGCACACAGGTGGGAGGGTATGCCAACCTGCACGCCAACAGTTTGCTTCGAGTGTCTTAGGCTTTACCAGTCATGGCCTGGAGTACATCACCGAGGGGGATGTGCAAAATCATTGAGAAATTACTCAAGGCATTCAGAAAACATCCTAAAGAAGGCATCACAGTCACCTGGCAGATACTGTTTCTATGCGTGCGTGCATGCTCACTTTAGTCATGTCCGAGTCTGTGCGCCCCTGGGCACTGCAGCCTGCCAGGCTCCTCTGTCCCTGGGACTCTCCAGGCAAGAATACTGGGGTGGGTCGCCATGCCCTCCTCCAGGGGATCTTCCCAACCCAGGGATTGAACCTGCATCTCCTGCTCCGCAGGTGGATTTTTCACCGCTAGGCCACAAGGGAGGCCCTTCTGTTTCTACACTGCCCTGAAATTCTAGTCGGGCTCTGGTCGCCAAGGAGATGCTATTGTTTCAAAATAAGGGACAATTCCATGCCAGTGCTAAAGACCCACAGAAAATGGTTTCCATCTCCTTTTCCAAATGAATAAATACAAGCTCTTTAGCCTGACCTTTCAGACCCTGCACAGCCTGACCAAATTACAGCTTCCAAATCCATCTTCTAATGTAGACCCTGCACACGCACACTCCACACTGCAGTGGACTCTTGCCGCTCAGTCCTCCCTTCTAAAGGTGTAGCTCCTCCATCACTGAAAATCCAAATCTTAGCAATTCTACCAGCACCTGTTTCAATACTGGCTGCTTGAAAAACCATCACTATTAACAGCTAACAAAAATGCATGATTCTCCCAAGTAAATGGCAACCCACTGCGGTATTCTTGCCTGGAGAATCCCAGGGACAGGGGAGCCGGGTGGGTCAGTCCATGGGGTCGCAGAAAGTTGGACATGACTTAGTGACTCACTCACACACACATATCTCTTTATTTGGCATAGATGGAAAAGATGAATGGTTAAAGCCAGACAAATCTGCTAGTTCTACCGTCCACTTGTTTGGCCTCAGACAAGTTGCTTCATTTTGCTCTACCTCTATTTTTATCTCTCTAAAATGGGGAAGATACCTGCTTTCAAGGGGATTAGGATAAAATAATGTATTTAAAATTCTTAATGTTTAGATAGGATACATGATACTTGATAAATGATGGCTCTTTTTATACCACGTTACGAGTTATTATCTTCTTCTTTCCTATGTTGTCTCATGTTGCCTCTCTTCCCCACATTCCCCCCCGTTTAACGACAAGGGCCATGTTTTCCTTCTTATTCCTGTTATCCGCATGTATAGATGAGAAAATGGAGGAACCATAAGATCTGGTGATTTGTTCATGGCCAAATAGTTTGCTGTAGTGGAGTTGAGATTTGAATTTATTCTAGGACCTGCCACCTAAACCCCTGCACTGCACTGCCTTATCTTGGTGTGGACTTCCGGGAAGCAAAGCCTGAGATTAAAGTTTATTTGAGCTTGAGGGTCAGGAGTGGAGGACAGGGGGAGTAAAGTAGGAAAAGGAGGAAAGAGTGGACTGGTACTCAGTTCCACCAGGTTCTCTGAGTCTCTGAACTGAGACCCAGCAGATGGAAAGAAGCAAACAGTCACCCCTGGTCTTCAGTTAGTCACTGTGCAGGGGTTGACTGCTAACTCCTCACCCTTGTGGTTGTATGCGATCAGCATGGAGGTGCTGGAGAAGACTCTTGAGAGTTCCTTGGCTCTTCAGAGTCCCTTGGCTCTTGAGAGTCCCTTGGAAACCAAGGAGATCAAACCAGCCACGTCCAAAGGAAATCAACCCTGAATATTCACTAGAAGGACTGATGCCGAAGCTGAAGCTCTAGCACTTTGGCCACCTGATGATAAGATTCGGCTCCTTGGAAAAGACCCTGATGCTGGGAAAGATTGAGGGCAGGAAGAGAAGGGGCTGACAGAGGATAAATTGGTTGGATGGCATCACCAACTCAATGGACATGGGTTTGACTAGCTCCGGGAGATACTGAAGGACAGGGAAGCCTGGAGTGCCGTAGTCCACGGGGTCACAAAGAGTCGAACATGACTGAGAATCTAACTGACAACAAGGTCCTGCTGGTACCCTGCCACAAGAACTCAGAGCAGCTCCAGGGCAGGAAGCCAGACGTAAGAGGTGCTTTCCCACTGTCTCTGGGAAAACGGGCCCCAGCCTGTGTGAAGCTGGTGGCCACAGTACGGGACAGGAGGGGGTTAGCAATGGGCCACAGCCATGGGGAAATGGTCGGTGTGTGAAGTGGCTGGTGTGTGTGAAGCAGTTGGCACTAGTGCCTCAGAGCAAATAAAGGAAATAGTCAATGGGTGGTAAAAGTGTAACTAGGAGTCTTCCTGAGTTTCATGTTGATATGAGGATGAAGGGTTCATTTATTTTAGAAGCAGTCTAGTGCAAGAGGGATTATTAAGCATTCTTGTCTCAGATCCCTTTAAAGAATTCTATAGGTGAATTAAAAGAGTTCTATGGAAGGGTGTGGACTCACCTGTGTTTTGAAACATGTTAAGTATGTGAGATTATGGGAGAAGAGACAGTTTTCTGAGACCAACTTTCTTTTCAATTCACAGAAAATTACCTGAGTTAGAAACTATGGCTTTGGATTGGTAACTTCCACCACATAGAAAGGTCCTAAAAATAAAAAGAACAATACAGTTTTAAGCTTTTCTGGGTCTTCTTTAAGAAAAGTGCCAGTCATTCTTTGCAACTGCATGAACTGTAGCTCACAAGTCTTCTCTGTCCATGGAATTCTCCAGGCAAGAATCCTGGAGTGGTAGCCATTCCCTTCTCCGAGGGATCGTCTTGACCCAGGGATCGCAGCTGGGTCTCCTGCACTGCAGGCAGATTCTTTACCATCTGAGCCCCCAGGGAAGCCCTAGTCTTCTTCAGGATCAGGCTAATTGTTCTCTTGGGAAAAACTTCCAACCTTTAAACTGACAGGTGAACCTCCCCCCTAAGATAGCATGTTTTAAATCAAAAGGCTTCTTCAGGACTGGAGCGGGGGAATAAAATCTATTTTTTAAAATTAAAAAAAAGTTGCAAGTTAGCCAGAAAAGTAAATTATCTAAACTTTTGTTTGGGAGCTTGAACTATTCTTTAAATTTTCAAGCAAGATGTCATGTTGCAAGCATAGTTATTTATATCATTAACCAAGAAATTAGGCTGGATTAAGGTAATAAGTTCAGTGTAAAAGTGGTGTCAGAAAGACGGAATTCAGGTGCTCACTGTGCTGATTCTAAGGCACCAACTCTTGGGCAAAGCTCTCAAGACTGTTTCTTCTTGTGTAAAATATTATCAGTTCTCTACAAAGTTATGAGGATTTAATGAGACTGTATATGTGAAAAGACCAAGTACACACATAAGGGGTTTCATTTCACTCTTAAAAATGGCCAAAGTTATTAATCAGTTCCTAGGGAACTAGGGTCAAAAAGCTGGACCTTGAATTGGGAAGGAAGTGGAAATTTACCTGTTGACTGAGTGTGGTCTGACATGCCGCGTCCTTTATCTCCCCTGCTACTGCTGCTGCTGTTTGCTTGCCAAGTCTTGTCTGACACTTTGTGACTCCATGGACTGTAGCCCCCAGGCTCCTCTGTCCATGGGATTTCCCAGGCAAGAATACTGGAGTGGGTTGCCATTTCCTTCTCCATTATCTCCTCTAGAGGTCACATATTATTAAAAATGACAGACTTTAATCAGCAAGAAGCTGGTTTCTGCTGATCTCCCAGTATAGCTGGGGGCTTCTCAGGTGGCACTAGTGGTAAAGAACCCACTTGCCAATGCAGGAGCAGCAGAAGATGCGGGTTCCATCCTGGGTCAGGAAAATCCCCTAGAGGAGGGCACAGCCACCCACCTCAGTCTTCTTGTCCAGAGAACCCTGTGGATGGAGAAGCCTGGTGGGCTACAGCCTATGGGGTCACAAAGAGCTGGACATGGCTGAAACAACTTAGCACGCATGCGTGCAGTATAGCTGGACACATGGCACAAAGGGAGAGTTCTTGCTTTTGTTATGAGTTTTTGTGTAATTAGTGAGCTAAGAGAAATAGAAAGTTAGGGCTCTCCTTAGAATACCTTGCACAAAAGACTTTGTGCATCCCCTCTAGCTTTCCCAAAGACTACCTTACATTTCTACTTGACAGTCTTACTATCACCTCATTACACATGTATACTCACCCCTGCCTCCCAAACTCTCCTTCCTAATCTTTATTTCAATTAGCAACAGCACTATTATCTGGGTTTTCTCAGGCATCCAATCAGACTCATCACTGTACTGCGTATTTCAAATCCCTTCTTACACATCACCCAATCTCAAGCAACTATCTCAAGAAGGCAGTTATCTCCCTCAGATTGTGGTACAAAAATCATGGATCCTAGAAATCAAGTTACTTAAGGTCACAAAGCTTAAGTGAAAAAGAATAAGCTTTGAATTCAAGCTCTGACCCCAGGTTCAATGCCCCTTTCCCCATTCTACCTTACTATTTTTGGTTAATAAGAGATAATAGTGAAATTAATTTTCCTATTGCTGAGATTACAATGGACAGTTTCAAAGGTAATAATAACTCTATATTTTGCACAATTTACACTATTCCATTAATGCAATATTAAGTGGTTGTAATAAATGTCACAAGAAAACTGTGGGTCACGAAGAAATAAGAGGGAAAATGCCTCTTACAACAATGCTGATATCTTTCAAATGCATATCCAATAATTAACAAACAAAACCTACACAAGAATGCTTCTTGAATATTCAATTAAATATATATATAAAAGCAAATAGTCAGTGTTCAGTTTTGCCAATTTTATTGAACCAATAAAATTCCTACTAATAACAATGAAATAAATTTCTGCAAGTATAAATGTGATACAGTTTAACAAAACCCATTGTTCTGTACCTATAAATAGATTTTCAAAATGTCATAAAAAGTGCAGTTATGAACTGTTAACATGTTAATACACAGTTGCTTTATTTCAAATGTGTTTGCCTTGACTCACCAACGGTTCCTTCTGTAGCTGTTCAAATAATATTACCCATCCCTCCAAAAAAAAAAAGAGGCATTAAAGCACTAGAATATTACACTTAAACTGATCCATTGAGGTCAGCTTTAGTCAGAATTGTAAAATCAGCAACATAAGAAAAATAAAACCTAGTTATACATACAAAAAGCTTTCATGGGTTCTATACTCTTCTTAACTGCTGACTCATGTGGAGGGCATAATAGTTGAAAGGCTTATATGGTTAACTAACTTAGACTACATCTACAGCAGGGTCTGATTTGCCAGAACAAGTTTAAAGTGGCTGTTTATCAAGTTTGTTGTCTTCAGAATTGAAGCTATAAATGTAAGGTCGCCATTTGACACTGAAAATTGTGTGAATACTAAATTGCATCAATGACCTATTGATAAAAGCTTATTCTAATTGAAAACCTTATATAGTAAGAGACTGATAGATATATAGCAGTCTTAAAGATCACGTCATCCGCCTCACATTAGTCCAAAGTCACGTGCTTCGTAAAAAAGAAAAAAATTACAGTAACAAAGCACAGGACTACAAAGGCAAAACATCACAGCTTCTGATTACATGGAATAAAAAGTACCAAGGAACGCAAAAAGATAATTCTGTATTAATACTGATGAATTAAAGAACTATAACAGACATTTCACAGCATGCTACATATATCACTCACAACTTAAGGATAAAATGATGTCTAAAATCGAAAGATAAGAAGTTGGCAATCTGATTTCATGTGCAATTCAGCTACAAAGTCTTAATATATACATTCATGATGTAGCTGCCCTGCAAAATCAGGTTCTTTAAAAAAGAGAGATTTCAAGTTCAAATCCTATTTCATAAGCTAAAGGATACATCCAGTTCTTCCATGACCAGGAAAGTTATTTTCAGGGTTGAAGGAGCTAATCCAGGTAGCAAGGCCATGTTCCACGCTGACCTGACAGGGTTCTGTGTAACCTTGCTCAACTGTGCATGTGGCTGTGAGTATTCTATCAGCATGGAGAAGATGCCAAACTGGCTTGTGGTTTGCTTTCTGTGTCTGTCTTATCTGACTGAAAAGAGTAGATGTGAAAAGAGAAAAGAGGAAGGGAAAAAAACGGTATTTTCTTTCCAGGGAAGATATATGGATGTAAAGGGAATATCTGCACTAGGTATAGAACTAGGATGACTTCCCTTGGTGAGCAAGGGTAGCATTTGACACTTTCCCTTTATTTTAGAGAATCAGTGAAATTCAGGAGAAGAAAACAAGTCTCAACGTTACAAAGGAAATTTCTTGGCTACCCAACTGATGAATTTCCTTGATCCTACTTTTTGATCCTTCCTTATCAGATCTGGGAATCAGTCGACAACTTGTAAAGACTGATTAACTTAAGAAGGAGATATATAATCAGTTTCATTCAGTAGGTGTCATAGAGCATAAACTTAAGCTAATCAGGATTGATAAACAATACTTTAGCATTGCATTAAAGACTAGAGAATCTCTCTCCTTTTGATTTTTTTATGAAGTTAAACTGAGGAATGCAAGAAAATAGACTGCTTTAGCAAATTTATATACCCCAAATTACATTTATCATAGTTAGACTTACTAGCACTTGATGTTGTACTATGAGCTGTAAAATAGGGTGTTTGTTCTAATGGCCATTCTATAGTATGAATTTCATTACTTCAAAGATTTCCACAAGCATTGAAAAGAATCAGGTATTCATCCCCCAACCCCACCTGCCACCCTCATATTCCTTCTTTTTCAACTCTGGACCTCACAGTGGTGCACTCATAATTAATTTAAAGCCAGAAGGAACATTTTATAACATAGGATTTAAGAAAAACTATTCCTTCAGGCTCTATTTATTCAAGACTCATTTCTTAACTAGGCATATATTCATTCCTGGGCCCTTAAAGGTATTTACTGGACTCTTTTTGAGCTGGGGTGTTCACAAATGGGCGTGAAAGGCACCCAGATACCACCACAGATCATAATATTTTAAGCTGTACTTTCAAACAGGGCAGGGTTTGTCTTCAGGTCAGACAACTGTCTACAGATGAAAATGGCCCCCGTTAGAAACCTGACAGCATTCGTCTATGGACTGCGCTAAGCAGGCACTGGCCAGACCGGAAGCGCTGTGGCTTCTTCCCCTTCTGTGCGCTCCCTGTTCCTGGATGATACTGCCTGGATATCCTGGAAGTATGCCAGGGGAATAAGGACTACGAAGGAAGTGCATTCCCTTTTCATCTCACAGCTCATTTTCCCCAGCAAGAAAAGGGTAGGAACAGGGGCTACAAGCTTAGTCTAATGAGAGAAGCTTGATCAAACCCTTGGGTAGCCAATTTTGTGGTATTTTATCTATATTATAAATCCAGTGGGCTTCTGTGATCCAATGGGACCACCTAAACACCGTTTATCATATGTCCTTCTATTGGAAATATGTTTCAAGGCCTAAATGACACCCATAAAACAAATGTCAGAAACACCACCCATGTCTATGCCAGAAACTTCCTATTCCACTGATTGGTTACAGATTAGTCTGGACTGCTGGAGAATTTTCACTTTACATTCAAATAACGTGGACTAATGCAGGTATTTACTACCTAATATAGATCCAGGTTAGGATGGCATTTCAATCACTTTAAAATCGTGCTAAATGCTAAATTCTGTATGGTAGAAATAGTTCAATTTCTTATCATGTATAAATATAAAGATTCATACTTTGATAGAAGGCAAAACTCTTCTATGATTTATTTAAAATATGGAAGTAGTACTTCTGAACAACAGAGAGTGAATCCATGAAAATGGTTGGATACTCTGAGTTTATAGGCTCTTCGGGGATGAGGTAGAGGAGAGCAAGATATTCTGGCAGCTGGGAAAGGGCAGAACAGTATGGGATGGACGCGATCACACGTGGTGCTACATAATTTCCGGTAGGGGATCAAGGGCAAAGGTGAGCCAAAATATACCTAGATGATTGAGGGATTTCAAGGGAGTTGGGACAAGTTGTATTCCTCATGAATGGAGATAAAGTAACTGGGAAAAGTAAATGCTGGTGATGATCAGCAGGTGGCTGGTGATGTCTGGTTTGTGAAAAGGCGTTCACACCAAGATGGGCTGAGGCGAGGGGAGGAGAGTGAGCATGGTTGAGGCCGAGGCACTTGGGAGGAAGAGCAAGCAGGCAGGAAAGGGTGGGCTGAATGTAGGCAGGAGCTCCCGCAACAGGAAGGGCTCCTTCAGACCGGGTGTGTGATGCTGAGGGCAGCCACGGTAGTAGAGTTATGGTTCATGTGTTCTTGAAAAACTCTTCCTTCCTCACAGGGCTCTGCCTCGACAGGTAGCTCTACCTCTGCGATCCATTTTACTCCAGCTGTTTTTGTTCTAGGTCTCACCTGAGCAGACACTACTGATGAAGCGAAATTAGCGTGGAAGTAAGTTCCACGTGGAGGGGGCACTGAAGTTCTGTTGACTGAGATGAATACATTCATGTTACAGTACTGTTTTAAGGAAAGACTAATTCGATTCTCAGTCTTCAGATGGATATAATCGGGAAACAGAGTTTATGATGATGGCCACCTAGAATAGGTTCTGACTATGAAATTAGGTAACTTAAAACTCAGTCTGAATAGAGGAGCCACATATCTTTCAGTTTCCTGTTAAATTATACTATTAGCAAATTTCATATACTATGTATATAACATTATAGTTGCATAATTTTCACTCCATGCAAGACCATCTATTTGCATAAAAGAAGAAAAAGTCCCCCTAGATAAAGAGTTTAAGGTCTTGCTTTCCAGAGGAATGATTTAGAATTGTCTTTAAAACGCAACATAAAACAAAAATGAAAACCTCATTTTACTAGCACAGTGCAAATAATTTTCATAACATGCACTGAAATTTATTTTTTTCCTTGATGGACTGCCCTTAGAGTTTAAAAGAATCTTACCACCATATAGGCATGTACTCTGCACAAAAATGGTGAACTATTTTTAAGTACACATTTTTAACTGCTGGTTGATAATTTCATTTTGCTCTAGCATAAAAATTTAAGATTTTGGATTTAAAAACTCTATAAAGTGGGAAAAAAGTTGCTCAGGAATAATGTTAACTAGGTTTTAGAAGCATTTGAGATCTTTAAGGGACTTTATAGCACAATTGAAATGGGGGCTCTGGTTCAAATATGATTTTGATATAGAGCTGATATTGAGAGTTCTATTCTAAGACAGTCTTGTGTTGTTATTATTTGGGTTTAAAGCTATAATTACAAGCCAAGACCATGCCCCAGATTCCACATTAGCCATCTTTTACTTAAAAGATACCTAAATGGGACAAAGGTTCTTCCTGAGACTGAGACAATATCCTTAGCTCAAAAAGGTGAATAAGTTACAAGTTGTCCCATCTCAAAAGCCTGCTTTCCTCTAATTATCATAAGTCTATCTGAGGAAGCCGAATCCAAAGGATTTAAGGAGGCACCTGTCTGGCCACTTCCACAGTCAAGGGACTGGGCTCACCATTTACTTTCAGAGAGAAGAGTATTTGGATTTTCTTAAGG
This sequence comes from Aepyceros melampus, assembly GCA_006408695.1. Taxonomy (NCBI): domain Eukaryota; kingdom Metazoa; phylum Chordata; class Mammalia; order Artiodactyla; family Bovidae; genus Aepyceros; species Aepyceros melampus. The sequence goes on from SJXQ01002721.1 coordinate 204,643, forward strand.
TGATCCGAGAAAACTGAGCATTCTAACTCTAGCGGGAAAACTCGAAATTCCAAAGTAAACAGAGAACCATTTCAAGCATATACATCAATGGATTATTAGACTAATTTGAAAATAATAAGCAACGGAGTTAGAGACTTCACATTCACATGTGCTTTTTGTTTTTTTTTTCACGTACACGTGCACATCTCAGTTTGGCACAATGTGAGCCCAAGGGGTAGGTTAGCAGATCGTATAGTCACATCATGACACCAATTGAACCAGAGAGCTCTTTTAAAAAATATCACATTTTAATATAAAAAGCTATACTATAAATTACTACATAGTAAATTCAATACTCTGAAAAAATACCACCCTGGAAAACCGCATCAGAATTTCAAGTTTGCAGTAGCTGAAGTTCACAGCAAACTCACTGTACAAACGGTATTCACAACCTAGAAGGCTGTGCACGCTGCATCTTGGCAGGTGCTTTGGCACCTCCAAAGTCAATTTTTCTAGGCTGATTCAGTGAGGTTCATAAATATCTTGTTTTATTTTTATTTATAGTTCCAAGTCAACTGATTTTCCTGATTAGTGATAAGATACATCTATGCTAAGCTAAAAAGAAACTTTGCTAGGAAAGAGATCTAGTAAAGGCACTAATAATATTCCCATAACCCAAATTTCAACTACTTACATTTCTGGGGCGGGGAATGCAAAAACAAAAACTAAGTGGCCATTTTAGTTACTTAAACCTTGTTTCCCCTTTTGGTTTAAAGCTCTTATGATGTTCTATGAGAATTTTTCCTCCTTTCAATATATAAACTATTTTTCAACCTCTAATACAGGTCACCTGCACAAAAACAAAGGGATATTAGCTGAAAGAATTCTAGTTAAAAAAACAAAATGTCAACAGTAAAGGGTATCCTCAACTTGAAAGTTCTAAAATTAGGGAAGTCAAATGGACATGCACGTTGTCATTCGTATTTTGCCATTCCCCTAAATACTTTCTTTGTAGTTAGTACCTATCTATATAATGTGATATAGGATAACATCAACATATGGTATATGCAATAAACGAAACAGACTCGATCTGGCATGAGTTCTTTGAATAATCTTTTTAAATAAACCACCCTGTCTTTAAAAATATTAGCAGTTTTTTCCTCACATGGAAGATTTCAAACAAGATCCTGGAATCTGAAAATGCAGAACTACCTTATATTCATAGGTATACAGTCATTTTTTCTATTTTCTTATCTAGAACAAAGCCTAACAGAAAGCAATCTAATGGATTGTACAAGAAAAGAATGATAAATGGAAGGGGAAAATGATTGACAAGAACACTAGCCCACAATTCTTTCATGAGAGGAAAGAAAAAGTTAAGTCCTAGATTACAAGTCTAAAATGCAATCTTTGTGGGAATGCTAACGGAAAAATTTAACTATCTTCTTTACTGTGAAAAAAAATGGATTTTTAAAAAAAATTAGCATGTTTGTGTAAAATTCAAGTCACCCTTAGTTAACCAAAAAGTGTTTAAGCAGTGCAGTCGTGTCCTACCGGATAGCTGTGAGCATCTCTTTAGGCACTTTACTGGTTCATTAACATAATACAAATTAAAGCTATAAATGTACAGCGTTGTGCTCTGTGAAGATAGTCTAGTCAAGCAACATAAACCAATGCAAAAATGTGACTTTGGGGATGCTTTTTCCTCCCGTAAGACTTGAGATCTTTTTTAAACCAGTTGTCCAAAGAGATTGTTCTGGGAATGGGGATGCTTTGGCATTGTAAAAGGAACATTGTTCAACCCCAGGAAGGCAAAAGCCTTGTGCAATAAAAAATCTGAACTAAATTTCTTTATAGCTCTGTGGTAAAAGGACACTTCTGCAGTGACATACATAATAGGGGGAAAGTTTGTTGAGTCTTTTTCTCTCTCTCTCTTTTTTTTTTACATATTGCACTCTTGTGTTGTTGTTCAACCACATTAATGCATAGAAACACAATTTTTACCTTTGAATAATCAACTGTTTAACCTATAGTAAGAAAAACGGTGGAAAGTAAGTTCTAGAAACCTAACAGGAAAAAAATATAGGCATATTAACCTTCCTCTGCTTACCGTAATATAGAAAACACTATGAGAAAAGAAAAATGTGCAAAGAAAATTTTTGGTCAGTCTTGTGTGGGTACATGTTTATATGTGCCAACTAAATGAACTGTAAGCAGTCCTGTGAGCACTGATTACTCTGATGACTGAGGATTACTGTCAGTGAGAGAAAGGAGTGTGCATAATTCCACTTTGAATATATACATCTGATATGGAAAACAGAAGCTTCTGTTTCAGAAGAGAAAGAAACTAGCTAAATTTGGCATTTCAGTAGCATGCTATAGAATTCATCATGATCAATTTCACATTAAATTATGGACAATGGCTGTATCACATTTCATGTTATCGCCAATAGCAGTAAAAAAAAAAACAAAAACAAACAAACAAAAAAAAACAGTGCCTGACAAATAAACTCCTGGAGACACAGATGCGTGTCCTGTGAGCAGCTTAGTTCAACAGCGCATGCTTCTCCTCCACCAGGTGTAGGACACAACCTTAAAATTCTAGAATGGCCAGTGGAGGTCATTCATTGCTGAATTCTGATATCTGGAAAACAATTGCTCGAGTAGATTGTAAGCGCTTTTTCCTTATTAAAAAAAAAAAAAAAGGAAAGAACAAAAATACACATACAAACCCCAAAGCACTGAAGTTAAGCATTAACAAACCAGGTTCATGATTTATGATCAGTATCCAAAAACCCAACTACAAACAATGCCAAGTAGTGCTCCTCAGTATTATTTTTGCAATTGTTAGTCAGTTAAGCATCAAGGAAAAGAAAACACATCATTGCACATTACAGCCGCCCCCAAAAAACGGCTAAAACTTTGACACTAGAGAATTGAATAATGTTTGATGCTACATCACAAACAGCTTCTGATGTATATCCTATGTGAAAAGGTCTTTACACATATATGATATCTTCCCTGGGTGATGCTTCAGGTCAAATGCCGAGTTATGGCACGAAGAGCATAGAGAAGCTCAGCTTGCATCCGCGCTTCCATTAGAAGTAAATTGACATGAACCTAGAAATCAAAGTGTTACCAACTTAGTGACCATTATAAACAACTGAAAAACTTTAATTTATTCATATATCAGACATTCACAAATGTATTATAACATTAGGTATTATAATTTCACCAGTTTTATAGACACACATACAAACACACATACCTGTGTGTGTTTATGTGTGCACATGATGTAATACTCATAAGAAAACTGTTTCTTAAAAAAATGTGAGCAGTAAAAATGACCCCTAGAATCTTAAAAAGTCCAGTAATTGTCTTAGGATAGCTGTAAAGCCAGACAATCCTTTGGGTTATAAAACAAAAATAACTTTTTGCAAATTACAGTTCTCCTACAAAAAATACTTTCTTCCAGATGTAAAATTTTATATGGCTGAAAATCAGCCTGTACTTATTCCATGGAAAGTTCTTAAAAACATTTTTTACTATTTACAGGCATACCTCATTTTATTGAACTTCTGCTTTAACGTACCACATAGACACTTCTTTTCTTTCTTTTTTCACAAACTGAAGGTTTGTGGCAACTTTGCATTGAGCAAGTCTATTGGCGTCATTTTTCCAACAGCATTTGCTCACTTCTTTGTCATATCTGGTAATCCTCACAACATTTCAAACCCTCCACCACAAAAAAGATTATGACACTGAAGGCTCAAATGATGGTTTGCATTTTTTTAATCAATAAACTATTTTTTAATTAAGGTACACATACTGTTTTGTTTTTAAAGACATGATACTATTATACACTTAATAGGCTACATGTATTATAAATGCAACTTTTACATGCACTGGGAAACCAAAAATTCATGTGGCTTGTTTTATTGTGATATTAATTTTGCTGTAGTGGTCTAGAACCAAACGCAGAATATCTTTGAGGTATGCCTGTACATGGGAGAAACCAAGGTAAAAATCTGAAGCAATCTGAAATTAGTATCTGGTAGTTTACTGAGTGGTAGCTAAATTTTGGTTATGTGTTTTGTCCAATGTGGTGTGTAAAGTAAAAGTCTAGCATTGGGCTTTGAAATATTGGATCTGACCCTGATGCTGGGAGATTGAGGGCAAGAGGAGAAGGGGGTGACAGAAGATGAGATGGTCAGATGGCATCACTGACTAAAGGACATGAATGTGAGCAAACTCTGGGAGATAGTGAAGGACAGGGAAGCCTGGAGTGCTGCAGTCCATGGGGTCGAAAAGAGTCAGACATGACTAAGGAACTGAACAACAACAACTTAGATGTGTTCAGCTTGCCTAGGGTCTCTCATATACAACTGTGAACAAGCACCTGGGGGAATTTTTGAGGGGGATTCATCTCATCTGACAGGTTAAAATAAGTACCTACATATCTTCAAAAGCTTTTACAAAGAAGTATGATATATTTAAATTATTTTGATATCTTTCTACAGGTTAGATATGTCATTGGATCTATTCTCTTGATGAGTAAGGAGATTTCTAGATACCACTGAGCAAAGGGAGAAACTGTGATGCAAACTTATAAGCAGAGCATACAGATCTGTCAAGGAGAGATGCTGGAGGTGACTGGGTGTTCATCTGATGTGTGATTGGCTCTAAGACTTCAAGAAAGACTGCTAGGGATCGCAGTCATAACATTTTCTATCAAAGTCATATAGTTAATATTAGGACTCTAAAAAGGTTTTCTTACTCTCAAGCTTAGGAACTGTGGTATAAATGGAAGATTCTTATAAAGGTCAACAGACTCATGATTTAAGGCCATACTTATACTATACCATTATATTGGTCATTTATTAGGTCTTAAATAATGTTCCTATGTACTGATATTTCAATCCAAAAAATTCCTCGTATAATAATATACTTGGCTCAAAGGTCTGCATTATATTGTCAAATCACTGAATTACCAAACTGGAATGAGAACTGTTGTTCTGATAGGTTAACTGTAAAATGGCTAGAGTGAAAAAAATCTCTAAATGGATATGTCTTCTGGGCCAAGAGCCAATTTTCAGATCCAATCTTTCAAAGGTCAATGCTAACCTTTTACTTTATATACCACACTGGGCAAAACACATAACCAAAACTTAGGCACCATTCAATAAATTTTGGTTACGTGTTTTGTCCAATGTGGTGTTTTAAAACATTGTTAAAAAACCATGATGTGGTGTTTTAAAACACTGTTAAAAAACCATGATGCCAATTCCAACTTCTCTGATGGTGCTGATTTATCACTATTTTCACATTTAATTTTTCATAATTATTACTTCTTACACAGAATATATGTCTATGTTAAGTCATGAAACACACCTTTTCTGAGTGTTTGAACTGACGCCAGTAACTATCATACATGCGCTTGGTAGTCCTCTCAGGATAGCAGGTCACTGTCTTAATGTAAACCTTCAGGCTTCGTTCAAGTAATTGATTAACTTCTCCATAATCATAGTCATCATACCTAGAAGCAATATGATAACAAGCTTTAGAATGGCAGAATCTTGATAAAGTTATACCAAGACACAATAATTATGTAGTAATTAAATACCAAAAGCTCATTCATTAACTCCTTTAAATAATAAATATTTGAGTGTCTACTATAAGCCATGTAGTTTCCACGTACTCCTTTAGGCACCGATGAAGCACAAATGAACAAAATAGACAAAAAGCCCTAGTCTCATGGAATTTGAATTCTATTGGACAAAAAAGAAATGAAAAAGAACACCATATAATATATCAGATGGTGACGACTGCTGTGGAGATAAAATACAGCTGGGGGCTGGGAGGAGAGTTGTGATTTTAGATACAGTGAGCAGGAAGGCTTCTCTAAGAGACTGACATCTAACTAATACTGGGAGGAGGAGGAGCAGCAAGTGTAAAACCCTAAGGGTCTTAGTGAAAGTGAAAGTCGCTCAGTCCTGTCCGCCTCTTTGCGGCCCCATGAACCGTAGCCTGCCAGGCTCCTCTGTCCCTGGAATTCTCAAGGCAAGAATACTGGAGTGTGTAGTCATTCCCTTTCTCCAGGGGATCTTCCCGACCCAGGGATCAAATCCGGGTCTCCTGCTTGGCAGGTAGATTGTTTACTGTCTGAGACACCACGGAAGCCCCTAGTGTCTCAAGGAAGAGGGAATAATCAATTATGTCTGATGCTACTGAGTAGGCAAAGAAGATACCACAGAGAACTGGTCGAGGCAAGGAGCTATGGAGAGGTGAAGGGCAACCTCAGAAGGAATAGTTTTGTAGTTTTGCTGCTATGCAGGAGTAAAAGCCTGACACTGCAGTCGGTTCACAAGAGCACAGGGGATAAGAAAATGGTGACAATAGGTATACAAACTGTTTTCAAAGGGATCTGCTGTGCACAGGAGCAGAAGCGTGAGGTAACAGTCAGGGAAATTAAGGATGAAGAAAGGATTTTTTTTGAGATGAGAGAAATAAAGGCATGTTTACATATTGATGGGAAAGATCTGATTAAGAGAGTAAAGCTAATTATGCTGGAGAGAGAAGGAAGAATTGATAGAAGAGGGATCTTTAGATGAAAGGAGATGGGATTCTGTGCCCTAGTGCATAGGAGTCTAGATAGTTCATTCATAAGATGAGAGAATAACAGCATAAATGGGCACAGAAATAGCTATGAGAGTAAATGTAGCAGTGGGAGCTTGTGGGCTTTTTCTTCTGTATTTTCAGTTTATTTTTAACCCAAACATAATACTTAGTTAAAAAAAAAAAACTCGGGGATTTTACATAAGCTTTATTTAGTAGCACCCAGCAGAGAAATATCACCAATTTATTGCCTTAAATATAATATTATTTTGAATATAATATTATTTTGAATATAATATTAATTTATAACATGTATTGAATTAAAATTATTTGAATTAAAATCTATTAGTGTTTATTTTTCTTAATTAGGTTGGTATATTAAACTTTAAACTGTGATGCTTCTTTCTAGAATAGTAAATGGGCAAATAGTGGAGCTACTATTTACCATCATAATAGTATCTTTTAGGTAGAATATTTCATATTAGTTGACTTTTCCAGGAAATTTGGGATTTTTTTTAAGGCAAAGTTTTAGAAACCACTTTGCTTAACAAATAGAATTCTAATTCTGTTCCATAAGGGCTTTGTGATACTATATCAGAAAGGATACAGTACAGAGTCAATTGAATGTATTCATAACTGGAGATTTTCTCTTTTGGCAGATCTGTTTCCATAGATGTCTTTAAAACCCAGCTCAAAAAGGATGTTCTCCAAGAAGAGCTTTCCTGATTAGACCATTCAGTCTTATTCACTCCTTCACTCTCAGTCCTCTCAATTCTAACTTTCTAAATTTAGGTGCCACTAATTTATTCTGACTTACAATTTCATTTTAGTATTCTTACATGAGCTTATGTAAGTTTTATGAAGGCAGACTCTTAGTTTCATTTATACCCAAATTATACCATACCTTCAAAAACCAACCAAGCAACCAACTAGCACTTGCTATAGTTATCTAACAGGATATCATGGGCTACTCCTGTGGCTCAGCAGTAAAGAATCTGTCTGCAATGCAGGAGATACAGGAGAAATGGGTTTGATCCCTGGGTCAGGAAGATTCCTTGGATGAGGGCATGCCATCCCACTCCAATATTCTTGCCTGGAGAATCCCATGGACAGAGGAGCCTGGCAACCTGTAGTCCATGGGGTTGCGTGGAGTCAGACATGACTGGAGCAACTTAGTACGCCTGCACAATGGCATATCGTATATACTTCTGAAAGGTTCAGTTCTTCCAGGAGGGATTCTCAAATGGAGAGTTTTTCTACTGTCCCCAGTGATTACGGATGTTTTTTCCCTCCTTAGTAAAATTTTACTGCTGTATTTATATGTGTATATTAAGACTTTTATTAAACAAGAAAAATGCTCTTCTATAAAATAGAATTAATTTTTTATAGTCAGGAGTCCACATGTAATATTCTCCCCAGAAGTATATACTCTTAAACAGGAAAAAGGTAAGACTCTTGTCAGAATTTTCATTTAGAAACATGTACAACTGTCTCTATATGGCTTTCCAGGTGGCGCTAGTAGAAAAGAACCTGCCTGCCAATGCAGGAGACATTAGAGACACGTGTTTAATCCCTGGGTTGGGAAGATCTCCAGGAAAAGGGCATGGCAACCCACTCCAATTCTCCAGTATTCTTGCCAGGAGAATCCCATGGACAGAGGAGCCTGGACGGCTATAGTCCTTGGGGTCTCAAAGAGTTGGACACGACTGAAACAACTTAGCACACACTCACAACTGTCTCTATGACAGCCATACCTGATTCCAAACATACAGTGAACGTAGTTAAATAAAGCTCTGCGCAGCATGGTTGTGTCAACATCCTCATGGGTGGCCATAGTGTTATAGGTGAGACTGTAGACCATGCGGAACTTCTCGTCAAGAAGATGTCCAATATCAGAATAAAGTCTGTTCACCAGGGAGAACCCGTGATTTTCCCAGGTATAGTCCTAAAAGCATAAAATGTATCACAAAATGGTCACTCTCCATTTAGAGTCTATGTTTTTGTGAGGTATAACCACTGAAGCAAGTGGAGATATTGCAAAGTCTGTAATCCTTTCACGGATTCTAAATTTGTCACTTTACCAAGATCGCTTTACCAACACATCAGTTTGTAGATGGGAGGGCTGTGCTATTTCCTTACTGGGTCCCGGAAGAGGCACATTGGTGATAAACTCTGGCTACTTCCAGTGGTCATGTACTATGCAAACTACGCCCTCATCTGGAAGAACCCCAGAAGGCCCTGGAATAGTCCTACATGACTAAACCTACTCAGTGACCCAGATGGCTAGCAGATCATCCGAATAAACACACAGGAGTCTGTCTTTGATCTCGCCTGCACTGTCTTTATGAACCACATCACTACTCTGGTTCTTTCTAGGGATGGGGAACAGGTGGCCCTTCAGCCCATAATTATAGACATATGGCCTTTCTGTAAAAATGCCTTCTTATTTTAAATGTGAACATGTCACTCAGTTTCCTCCCTGCTTCTCTCCAAAACATGAACATGATACTACTACCATGCAATAATGCAACTAACCACATAAAGCAGTTTCCTTTTGCCTTCTTGAGGTTGGAGGTAGAGGGGATGCTGAAATAATAATCCATCAACTGGGACATCAAATTAGACAAGGCTGAAAAGTAGGTTAAATAAAGATATTAATAGATTCTATCAAAATGATCAATTAGTTTCTTTGGGAGTCAACTTATTCAACATTTCACAGTTAAAATGACAGTATCTCTTCTCCAATTTCTCTGAATTAAAGGCGTCTCATACCTGAGCTCGGAATGTTGGCAAATGTTCCTCCCCTCGTCTGGCAAAGTCTTCATAACCAAAACCAGGGTCTTCAATATATCGGGAGACATCAGATGTTATAATCATGTCATCCTCAAAATCTAAGGACAATAATGAACAATCTGGTATTAAGGAAACTGTACAGAGTTAGAACAATGAATTAACTGCATTTTCTTCCAATTTTTCACTATAGCTTTTCCAAGGATTTCCACAGTGACAATACTGACTGCATGCCTTACACCCACATAAAATACCTTTTGCTCAAGTTTTGAATATAATTTTATTACTAAATACTGGCAACTGTAACATTTAGCTGTAGCTATTCAGGCAAAGGTCAGTTTTCATTCCAATCCCAAAGAAAGGCAATGCCAAAGAACGCTGAAACTACCGCACAATTGCATGCATCTCACACGCCAGTAAAGTAATGCTCAAAATTCTCCAAGCCAGGCTTCAGCAATACGTGAACCGTGAACTTCCAGATGTTCAATCTGGTTTTAGAAAAAGCAGAGGAACCAGAGATCAAATTGCCAACATGCACTGGATCATGGAAAAAGCAAGAGAGTTCCAGAAAAACACCTATTTCTGCTTTATTGACTATGCCAAGCCTTTGACTGTGTGGATCACAATCAACTGTGGAAAATTTTGAAAGAGATGGGAATACCAGATCACCTGACCTGCCTCTTGAGAAATCTGTATGCAGGTCAGGAAGCAACAGTTAGAACTGGACATGGAACAACAGATTGGTTCCAAATGGGAAAAGGAGTACGTCTAGGCTGTATATTGTCACCCTGCTTATTTAACTTATATGCAGAATACATCATGAGAATGCTGGACTGGAAGAAGCACAAGCTGGAATCGAGATTGCTGGGAGAAATATCAATAACCTCAGATATGAAGATGATACCACCCTTATGGCAGAAAGTGAAGAGGAACTAAAAAGCCTATTGATGAAAGTCAAAGAGGAGAGTGAAAAGGTGGCTTAAAGCTCAACATTCAGAAAACAAAGATCATGGCATCTGGTCCCATCACTTCATGGGAAATAGATGGGGAAACAGTGGAAACAGTGTCAGACTTTATTTTTTTGGGCTCCAAAATCACTGCAGATGGTGACTGCAGCCATGAAATTAAAAGACACTTATTCCTTGGAAAAAAAGTTATGACCAACCTAGATAGTATATTCAAAAGCAGAGACATTACTTTGCCAACAAAGGTCCATCTAGTCAAGGCTATGGTTTTTCCTGTGGTCATGTATGGATGTGAGAGTTGGACTATGAAGAAGGCTGAGCGCCGAAGAATTGATGCTTTTGAACTGTGGTGTTGGAGAAGACTCTTGAGAGTCCCTTGGACTGCAAGGAGATCCAACCAGTCCATTCTGAAGGAGATCAGCCCTGGGATTTTTTTGGAAGGAATGATGCTAAAGCTGAAACTCCAGTACTTTGGCCACCTCATGCAAAGAGTTGACTCATTGGAAAAGGCTCTGATGCTGGGAGGGATTGGGGGCAGGAGGAGAAGGGGACGACCGAGGATGAGATGGCTGGATGGCATCACTGACTCGATGGACGTGAGTTTGGGTGAACTCCGGGAGTTGGTGATGGACAGGGAAGCCTGGTGTGCTGCAATTCATGGGTTGCAAAGAGTCGGACATGACTGAGCGACTGAACTGAACTGAACTGAATCAGGCAAAAAGTTGACTAAATTAAAATATCTAAATATTAGTTTAGCCAAAAAGTTCACTTGGAATTTTCTGTAGGATGTTACAGAAAAATGTAAATAACTTTTTGGCTGACCCAATACAAACATTTTTTTCCTAAATTGACCTTAAGAAGTTAAAAATTTTTTAAAAATCTAAAACTCTAATTTTAATTCTATTTAAACAAATATTTCAAACTCTGGACTGAAAGGAAATAGTACTTTGCATATTATCCACATTCTTCTGCTCCTAGGAGATGGATACAAATAAAATACAGAAAATACTATGTTACAGTAATGGAACATCATTCTAATTTGAAAAGCAAAAAACTAATAAATGCTACTCAACTCTGTTACCAAGCTACAGAATAGTACCCTTGTAGAAAACTTCAAACATTTTCTTCAAAAGACTTGAAAAACTATTCTTAGAATCTCTAAATGGAATCTGAAATGCTTTATCATACTGATCAAACCAAGAAACTTGTTATAGGGAAAAATAAGTTTCTATTTCCATTTTAAAACACAGTAAATCTACAAAAATAACTCAGCCACATACTGAGTCATTTTTCTTTTATCTTCGTGTGACCAGCAAATTTAGTACTGGGAATGGTGAAGAGTAAAGAATGAAACAATTTATTTCCTAATTTATAAATGATGTAGCCTCTTGTTAAAATAAGAATATAACTTTCCACCAAGGTCTAAGACTTGCTGGTTAAAATTCACTTTAGAAGGCAAAAGTCCTTTCTCAAGCATCCAAGAAGGGAAAGACTGACATTCTAAAATATACTTTCAACAATAAGAAAAGGGCTTCCCCAGCAGCTTAGTGGTGAAGAATCTGCCTGCCAATGAAGGAGGTACAAGTTCGATCCCTGGTCTAAGAGGATCACACATGACACGGAGCAACTGAGCCTGTGCGTCTCAACTACTGAGCCTGTGCTCTAAAGACGGAGTGCTGCAATACTAACACCTGTGTGCCCAGAGCTCGTGCTCTACCACAAGAAAAGCCACAGAAATGAAAAGTTTGAGCACCGCAACTGGAGAGCAGCACCATTACAATAGCCAGGACACAGATGTCCATCAACAGACACTTAGGCAAAGAAGTTGTAGTACATATATACAATGGAATATTACTCAGCCATAAAGGAACGAATCTGAGTCAGTGATAGTAAGATGGATGAATCTTTAAAAAATTTAAAAAGAGAGTAGCCCCCACTCACCACAACTAGAGAAAAAGCCTGTGCAGCAATGAAGACCCAGGACAATCAAAAATAAATAAACAAAAATTAAAAGAAATAAAACATTTCTGTCCTTCAAGCTCTAGTTGTCTTAGAGGAGCTTTAAAAAATCAATGTCTAGGGAATTTCCTGGTGGTCCATTGGTTAGGACTCTGAGCTTCCACTGCAAGGTACCTGAGTTCAGTCCCTGGTTAGTGAACTAAGATCTTGCAAGCTGCCCAGCATGGCCAAAAAAGAAAGATAGATAGATAAATAAATAAATAAATAAATAAATACTGTCTGTTCCATCTTTCACTGCCATTCAGCTCCTAATATTTCAATTTCCACTGCAACTTTTTATTTCCCTTTGAACTGTTTGGAAGTATACGGTTTCATTTCTAAACATTTGAGAAACTTCCAGTTATTCCTTACTGATTTCTAGCTTACTTCTGTTACAGTCAAAAGTTATACCCTGTAAAGTTTAAATCTCTTAAAATTTCCTGATATTTGCTTTATTAACAGTATATGGTTGATATTGGTAAATATTCTATGTGCACTTGAAAATAATGGTATAGGCTGCAGTTTGGGATATAGTGTTTTATTTATGTCAGGTAAAGTATGCTAAATAAGTTTACTCTCTTTTTCTGGATTTTGTGTCTACTTACTTTTAGTTATAAAGAGATGTATATTAGAATTTTTCACCCCATGTGACCCCATGGACTGTAGCTGCCAGGCTCCTCTGTCCATGGGATTTCCCAGGCAAGAAATTGGAGTAGGTTGCCATTTCCTTCTCCAGGGGATCTTCCTAATCCAGGAAAAGAACCTCCATCTCTTGCATTGCAGGTGGGTTCTTTACCACTGAGCCACCAGGCAAACCCAAGTTTTTCACACTTAAAAAAATAATGTCTAAAAGTAAATGTATACTACTAACTTTAATACAATGTTTGCATTTTAAAATACTGGCTTCCCTAGAAGGTTTACCCTATGCTCATTACTTTCCTTTGTCTCACTTGTTTTCTCTGGATGATTTTTTATAAACAACTCTTATTTTAACTCTCAAACATATACTGATAACTTCCAAAACTTTATTTTGGGCTTAAAACCCTCTCTCGTTCAACCCTGGCTTTCCAAGTGTGCAGACCAGGAGCATTGGCATTACGTGAAGCCATGATTGAAACATAGCTTCTCAGGTCCTGGCACAGACTGAACACAAAAATCTTCTGCATTTCAACAAGATTCCTCAGTGATTCACATGCATATTAAAGTCTGAGAGGCACCTGTAGCTGTTTCCAGACTGGAGGTTTTACAGACATCACAACTCAACATGTCGCAAATATGGCTGGTTACATGATCTTTAAGGCTGGAAAGGTCATCATGATAAGGCTTCTATCTACCTAATCAGCTTCCTGTTCACAATACCTACCTTATGTGTCACGTCCTAACAACGCAGAACCAATTGCTTCAGCACCCACCATCCTGTTTCCTCACCACTGTGTGTTGGCTCAGCCAGGTGTGCTATTTACCACCAACTCCCCACCCCGTAGCCACTGTCTGAGTCCCCTGCACTCAAGTCTCTGAGGTTTAGCTCAGAGCCAAGCGGCTAGAGGAGCTCTCTTCCTAGGACCACTTCCGTCCACATCCCTCCCTCTCCAACACTGGCTCCATTTACTCCTCACATTCTGCTTCATATTGCATTTCTTTCTCTCCCACTAGCAATGAGAGCCTGAAGAGGGCAGCAATCACATCTCATTTAGCCTGGAAACATTAGTGCCTACCACCCTGCTGAGATATGTGGAGTACAATAAATGTCTGTAGTATGAATAGCAAACCAATAATCGAAATGCTTCTTTATATTTGGGATTTCCTGCTGGTCAGAAGTTCTGAGAAATCATTATTAAATATACTCAATTTGGTAGATAAAATCTTTCATAAAAGAAATCGCTGGGGAAATGATAAAAGAGGGATCTTGCTCTTCCTGGTAAAATTTCTGGAAGCTATTGGTCAATGTCACATTTAATATTAACAAACCAGTCATGGCCAAATCAATTATCCTCAGGATTTATGAGACTGACTAACCTTACGACTAGTCATTTTGAAGCCCTCTTTTAAACCTATGGAGCTCTACTTTAAAAATAAATGTTAAGTAGATTGATGACTTGGAAGGGTTTAAGCTTTCAAAGTCTACTGACTCCATGCTATTTTAATAACATGTACTATGTGGTGTTTAATATGTTTTTAAGTTGTAATTGAAAAGTTTCCCTCCCATTTCAAAGTCTCTCAGAGTATTAGGAAAAGAAATGTGCTTTAAAGACTAAAGCAAAGAAGCCTTTTGATATAGAAAAGCCTAACTTTTTAATACAGGATGAATTCCTCCAAATTCAACCTAAGAAAATGACCTAAATAATACATTTTTATATAATTCCAAAGGTTTCTGCAAAGAAATGCAAATGCAAGTGCAATGTAACTTTAGTGTAACTTTAGAAATAATCTGGAAAAAAGCAGCATTGTGAGAACAATCCTCCCACATACTCCACACCCACGAAAAAGGAAGAGATACTTCTTACAAATTACATCTATTGAAACAGGATTTTACTTATCATTTAAAAAAATCACACAAATAGGATGGATTAAATACTCTTATCTAACTTTATAAGCAGTTGGTCTGCTCTGAATAACATTTTATCCAGGATAAGAGCATGAACTACATACACAGCTGAAGTACCTCTCAATTGGATCTGAAATATATTCAAAGATGCAGCAACACAAGAGGGGAAGCAATAGCATCAGCATCAGGTAGAGGAGAGCTAAATAAAGGAACACGATACTGGAATCATTGCATTGTCCATATGGAAAATACTGAAGGTGGTCTCAGGTGGTCAGTCTGGGTTCTAAGAACAACAGGGATCTTCCTGACCCAGGGATGGAACCTGGGTCTTCTGCATTGCAGGCAGATTCTTTATCATCTGAGCTACCAGGGAAGTCAAAGGCAAAGAGAAAAGGCAAAGATAGTGAAACAGAAAAAGCACCTGAATGAGGAAATGAATGAAAAGTATCTCCAGAGACCACAAAAAGACTTTCTTTCTTCTCCTTCTCAAAGCGAGTGGTCATTTCTTCCTGAGACGCCTCTTCATCTTCCCTTTCTTCTTGAAGCCTTTTCATTCTTTCCATTAAGGCCTCTAGCTCACTTAGAGAATCGACAATCTGGAGCCAGAGAAAATAATATTGGGTGTTATTAATATTAAAAGTTGTTCCGGTCAATGTCTCCATCTCCTAATATCATCTTATGTACAGAGGCACTAGCATAGCCATTAATTTCCTAAGTGGGCTTTCCATGAACTCCAAAGAAAACCATACGGCAAAACCAAACATTTTCAGAGGTATAGTGTTTCTGGTTCAGCTAAAAACATAGAAAGCTTATATGAATTGATTTATTTAATCTAGAATTCTACTGGGTTGGCCAAAAAGTTCATTCAGGTTTTCCCATAACAGCTTTCAGAAAAATGCAAACAAACTTTTTGGCCAACCTAATACAAGAGAATTTGATATATATTAGATTATATTATCACTTGTTTCTAAAACTGGGGCAGTCTTACAAGCCTTATGATTTGTAATTGCTTTGAAAGCCTCCTTAAGACAATTCAGAACTTCAGCAACAGGTTAAATTTTTAGGGTAATAAAAGATTATACAAAATATTTCAAGCATATAATATCCTATTTAATCAGATAATTTCTCTAGATGTTTTTAATGCAGCAAGTTTAGTAAAGAAAAACAGTTAAGAAAACGAACCCCGAAGTTGCTGCCTGTAAGGGATGCATTTTCTATGTTGTTGTCTTAGCGAGATCACACACACAGAAGTTGTTGACTGGTATTAGCCTGAATCCATTGGAGATTTCTGGATCTCTTTCTGGATTGATGCCACTACCAAAAACAAAGCTTGCCAAAGCATGATAATGAGCCAGTAGGACCACAGCATGTACCAGTTCAGGCAGAGACCAATTATTTTCTCCAGTTTTGACAAGTTTCTGAAATGAGAAAGCCAATCAAGAATAAAAGTGAAAATCATAGAACGTTACAAAGCAATTTTAGAAAGTATGGAAAAATGTATAAAATTTCATATGTCCATTTATAGTAATAATACTAAAAATTACATTTAAATTATTTCATATATTAAAGATATAGCTTTGGTCAAACAATATTACATTAAACTTTTCAAAACCAACAACAGAATTACATTGTAGCTTCTCTGAAATTCCTTATACATATAATGGAGTTTCTGTATCCAAAGTACTTGTCTGTATTATGCTATTTTAATAAGGTATTTTAGAGAATCCAAGAACATTGACGCTAGAAGGGACTTTAAAGTTTCTCTAGCAAGACCATTCATTTGAAGGTTTTAAAGGTAGAGACTGTACCTTAAAAATAACATAAATATTTAATTCAGTAGGTCAACTTTTAATTGTCTTTTAGATATTATTTCTGACAGAGGAAGAACCTACAGCAGATGATAGACACTGTAGAAAACTACCTCACATTTGAAGGGACATTAAAAAAAATCTGCTCTATTTAAAACAGATAACCAATAAGGTCCTACTGTATAGTACAGGTAACTCTGCTCAATGTTATGCAGCAGCCTGGATGGGAGGGGAGTTTAAAGGAGAATGCATATGTGTATATGTATGGCTGAGTCCCTTTGCTATCCACCTGAAACTATCACAACAATGTTAACTGGCTATAATCCAATACAAAATAAAAAGTTAAAAAAAAAAAACCCAAGAAAAATAAAACAAAATCAGAGCACTTTTTTTATATGCTATTTTACTGGATCCTCCAGATGAATGGGCTTCCTTGATAGCCAGTTGGTAAAGAATCCATCTGCAAGGCAGGAGACCCCAGTTGGATTCCTGGGTTGGGAAGATCCCCTGGAGAAGGGGAAGGTTACCCACTCCAGTATTCTGGCCTGGAGAATTCCACAGACTGTATAGTCCATGGCGTCACAAAGTGTTGGACATGACTGAGCGACTTTCACTTTCACTTTTTCCACATGAATGTTGGAATCATAAGTGAAGCCATTAAACACAATAATCATTACAATTCCAGCTATTAATCCATTCAAGGTTTTCCCCATCAATCTTTATCTAATTAATCTATCTCTCAGTGTGTGTATGGGGGTCTGTTCTCAAATCTAAAACTTTCACTGGGCTCACTTCACATCTAAAAACTAAAACCAAAAAACTACTTTTGCTTTACTCTCCATTATTTAACTACATACAAATTTAATACATTACCAAAAGCTCAAGGGGAAAAAAAGGAAAAATCAATTATATTCTACCACTTTAATGTAACTTTTACATATCTTCTTTTATTTTTCAAAGTATAATTAAATAATCAGAGTATACATCCATTTTTCTCTGCTTTTCAAATTTTTTGAAAATCTTGATTTTCATGAGGCTCCACTGTCTTCAATTAATTATATTAAGCATGGGCATATTGTAGCCCAGAACTACAGATCCATTACCTTACACATTTAAATTGCTTCTAAATTTCTTATTTGCTACTATAAATAGCACCTTTCTGCTATAGCTTTGTTCATATTTTATAAACAAGCCCTAATAGATAATACAAATCTGAGAGTATACAGACTGGCAAAAGCTAAGTTTGGTTTAACTGGGCAAATAACTAACAAAATGAGGGAAAAAACAAAACCAAGGACATTTCTAATGCATTAGAAGAAGGGATTTTAAGTACCTAAGGCTTCTACTGATAATGATTTAGCTGATGACTCCTACTAACTGAATAGTGCTAAGCATTAATTCAACAACCTCATCCTGGAGGCTTTTCACAGATGCTGCTTTTGAAGGGCAAGTGCTCCAGTCAACACAGTTCTCTTTCTTACCTAAGTTCTAGTCTCTAGAGGCATGTAAGTATATACACATCAGTGGGCAAATTACTTTTATTTGCAAAATCATTTTTTAAAAATCTTAAAATTATGAAATGTTAGAACTGCAAAAGAGTTTAGAACTCATTTAATCTAGGTGTCTCATTTATAGAAGGGTGAACTACCAAGGCCCACAAAAGTTAACTTACTAAAGGTCACATACTTTGTAGTAAGAGTCAAAGACTAGAACCCACGTATGTTATCCTCCTAATGCATTTTTTTTGTTCTGCCTACTGCTTGAAAATAGAAATCAACTTTTCTTATAGCTATTTGCTAATTACTGATTACTTAAAGAGAAGTGGGCTTTCCTGGTAGCTCAGCTGGTTAAAAATCCACCTGCAGTATAGAAGACCCCTGTTCAATTCCTGGGTGGGGAAGATACACTGGAGAAGGGATAGGCTACCCATTCCAGGATTCTGGCCCAGAGAATACCATGGACTGTATAGTCCATAGGGTCACAAAGAGTCGGACATGACTGAGTGACTTTCACTCACAGAGAAGTATTCATTTATATTTAACTTAAACCCACTGACTTACATTTTATACACATTTTAATACACTATTTTTTATTTTTCAAATTCCTAACATGCAAGTATTTAAAATTGTCTTAAGCAAAATACTTAACTGAAAATAACTCTAAGAATCATTAGTAAAATTTCTTTCTCTCCTAAAGAAATACTCAGTACCTGAATGTGCTCTTTTGTGATCAGCCAGGGTCGGTGTGCTAACAGCTTGTTTATTTCATTAAGATTTTTCAGTCTTTGTGGTACATATTGCAAACCATTCAACCATTCAGCAATACCTCCTGTCTTTAAAAATTCATCCACATGCATGTTTATTAAGTAAGAACACTGATGTCTAGCTGCAGCCTACAACACAAAGAAAAGAGTTGGTGGATAAAACAGTCATGGTACGGTCTTATTCTACAATTACTAACAGTCATTCAAAGTTCATTTTTATAGTAGTAATTCTTAAGAGAATGCTCTTCCTAAAACTTTCATCACAATGTTGTCATAGATTCTTGAATCGATACATAAAGCTGATATATAAGTAAATGTCACATGAAGCCAATTACTTCCTCATCCAGAAGTGGTAGGGGTCAATCTAGAACCCATTTTCTATTTATGTGAAGGAAGTATATGTTCATTATCGTAAGTGAGATCAACTGTATTCTATTTAAAACACAATAAAATCTCATTAACTTGTACCAATTCAGAATATATACTATTTTGAGTATTTTTCTTATTCCCTTTGAGATAACTGTGAATCAGCCTTATCTGTGCCCATACTCCTACTGAAATGAAACTGAAGCTCATTGACCTTTTCTTTCCTAGGCAAGCCAGAATCAGCCTTGATAAATTGGTAAATCCATGCAAAACAGACTTTTCACCGCTTTTTCCCTCAGAGCTGCTTCTCAGTGAAATAGTACTATTTTACTCTGTTTTCCACATCTTATTTCTCTATTCGTCAGTGACCATTCTAAGTTGGCTTTCAGCCTTAGTGTCAAAACCTTAAGCTGAGTAATCTTAGTCAAGTTCATCATTTAATAGAACACAGGATGCAGCCCTGTTTTTGGTTGTTTAAAACTTCAGTGAGAGCATAAACAAATTAAACTTGATAAAAACTAACTCCTAGCTGGCTTTGATCACTCTGCCAGCCCAGATGTTCCCCTAACTTCTCCAAATATATTGCACTTGGATCTTGTTGTTTTCTCCAGCAATAGTCCAACTGTAGCACCGTTTCTACCTTCTTATTCCTGCTGCCCATCATCCCAATTTATAATTTTCTCCCTCTCAAACATTAACTAGTTAACCAGCTTGTACCAAGTACTAAACTTAGAAGTAGTATAACTTATTTAAGAATTCTTCTCTGACAGAGTCACCTTTGGTGCTCATACTTTGCTCTTATAGCCAAATTAGTGATATTCTTCCTGTACAGAATGACTAAATAAAAAGTCACAACCAACCTGTTTTATTTTCATACTAAAGAAAACTATCAGGAGTAAAAGGAAAACTTGAGACACTAGGAACATTACTTTCGACCCTATAAACATCTTTAATCATGAGCTTAAACGTGGAAAACTTTACTAATAATTTAATCTGAAACACTCAGTATATTAAGTGGGTTACAACATTCAAAATGTAACAAGTGGACTTGGAATCCAAAAGCTCACAAGCTTCTTGAATTGTTGTTTCCGTGTGATTATACTTAGCTCTGCACCACAAGTAATACCAGCAGGGAGAGGGACTAAACGAGGACAAAGCCACGCGAACACAGGACCCGGAAGTGAGCGCACCATGATGGCGATGTAGTGGCGGTGCGGTAGAGGAAGGGGGCCGTCCATGCGCAGCATGTAGAACTGGCTCCTCAGGAAGGACTCCAGGTACTGCGTGTGCAGGCTCATGACCTGGGTGATGTTGTCCAAGCGACCGGATGTAGAGTATTCTTCCACAAGGAAGTTAGTACGTTCATCCACTGTGTTTGCCTGGACAACCTTTCAACCAAGAAACACAAAACAAAATCATGGCTGAGAAGTAAACACCCCAGTGGTTTGCATGCATTATTCCACGACTGAAGCTGATGACGGTCCTTTTGACATTAACAGACACCGAAATAATGCAGTTGTTCATACTAGAAACAGAAATGAAAACGAAAGCACCATTCATTTTTGGCTCTGGGACCACAATTTATTAAACAACAAATGTCAAATTATCAAACATTATACACACAGCTATGAAATTGGAGAAAAGAAGCTTCCATCTGCTTTGCCAGGCACATAAGGCAAAAATTTTCAGGGCCTGCTTGCCTGCTATTGTCACACTGATTCGTGGGGAGGGAAAGCATTTAGAATTTTCTCTCAACAGCCTATGAACACACTTAATGACTGTATCTTAGGACAGACAGTTTTCAGTCTGATCCCTTGCTTGTTTTCGTTATTCAACATTAAAAAGCTTTCTGCAGTCTTTTTGAGGGACAAAGAAAAATAGGATAATTTGTAGGAAAGTGTAATTGAAAAATTAATAGGACACTAGATTCCCATTTTGAGCCTATCATATTAATTACTAAAAACAAGGTAAGTTATTAAAATGGACGTGCAGCATCTGAGAAAATCAAAAGGAATTTCTCAAAAATAGATTATTTACATACAGGTTTATAAACAATGACAGCTTGGGTGTCATACCAACAATTGGCTTCTGAAGGTGTTAAGAGCTTATTAGCACCCCGTGGAAGGACTTGTTTCAGTGAGAATCAATGGACATCATATGTGTGTTTCTCGGCTTGGTTCCTTATTTATTGGCATTTTAGAATTAGAGTTCTAGACTTAAGAAAAATTTGTCCTTTATTTTAGATAAGGTAATGGACTCCAGACTAAATGTCAGCTCATACAGTTATTTAATAGCAGAGCCTGGTCTAGAATCTGCTGCTGCTGCTGCTAAGTCACTTCAGTCGTGTCTGACTCTGTGTGACACCATAGACGGCAGCCCACCAGGCTCCCCCATCCCTGGGATTCTCCAGGCAAGAACACTGGAGTGCGTTGCCATTTCCTTCTCCAATGCATGAAAGTGAAAAGTGAAAGTGAAGTCACTCAGTCATGGCCGACTCTTAGCGACCCCATGGACTGCAGCTCACCAGGCTCCTCCATCCATGGGATTTTCCAGGCAAGAGTATTGGAGTGGGGTACCATTGCCTTCTCTGGGTCTAGAATCTAGATCTCCTCAAATCTAGACTCATGGTCTTTCTAAAGATCCACACTGCTCTTAAGAAGCTCTGTTTACTTTTCAGGGCTGGCCTCACAATCTCTTCTGAAGATAAGTACAAATTATACAAAGGCACTATTGATTGAGGAAAATTTAATCCCAAAGGAAATGTAATGTTTGAAAAGTGTTAATTGTGAGGAAATGTTAATTACAATGATGTAAAAAAAAAAAGGCAATTCCGCTTTGGCTCACTATAAAACCAAATGTATTTCCATTTGTTCATGTCCTCCCATTTTTTCAACTACAGGGAACCAAGATGACAGTTAAAAAGGAATAGGATCATGATAAACTCTATATAATTAGGGACAGAATATTTGTTGTTTTTGTTTTGTTTTCCAGCAGAAGATTCTTCTGCTTAACTGATGCCTAAAAGACATTAATAGATTAGCATGATGCAACAGAGCCTGAAAACAGCCGTTGCTTCTGCAAACCAGATTGTCTCCAAATACATTCTGTGTAAATGGCAGCATTTCAGGAAGTCTTTATATATGTATTAGGCAATCACTCTGTTAAGAGCAGCCGTGTGCTCTATGAGGGAAACAGGACAAGCCCAGCAGTTTCTCTAATGCATGGTCACCACCTAGATCAGCTACAGTCCCTGAGCTACTAAAACATTACAGGTAACTTTGGAGTTTCATGTAAATGGCAAGGTCACTAAAAAGTCAAAATGAACATGATGGAACTGCTGACTCTAGTGTGACCTGACATGTACTATTATTCAAATTCTACTCATTCTTTAAGGGATACCTGAAATATCACAGGTATTCTAAATATGTGTTGACTAATTTCTGAACAATATAGGAATAATGCTAGTGCTTTAAGATAAATGATATCTTTTTGCAATCAATAGTAAATCAGTATATATAACCATGGTTAATATGAGTTAATAACTCCTTGAAGCAGAGAAAAACTCAATTAGTGGGCCTTAAATTTTTCTTAGCTCAAGTATAAGTTAAAGGCAGCTAGGAATCTCCAGGTTCTAAACATTGCTGTGATCTTTCATAGAGATATATACCCACTCAACAGGCATGCAAATTTTCTTATAATATCTTTTGTGTCATTTCACAAACATTCTTTCTGCATTTACCATCTTGACTCCCCCAGCTTCATCAAAAGTGCAGGTTGTAGTGGAGATTCTCTGACATTCTGTCTCACCAGAGACTTAGAACCAAATGAAAAGATTAATTACTAGTGATTATTACTTTGCCAACAAAGGTCCATCTAGTCAAGGCTATGGTTTTTCCAGTGGTCATGTATGGATGTGAGAGTTGGACTGTGAGGAAAGCTGAGTGCAAAGAATTGATGCTTTTGAACTGTGGTGTTGCAGAAGACTCTTGAGAGTCCCTTGGACTGCAAGGAGATCCAACCAGTCCATTCTGAAGGAGATCAGCCCTGGGTGTTCATTGGAAGGACTGATGCTAAAGCTGAAACTCTAATACTTGGGCCACCTCATGCGAAGAGTTGACTCATTGGAAAAGACCCTGATGCTGGGAGGGATTGGAGGCAGGAGGAGAAGGGGATGACAGAGGATGAGATGGCTGGATGGCATCATTGACTCAATGGACGTGAATCTGAGTGAACTCTGGGAGTTGGTGATGGACAGGGAGGCCTGGTGTACTGTGGTTCATGGGGTCGCAAAAAGTCAGACGTGACTGAGCGACTGAACTGAACTGAACTGAATATCATGTTTTCTTCAATAGATTTAGTTGGGAAACTCACTTTTTCATTTTAAAATATATTTTCTTAACATTTATGTAACCTATAAGCACCATCAAACACTGGCCATTTTAAAACCTTAAACTTACATGATAATATTAAGTTTTATTACTTTTAGCAGCTTTGTTCAGAAATATTGCATTTGAAATCAAATATGGTAAAATTTATATTTTTCTAAATTTGCAGTATTGTCTAACTCCAAATAAGATGATTATTACACATACAATCTTTCAAGTGAAATTGAAAAGAAAATACTTCTTTAGTTTTCTGACAAATAAGAGCAAAACACGTTTACTTCCATATTAAAAAATGCAGATATTCTTTGACACAATTGAGTTATTTTTAAAATCACTTTATATATATTAAGACAGACTGACTTACTTCCTTCTCTGGAATAAAGGCACTTGGTCCTCTTGTCAAGGGTTGAGATACTCTGATTCTTTTATCCTGTTTTAAAAGAAAAGTTTTATGTATTAATGATGACTTTCTATGAAAAGTTAAATTAGTATAAATTGCTAAAGTATAAAATAAATGGAATAAGTAAATAGAGTTATGTAAAATCAAAGTGCTAGGTCTTGGATTCCATCCCCTCCAGCCCATAACAAACAACAGCAGCAGCAGCAGCAGACAGCCTATGGGGTCATTGCATGAACAAGATAATGAGACAGACAAGCTCCCACCACGGTGCTGGGTGCACAGGCAGGCTCCTCAAATATTACTTCCCTCAGTCATATTCTATAGCACCAGAGATTTTTTTAGCCCAAATTTGACATGACTGGAAACCATCAGCCTCGTAATAAAATCATATCTAACAGTATACTAGGACACTGTTGAACCTCAATTTGAAAGCTAAAGGAAAAGTTAGATTCTAAGGGTATTACATACAACCTCCTAAAGCAATGGTCTGATTTCTGTTTTTCTTTCTGAATAAAATAGGAATAAGCATATCTAATATAAATCTCTGAAGCTTTAGGTAAGAAAAATGTAAAACATGGAGAAGTAGAGGTTAATTTCACCTGAGAAATGGAGACTATAACAATGTTGATTGTTCTATCGCTATTCTACTTAGTATGAATAACTGCCAGATTACCAGTTCACCCTGTGGTTCATTTTAACTTTTTAAAAATATTGTTTTTGTGTCCCCATTTAAGTACATTCATCTGTAAGTCAGAAAAATTCCCATCAGGAACAAACTTCCTCCACTGTAGGCATAAGATAGAACAGGATGAGTCAGAGGCAGGCTCTCAGGTTTTGAGATCCTTCTTACCAGGAGAAGAGATAGGAGGAACAGCCACTTTATTTTCTATAATAAAAGTAATCTTTGTGAAACAGAAGCCCTCCAAAGTCGTAACATAAAAACAGGGACTCTGCTATGGTTTATGAATATTATAAAGACTGAGTGAGAAACTGAAGAACAGGGGAACAGTTGTCTCCTGTTAACATTAAGCTTGCCCTTCTCCCCGCTCCCTTCTTCCCTATCTCTTTCTCCGCAAGGTACCTGAATCTTTTTTGTTCCTTACAATCCAAGAGCCTACCAAACACAGAAAAGTATTTGAATCCCTTACTTTATTAGGAAGCAGTCAAGTATTGAATAATCTTTTGAGAACCGAACCAGATACTTGGTAGCCTCAAGATACAGGGTGAGCAAGATGGACATGGGCCCTGCCTCTCAGAAGTTTGGCACACAATCTCCAACAATTTTCAGGGTGCTACTAAGATAAATATATTAAATAATGATCATGTTAAACTGCTAGTGCTTTAGGAAGAACTAATCATCTAGGTTATATTTGTGAAGGGATGACAAACAGATCTCAATCTGCTGGTGAAGTACATTTGAAGATTCATGTACATGTCAAAAGAAACAATTTAGAATTTCTAATATTAGTATTTCTTGCCTGCATCAACCATGATCTGGGTTTACCTAGAAAAATAATTTAGAAGAAAATGACAGACTTCTTCCCCTTGCTAGTCTTAGTAAATTATAGGAAATGAAAATTTGAATACTCTCTATATAACACAGCCTAATGCACCAGTATTTGAAAAGCAATTTCCTTGACAACTGATCACTTCAAATAAACAAAGCAGTTAGAGGAACTGATTGTGAGGACAGATCACAGGATTGAGGCGAAAAATGTCAATAGGGAGATAAATGGAGTCTTTTATATATATTTATTTTTAAAAATACATGAAATTCAGAGAAAATATGGGGAGAAAAAAATAAACTAAAAGTGTACAAAGGGACTTTGGAGATAGAAAATGATTTATTACTAATATGATTTATTTTTAAAAATCATTACTTGATATATTTATCAACTGATTTATCTTTAAAGGTCTGAAATAGTTATTTTGCCTACAAAAATATTTTCTGGATAGGCCAAGGTTTAAATCTGAAATACATTTTCATCACAAGTGGAACTGCATACTACTATACTTAAAGGAATATAACATCTGTTAATTTTAACCAGTTGATAAGAAGCAACTGATAATGATTTCATTTGTGTCAACACTCATTTGTTCATTTATTCAGCAGATATTCACGGAGCATTCACAATGTGCTAAGTACAGCCAAAGAACTGATGCTTTTGAACTGTGGTGTTAGATAAGACTCTTGAGATTCCCTGGGACTGCAAGGAGATCCAACCAAAGGAAATCAGTCCTGAATATTCATTGGAAGGACTGATGCTGAAACTGAAGCTCCAATACTTGGGCAACCTGATGCAAAGAACTGATTCACTGGAAAAGATCCTGATGCTGGGAAAGATTGAAGGTGGGAGGAGAAGGGGACGACAGAGGATGAGATGGTTGGATGGCATCACTGACTTGATGGACATGAGTTTGAGTAAGCTCTGGAAGTTGGTGATGGACAGGGAAACCTGGAGTGCTGCAGTCCATGGGGTAACAAAGAGTTGGACACAATTGAGTGACTGAACTAAAGTATGGTGGGGACACAAAAAAGTAGTAGACTGACAGAAATGCATTAACTGTATCATAGTTTGTATATGCATATACAAAGTGGTATGGGAGCACATCATTTTATGAACTATCATTTACTTAGTCATTTCCTTCCCAATGGCTCAGCAAATAAAGAATCTGCCTGTGATGCTGGAGCACAGGAAATGTGGGTTCAATACCTGGGTCAGGAAGATCCCCTGGAGAAGGGAATGGCAACCCACTCCAGTATTCTTGCCTGGAAAATCCCATGAACAGAGGAACCTGGTGGGTTCCAGTCCATGGGGTCACAAGAGTTAGACACAACTTAGCCACTAAACCACCATGGTTTATGTTGGCGTATAGCTTATATTGGTGTATGTACAGTTTCATTATTGTAAATAGTGCTATGACGAATATCTTTGTATAAAGAGACTTGGCATATTTTGTGGTACTTAAGATGGTTTCTTTAGAAAGATTCCCGGATGTGGATTTACTGGGGTTTAGGTTATAAATCTTTATAAAGTTCTTGCTGCATACTACCAATATGCTAATGAAAAATGTCTTACCAAGTTTATTTTCATCAGTTGAGAAAATGTTCAGTTAACTCACTAACTTCAAAAGTGAAAAACAGCCTTCAAAAAATGTTTCTGAAACCTTTAATGGTATACACGGTAGTGGTGGTCACTTAGTCACTAAGCTATGTCTGACTCTTGCAACCCATGGACTGTGGCCTCCAGGCCCCTCTCCCTGTGGGATTTCCCAGGCAAGAATACTGGCGTGAGTTGCCATGTCCTCCTCTAGGGGATCTTCCCAATCCAGGGATGAACCCTCGTCTCCTGCACTGGCAGGTGGATTCTTTACCACTGAGCCACCAGGGAAGCAATTGTATACATAGTTCAGATAAAAATTCCCTAAGCAGAGTTGTGGGTCAGATCTGTGTTTTTAAAAATACAATTCTTGGTGTGATACAGTCGCTCAGCGGAGGGTGGGGTGGAAAACAAACCCACACAAACAAAAATGCTCCAAAACAAACAAACCAACCCCAGCTGGGAAGCTACTGCAATAGCCGAGGGGAGAGATGATATGGCCTCACCCAAGAGAGCTATTTATACACTGAAAACTGAAAGTGAGAGTTGCTCAGTTGAGTCTGACTCTTTGCGACCCTATGGACTACAGTCCATGGAATTCTCCAGGCCAGAATACTGGAGTGGGTAGCTGTTCCCTTCCCCAGGGGATCGTCCCAACTCAGGGATCGAACCCAGGTCACCCACACTGCAGGCAGATCCTTAACTGTCTAAGTCACCAGGGAAGCCCACTGAAGAGAAGGGAAAACTAACATTTTAAAATTATACCAACGTGTAGACTTCTTCAGTTATAGTTTTAAAATGGTGTCACTATTGAAAGAATCAGCCTACTTCCTGCTTCTGTAAAAGAAGCATCTTTTCTGGTGAGGATGCTACTATCCTCTCAGTTAACTGCTTTGTATATTTATACGAAGGTGGAAAAGTTCTTTCAATGATCAAGGCAGTTTATAAATTCTTAAAATTCATTTTACTGAACGTTTATTCCCCACCTACTTTCTATCTCTGTATGTTTTTAAAGTTGATAAAATAAAACAGAAAAGAAGTAGGATAGTACTGTTGACTTAAAACAGTCACGACCTCAAAGTTGAGTGAGTGAGTGAAGTCTCTCAGTCATGTCCGACTCTTTGTGACCCCATGGACTGTAGGAGCCTACCATGCTCCTCTGTCCATGGATCTTGCAGGCAAGAGTACTGGAGTGGGTTGCCATTTCCTTCTCCAGAGGATCTTCCTGACCCGGGTTTGATCCCTGGGTGGGGAAGATCCCTTGGAGGAGGGTATGGCAATCCACTCCAGTATTGTTGCCTGGAAAATCCCATGGATGGAGGAGCCTGGCGGCCTACAGTCCATGGGGTCCAAAGAGTCAGATGTGACTGAGTGATTTTACTTCGTAGCTCAGTTGGTAAAAAGTTGAGAGTTATGTTTTATTTGATGGAAATTTTTAGGACTTAAGCCCAGGAGGCAGCATCTCAACTAACCCTGAGAGAACTGCTCCAAGGAGGCAAGGGGGAGGAGTCAGGTTATATACATAGAAGTTTGCAACAAAGGGAGGGTCTGAACATCGAAAGTATTTTTGTGAATTAAAGAAAACCAGATACCTCAAGTCAAGGAATTTAGCGTTTTTCTACATATGGGAAGATGCAAGAGCCTGGGCTCACTGACATCATTCCTTTCATATGCATCTCAGCTCTCTGGGCCAGGATCCTGCATTTTTTTTACGTCCTAAGCTGTGCTTACCACAGGGAGTGGCTGCAGCCATGGCTGCCAGATCACTTCAGCTTCCTGGGTGCCCTCAGGGCTCAGAAATTCACATTTGGAGAGATGAAATCATGGACGACCCTGACATCCTTTTTTACTGATATGGCAGGAAATACTCCATTTTCTCAATACCATATCCAAAAGATTCCATTTACAACCATAAGCTGGAGTTCTAGTCTCTGGTAATACTTTGTAAAACCTTTTCTCATCTTTCACTTCAAATCCAAAATGCCCAAGAACTGGGTTCCTACTTCATTTATGCTCTGATTAACTTTCCTGAAGTCTCTAGACCTGGGTTGCCTTATACAGTAGCCATCAGCCACATGTGACTACATTTAAATTCATTAAAATTAAATATAATTCAAAGTCCAGTTGCTCAGTCACATTGGTCACATTTCAAGTGCCCAACAAACACTTGTGGCTCTGACTCTGACTGCAAGCCTGTGGAGATATCGCCATTGGACAAGGCTCTACCATCACAGACATGCTACTCAAGACTACATCTGATTTTTGTGAAATCACATCTTTAGGCATCTTAATGCCTTTTGAAATGTTAAATGACTCCTCTGCAGAGTTACTGGTTTGATGGTCACACCTACTCAATCCCATAACCAAGCATTTTAATCTAATTGCAGAAATGCTCTCAACCATATTGAGAGTGAATTCAGACATAAGCAATTTGGGAAAAGAAAAAAAAAAAATCAGCCAGTTCTAAGAATCTTTTGTCTCAATGTCTTCACATAGTACAGTCTGCAAAAAAGTATCAAGGACTTTGTCTTTTCCCCTTTTAAAACTTACAGTAAAAAATATATAACATGAGCTCTACCCACCTAACAAATTATAGTAATTACTGTACAGTACATTACTGTTAACTATAAGCACAACGTTGTGTAACAGATGTCTAGGACTTTGTCATCTAGCGTAACTGAAACTTCACACCCACTGAAGAGCAGCTCTTCACACTCTTCAGATCCCAGCTGAGATGCTACCTCTGTGATCTCCAGCCTTCTTGCCTCTCTGCAAAACTCAGATCTGCCTTTTGCTAGGCAACTCTCCCCTAGTTTGGCTTTCCTAGCTCTGAAGCCAGGAAACCTCCAATTTCTTTCATCACTTGTACCCTCTTCCTAGATATTCCCTGCATGGCCTTCATCAGCATTCATTCTCTCAAGTGAGTGTTCTGACCCATGGTTTCCATCTTCCTGATACAAACAAAACTCTGCTGGACTATGTGAGCCTCACCATACTGGTGGGAGGAGGGTGGAGTGGGTAAAGGAGAGAGAAGGGTATGTGATATGAAAACCAAGCAGGCCCTGTAACAGACTCCTGCACCTTTGCTAAAGAGCTCGAGTTAGCACTGCTCTGCCCTTCCATCAGACCTGGGCCATTTTGAACTGCCTGTGACATGCTGGAACCTTACAATTAACATGTTTAAAACTAGTCTCCTACCGTAAACCAGCTGGCCTTACCTTCCTCTTTAAGTTATAAAATCACCACACAATACCAGTAAACCTGGCTCTGATTTACAGAGTTATCCTGGACCCTTTATCTTAGGAATCTGCATTTAGTTAGTCACTAAATATGATAATTGCCTTTTCCCAACAGTATCTTCCAGCTCTCCTTTCCCCAGCTCCGTCTCAACTGTAAGAGTGTCTCTCATGCTAAGAAATATTTCCCCCTCACAACTGAGAGTCATATCAATTCTGCTGCTAAGTCACTTCAGTAGTGTCCGACTCTGTGTGAGCCCATAGATGGCAGCCCACCAGGCTCCCCCGTCCCTGGGATTCTCTAGGCAAGAACACTGGAGTGGGTTGTCATTTCCTTCTCCAATGCAGGAAAGTTTAAAAGTGAAAGTGAAGTCGCTCAGTCGTGTCCAGCTCTTAGCGACCTCATGGACTGCAGCCTACCAGGCTCCTCCATCCATGGGATTTTCCAGGCAAGAGTACTGGAGTGCGGTGCCATTGCCTTCTCCAGTTATAAAATAAGAATTTATACTTTTTATATATCAGTGTCATGTGTCCTAAGAGATTATTTTACAAAGGTTATGATCTCAAGAGTGCTACAAAAGGTTATGGTCTCAAGAGTGCTACAGAAACCTATCTTTTTTCAGATATGTTATTATAAGTGAAAGAAGTTATGCTTGAAATTCATCAGCTGATATTATGCCTATTAAGTAATTATCTCCTGGAAAACAAAACACCAAAAGCATAAAGATGAATTATATTTAAAAAATTTCTTACTCTTACACTTTTCTGTTAGGTAATTTATTAGATCACTTTATATAAATTAATACCACCAGAAACTTAAGATATGTGAAAGTTACAAATCCTTAAAATTATGAGTCTTTAGAGGTAATCAGCCAGAGAAGGCAATGGCACCCCACTCCAGTACTCTTGCCTGGGAAATTCCATGGATGGAGGAACCTGGTAGGCTGCAGTCCATGGGGTTGCTAAGAGTTGGAGATGACTGAGCAACTTCACTTTCATTTTAAACTTTCATGCATTGGAGAAGCACATGGCAACCCACTCCAGTGTTCTTGCCTGGAGAATCCCAGGGACAGGGGAGCCTGGTGGGCTGCTGTCTATAGGGTTGCATGGAGTCAGACACGACTGAAGCAGACTTAGCAGCAGCAGAAGTAGTCAGCAAATTACTTGCCCCTAAGAGGCTAAATGTTAAAGAGAACTAATTGCTGCATTTTAAGCTACTAAGTATCTTTAAAATAAATTATTCAATTTAATTTTTACATTTTTCTTCTTGAGTTTATTTCATTAAAAAATGGAAAAGCAAAAAAAAAAAACCAAAAAATTCTATTCATTAAAATGTAAAAGAAAAACATATAAATTCTACCCATTAAAATATAAAAGAAAAACATACAAATTCTATCCATTCTTGAATTTATATCTATAGGAGAGAATAATAGAGTAATGTGTGTAATTAACTTTACATACAGACACTTGAAGAGGTTAAAAAATGTGTTTAACATATAAACAATTCTAGCAAAGCAGAAATTTTTTATTTCACTGAACATACTAATTCCTCAATTTTTGAAGATTTTTAAGGGCATCCTTAGAAGATAGTTTAATAGCTTCAAAAAAAATTTAACACACTGCAATGACAAAATATCTTAAATATAAAAAGCATGCTCAAACAAACATTTTAAAGTGTGACTGTAAGAAAACTGAAATTATCAATACAAACAGTAAATTACAGTTGCTGACTCTCCTCTCCTTTTTAGATGTTCCAATTTTGCAGAAACCACTGCAAAAAGGACAGAGACGGGCAGTTGGCTCAATGCTTTGAAATAATACTGATGTCATCTTATTTCTTGGCAGACAATTACAGACAATTACATCAAATATAGAAATTGATGACATTACACATTTCAGAAGGAATGGACAAATGGAAAGGGAACACAGAGATGTTCTAAAAACTCTCTATCCCTAAATGAGAAAAGCATGAGTTTTAAATTAGATTGTCATAGATGTGTAATTTTATAGGAAACTCATATTAAATGTCTGCCATTACCTGAATATACATTATTTCCCACTATTCCAAAATGGCCTAAAAGATTATAAAATTATTACTTCTCTTACTCTAGATTAAAATATGAATTGACCATCAATACAATTAAAATATGTACTGTAATAAGTAACTGAGACCTAAGGTCATTTAGTGATAGAAGATTGGGAAGCAGAAAATTCTAATACCATCAGAGGCAAGAATCTTGCAAATTACACAACATCTCCACTAGTCCTTGGAGCCTGAGTGGTATAGGGACCCCAGGAGCATCAGGACCCAGCCCTGAACAGCAGCCCTGAACAGGGTGTGGCAAATATTCGCTGAAGATCCAAAGAGCACGGAAAATTCCCCTGCATAAGTGGGGAATCCTGTCGCCTTCTAAAGGTCTGAGACTTCGGTTCCCCTTTTTAACTGAGCTCTTAAAACCAACGCAACCAAGCCCTTTCTGCAAGAGCTCTACTGTTGGGTATGATCATTTGAGGAACACTGCAAAAAAGGTCTTGTAACTAAGAGCATGAATTTCAGCTTTCTTCAACAACACATACTAATTAAGATTTTTAACTCCCAATCTCAAAACATTTCCACCTAAAGGAGTGCATTTGTCATTGTCAGCTTCTCTACCTCCTCCTTCCCCCTAGTAAACTGTCAGGTGCGAGTGGACTGGGACAGTACCTTGTTCATTTTGGAGTACATCAACTTTAGGATGGAGTATGGTGTCAGGTAAACTTCAGTTCCATTTTTTAAAGATTTACATAAGGCCACATTAGCTACTCCTTTAAACAGTACATCTAAAATCAAGTTCAAGTCCAGTGCCATCCAGAGGTAAGCAGCAAAGAGCGCACCTACTTTCCCACTTTCCATGTAATACACCACAGAATAGCATAAATCAAGCTAGATTCACTTGTAAACGAAAACTTGGGAATTTTAACGTGGCAGATCTTTTCTGTGTTGTGCAGAATTTAGACTTTTGAACCAGTATTTCCTGAGGCGCTGTCCTCCCTTTTTGATGTTATTGAAATACTACCTATTCTTCCTTTAAGACCCAGCTCAAACACCAACTCCTTTGGTCTTCCTCCACTCACACCAACTCCCAAGTTCTTATAGGAAATTAAAATGATTCTTCTTAAAGTTCACAATTCTATTTAGTTTTTCTCTCTCTTAGAGCTATTGAAGTATACATTATCTTATCACTTTCTTCAGACCGTAAGTACCTTAAACAGCAGGATCAATTTCTAACACAGTATCTGTACCTTTATAGCACAGCAACATGAAAATAGTAGACCCCATGCATATGATGAGTTGCACCGAGGAGACAGAAGTCTGGTACATGCTCTTCCATCCCTTTTCCTTCCTTCAATGGGGAAGAGTATCCTGTGGACTTGAGGCAGTTCTCTGTACTCTCATTGAGTCATACCAATAAATTAAATTAATAACCACAGTACTAAACATCAATCTACGACCTTCCTTGTATCATCTGGGTTCCCTATGTGACAAATATTCCCTTGTCTCTATTTGTTTATCTTCTAGGCAATGGCACCCCACTCCAGTCCTCTTGCCTGGAAAATCCCATGGGCGGAGGAGCCTGGTAGGCTGCAGTTCATGGGGTCGCTAGAGTTGGATACGACTGAGCGACTTCACTTTCACTTTTCACTTTCATGCATTGGAGAAGGAAATGGCAACCCACTCCAGTGTTCTTGCCTGGAGAATCCCAGGGACGGGGGAGCCTGGTGGGCTGCCGTCTATGGGGTCGCACAGAGTCGGACACGACTGAAGCGACCTAGCAGCAGCAGCAGCAGTGTTATTAAAACAAGCGGTACGTGCAATTTCCTGTACTTTGTGCTACCTTCTTAAAAATCAGTAATGATATTTCATGCCTTGACACTGATCTTGAGCAACAAAGGCTCCCATACAATCTTTTAAGTGTTAAACACTTTCCTTAGAGATGCAGGATGACAAAATATACTTGTTGAATATATTAAAATTTTGGGCTAAGTACCCTGAAAATGAGATTTATCTCAGGTACAGAAAACGGACCTGAGACAAAGTCCATAATAACTACTTAACTCAATGCTTCCCTAATAACATATAGATAATATACTTTTCTACCACTAATTATAAAAATGCTCCCCAGCTCCCCATGAAGTATTAAGAACTGCTTTACTTTTATACAATTTTTAATGTTGTCTATTGTATAGTAGTAAAAACTTGGCTTTAATTGTAGAAAGTTTTACTGATTAAAATTATGTCCCAATTAGATTAAAAGAAATTAAAAAATGAGAACTTTTGAAATTAAGACTCCTACTAGAAACAATTACAGTTACAGAGTCCCTTGGATAGTAAAGAGATAAAACCAGTCCATCCTAAAGGAAATCAACCCTGAATATTCATTGGAAGGACTGATGCTGAAGCTCCAATACTTTGACTACCGGATACAAAGGGCCAACTCATTGGAAAAGACCCTGCTGCTGGGAAAGATCGAGGGCAACAGATTGAGAAGAGGGGCAACAGAGAATGAGATGGTTGGATGGCATCACTGACTCAATGGACATGAATTTGAGCAAACTCTGGGAGATGGTGAAGGACAGGGAAGCCTGGCGTGCCACAGTCCCTGGAGCCGTGGAAAGAGTTGGATACGACTGAACAACAGTTACGGAACATTCTAATATTACTCAGTATATGGCTGATAAGTCTTTTAGAGAAATTAAAAAAAAAAAAATATGCTGTGAATGTAGCTACCCAGTGTATGAAAGAAAAGTAGGGCTTTAAGTCAAACCTCTGTACTTAGTATTTACTACCCAGGTTGTAACAAAATCAAAGTCTTCTAAGTTATTCTAATGAAACAGAATGATATGATAGTTTCCAGTTTTTTCAAAGCACAATGATTAACAAAATAAAGGTCACTTGCTCAGCTTAGAGAAATTGTGAAAAAACATTAAAGCTGTGTTTTAATGTATACAGGTAAACTTAAAACCCATCGTAATCAAAATTAAAACATGAATTATGCTCATGTAAATAGATGGTTCACAAACTTTTTGATATTAAAAACTCTTTATATCCTAAAAATTATTGATCCCAAAAGCTTTTATTAATGTGATTTTTTTTCTTGTTTTGTTTTAGTTGCTAAGCTGTGTCTGACTCTTTTGCAACCCCATTGACTGTAGCCTGCCAGGTTGTTCTGTCCATGGGATTTCCCAGGCAGGAATACTGGAGGTGGGTTGCCACTTCTTTCTCCAGGGGATCTTCCTGACCCAGGGATCGAACCTGTGTTTCTTGCATTGGTACGTATATTCTTTACCACTGAGCCACCAGGGAAGCCCAATGTGAGTGATATCTATCAATAATTATTATATTAGAAATTAAATCAAAGAAAAATGTAAATACTTAATTCATTTAAAAATAAAAATAGAATAAACCCATT
Source organism: Aepyceros melampus (assembly GCA_006408695.1). NCBI lineage: Eukaryota > Metazoa > Chordata > Mammalia > Artiodactyla > Bovidae > Aepyceros > Aepyceros melampus. Next base: position 240,544 of record SJXQ01002721.1, read on the forward strand.
ATATATTAACAGAAATGAATTTTTTGAAACTGTAATTTCCAAATCAAAACAAAAATTTTACTGAGAAGAGTAACATAATTAAACATTTGTGCAAATATTTGGCTTAATTAAAGACAATTGGATTCTTACATCTAATTCTGTATTCAATCTATGTTTTATAACATGAAGACGACTCAGGCTCACAAAAGTATTTTAATAACCTTTTAAGATAATTTTGGATGTTCTCTGATACTACATTAAGACTTGACAAATGGTAGCTTTTAAGTTTGTTGGAATGTGGAATCTGAAACCACATCAATAATTGCCTTACTTTATTACATTAAAATCCACTGGTTTATCTTATACTTTGATGAGATTGATTACTCATGTGTGATTTTGTATTATTAACTATTAGCCATTTAGAAAATATTGGATCAGGGAGCTGGGAGGGGGGTTCAGGATGGGGAACACGTGTACACCCGTGGTGGATTCATGTCAATGTATGGCAAAACAACTACAATATTGTAAAGTAATTAGCCTCCAATTAAAATAAATAAATTTATATTTTAAAAAAAGGAAAATATTGGATCACTGAGCTTGGCAGGCTTTCCAAATGTTCATACATTGAATATATTATTTACAATAAAATATGTCAATGTCACCACTGTTAATATCAGAAAATCTTTCAGCTTTGAGAAATGGACAAGCTCATTGTAGAGGATACCAGTTTTCCAAAATTATTTTCTCCTCAAAGTTCAGATTTTATTTTGGCAGTAAATCCTATTGGTTGTTTTCCTGGAAGTGATGGATTCACTTTATTTTTGTAGAAACGTCTGCCAAATACCCATCCGAATAACCATAACTATCAGTCAGTCATTTTTTCATATAAAATAATGTTTAATAAAAAGAGACTAGTTTGGCTCACAACTCAGTCACACAGCTGCGTTTTCTCAAGACAACCACCATACTTTGGCATGGAGAAGAGCTTTATGTATATACTCCCCATTTTGAAAATGATTAAGCATTTCATGGTCAAGATTTAATAAAATGCCTAATTTTCACTGTTTTATCAAGGATATTCTTCAGTGAAACCAATTTTTTTTTTTTTACTGTGAATACAGAGCAGTGAGGAAAATAATGATTACCATGTCAGTAGAATGCCACTGCTTTGTTTTGTGCTAAACATTTAGCCAAAGTTCCACAGCCACACTTTGGGAAGCACTGACTGAAATGAATGTTTCCAATATACTCTGCCTCTCTTCCTTCTAATTGTGTATCCTTCTGAAACGGTTTCAATTACAAAAAGATTGCTACAATTAACTTTCATATGAAGACAAGGTATGAAGGAATCATTATGAACAATTATTATTTTTTTTTACTTTTCTCAATACTGCCATGGCCATAGAACTTCTATGGAAGTGTTCATTTCTTTATTTGTAAAATAAACTTAATTATAAAACAATTAAGCATGAATGATCAAGAAGACCCTGTAAAAGCAACGTAGGAGGGATGGTAGCCTTACCATATAGTAAAACATAATAGTTCTATATTTAAAGGAGCTGTATTAGCACATAAATAGACAACAAATGGAACTTCCCTAATTATGACTCAAAATCCAGAAACAACAAACAATTGATAATTCAACTACACATATATATACACACACTTAAAAAAATTTTTTTTCTGTACGGTACAAAAATAGATAAAAATCAGAAGGCAAATGTTTGCAATTTCACACACAATGGCTAATATATTATATTAGGAGCTCCTGAAAATTAAAAGGGAATAACCAACAACCAAATCAAAAAATGAACAAGGAATGGGCAATTAACAGAAAAAACAACTCATAAAAAGAAAAGCAAATATTGTATTTCACACACAGATTGGCAAAAATCCAAGGTAGGCAATATAATTTTGACAATACTATAGGGAAACAGGTATTCTCAAAAACTGTGGGAATGAAAAAGTAAACAACCGTCCTGGATAGGAATTTGACAATGTCTAGAAAAATTACATACACATCTGCCCTTTGACCCATAAGTCTCACTGCTACTGCTGCTGCTAAGTCTCTGATATGAAATAGGCATCTAATAAATGGCATGTATTACAATAAAACTTTAGTACTTTACGAGTTTGAAGAAAAAAATATATCAAGTATATTTTAAACCTCACTAAGATTAAACATTGCTGCTTTTATAAAGAACTATTAATGTATTCAACAGATTTTTTTTTCCTTTTTTAAAAATTTGTTATCTGGAAGTTCTTGGGCTAAAAATTGAAGTGTAAAGATAAATAAAGCATAGGCACTGACCTCAAGAAAACAGGAGGTAAATAAATTTGGATGCACAGTTACAAAACCTGTGAGGACCTTTAATGGAGTTGAACAGGATAGGAAAGCCTAATTCTGCAAGGGTATGAAGCAAAATTGCCCTCCAGATAGTATAATTCTTTAGGAAGAAATAAAAATCTGCCAGGTTACTTAGAAAAGAATGGCTAGGTCTGGGAGAGTGCAACATCCCAGGCAAAAGGGATAGAAAATACAAAGACATGACACATTTGGGGAACTATATGCTGGTTCTACATAATCCCTGAAACTGTCTCAGGGACTAAGATTGATACATAGGCAAGAGTCATATCATGAATGTCATACTAAAGAGTTTCGACTTCATAGAAATGATATACAACATCAAAAGGATATTCGTCTTTTGAGAAAGCATTTCTGAATCAGTTAGAAAATGGACTGGGATGGGGGAGGCTGAAGGAAATCAAGTCTCTTAGAAGGCTACTATATGTTCTAGGAAAAAGATTTGACGTAGCTAAGCAGTATAAATTAAAAAAAGGAATTAGGTTGAGAGTTACTTAGGAGACAGAATAAATGGAATTGACTGACCACGAGGGTAGTGAGAGACATCTAAGATGCATCACAGAATTTGGCACTGGATGAATGGATGATGCACAATGGTGATACCAGCTGGTACTAAAGAAATCAAGAGACTGAGGCAGCTTGGATTTAGGTTGATTCTAATAATCCAGGGATATGTTTATGAGGTAGATGTATGGAAGGATATGGGGTTCAGGGAGATGAAATTTCTACCAAGAGTCAAGAGTTTCATTCTTTTAATCTGCATCCAAGGTCCCAAATTTCCTATCAAGAATAACATCCTAACATCTAACAACAACTTCACATCAGGTTCTTTACTCCCTGTTCACAAAGTTTCTCTCCTCAACTCTAATATGCTTCCCATTTCCATCATTACTACTCCATTCTGGGCTATGATTTATCCGCAGCTACAGTGGGGGATGGGAGGGCATAAATACAACAGAAGCAAGAAAGAAGGTTTTCAACATTCTGGCCCATATCGCGCTTTCCCATGTTTGTTTTCCAAGCATTTCTGACATGAGCACTTCATTTCACCTACACTGATCTGCTGACTCCCCAAAAGTCCCGGACTTCTGCTCCTTCATCCTTGGAACCCTCAAGTGGAATTACCACATCCCCTCTCCATATTTATTACAATGTTACAGCTCCTTCCTCTCCTAAGACCCAACTGAGTTCCTACATTCACCATACTGAGGTTCTGACTTATACAGATACCTCATCATATCCTTACATATCTTTATCTTCTCTGTCACCAATTTGATTATGAAAGAAGTGTTCCATCTTAATTAACTTGAATAATTAATTCAAATCAGGTGCTCAGTAAATGTTGGTTGATCACAATTTTTCTATATTACTGAGTCTATTCACATTTAATGATAGTAAGCAATAATTTTTGGACAACAACCACCTTAAAAATTGTTTCTTGGCATGCCGGACTCATTCTTGTCCCAAAAACATGCCACACACACAGACATATAACAAACGAATAGGATTATTTTACAATATCCAAGGTTTTGAATTTGTTTTGGTAACAAAATTCTCATAGTGTAGTTTCTGATGGAAAAGAAAGTGAAATCGCTCAGTTGTGTCCGACTCTTTGCAACCTCATGGACTGACTGTAGCCTACCAGGCTCCTCCCTCCACGGGATTTTCCAGACAAGAATACTGGAGTGGGCTGCCATTTCAAAGAGCTACAACTACGCTACAGTTGAGACCTGTGAAAATAATCATTTTCTAATAATCAAAAGACTTTCCTTAATTTGTCATTCTAATAGCTCCTCCCATTCTACAAGCTGGCTTATATACAGACGTTATCCATGCAACTTTTTGTCCTTTCTTATTCTGTCTGAACTAACTTCACTTATTTTAACTAAGGATGGCCTGTACTTAAGGTGTCAATATTAGCAGACTGGGTTCAGTCTTTTAGTTACCTCAAAATAAATAACAATCATTCATATAACTTAAGCATCACCAATTTTTAAGCACTGAAATGATATTTAATGGGAACTAGAACACTGCACTAAGCATTCTAAGTTAAAAACACATATTCAAATCAACCACCCACCCAATCAATATGCACTAACCGAACTGTTCATTGTTAAACAGTTTATGCAATAGCTCTTTTAGGAATATACAAAGTATAAAAGCTACCCAAAAGAAACTTACAAACTAGCTGGTGAAATGAGGCATATAAACTTCTAACAATAATAAACGGATATAACTGAATGGTATAGGCAAGGTGACACAATGAAAACAGTACAAAAAACCTGAGTTCGTTTCCCTGCTCAAGCACTGAGAGACCTTGACCAGTTTCTGGGGCATCCATTTTCTCATTTGAAAAACAAAAAATGAGAAAGATGATCTCTAAGGGCCTTTTTGCGTTAACATTTCTGGTTAATCACAATGTGGTGACAGGTTCTAAAAGCTGGTAGAAAGTTTTCAGAAGAAAACCAATTTGCTTTAAAATTGCTTTCTCACTGCTTTCACTAGTTTAAAACAAATATTGTTTTAAAAGTAACCATTTTTTTTTATAGTCTATCAATCAGCTGAGAAAGGGTTTTTGGTAAAATGCTATAAAGCCAAGATAACCTATAAATATATACTATATAATGTATACATCTTTATAACAGAATGACTTTAAGTATATCTAAGATTCTTTTCAATGATCCAGTTAAGACTGGATCATACTCTAAAAAAGCTAAAGAGAAAAAGATCCATTTCTTGTCAGGATCCATGTTGCTTAAAGGTTTTCTTCTTTCTCTCACTTTTTTTTTTTTTTCCTGGCCAAATAAATCAAGGGATCATGATAAACTCCTTTGTGTGAATGATGAAAGTAGTCTTGTAAGTAACCCTCATAAGATTTATACTTTTATAAATATCATAAATAATTTTTCAAATTCATCACAAAATAATACATGGATTTGTTGACTTCTTGTTCTCATATAATTCTACTTAACAACGTGTTAGACAGTTTTGGCTTTGGCATTAAGAATTACTAGGCCTGTCTATGGGGCTTCCCTGGTAGCTCAGCTGGTGAAGAATCTACCTGCAATGCAGGAGACCCTGGTTTGGTTCCGAGGGTGGGGGCTTAAGGGTCCCCTGGAAGAAGGGATAAGGGATAATAAGCTACTCACTCCAGTATTCTTGGGCTTCCCTGGTGGCTCAGACAGTAAAGAATCAGGCTGCAATGCAGGAGACCTGGGTTTGATCCCTGGGTTGGGAAGATCCCCTGGGGAAGCACATGGCAACCCACTCCAGTCTTCTTGCCTGGAGAATCCCCATGGACAGAGGAACATGGCAGACTACAGTTTATGGGGTCACAGAGAGTCAGACACGACTGAGTTACTCAGCACAGCACAGGCCTGTGTATATTCATGAATTTTAATTTTCCCTAATGTATTTTTAGGGATTTACACAATCTTAAGAGGTCTTCAGGTGTTTCTTCCCTAGAACACAGTCACCAAAAGATACAGGATTTTTCTCCCCTATGTTGTTGCTGCTGTTTATTTGCTAAGTCGTGTCCAACTCTTTGCAACCCCATGGACTGTAGCCCATCCATTTCCTCTGTCCATGGGATTTCCCAGGCAAGAATACTAGAGTGGGTTGCCATTTCCTTCTCCAGAGGATCTTCCCGACCCACGGATCAAACCCACATCTCCTGCTTAGCAGGCAGATTCTTTACCACTGAGCCACCTGGAAAGCCCCTTTCTCTTCTATAGGAAGAGTCATACAACCATTGCTATGCCAAAAATGTATACAACTATCAGCATGTTGGCTGACAGGTCAAGATGTCTCACTCAAATGCTGGCACCTGTGCTGGTTGTCTAATAGGTGTCTTGCTTCCTCTCCACTTGGGTGGCATTTGCTTCCTCCAAGTACGGCAGCTAGGTTCCAAAAAGAAGCCTATGAATGTAAAGGTTGAAGCTGCAGATCTTCCTCAAGAGTTTTTAGTGTTAGCCCTTCGAAGTGTAATTTTACTTTGTAAAGCAAAGAATTTTAGTTTTCCTAGTCATGCTCCAAACTATCTTTTCTCTAAGAGGAGTGTACAAGAAGTGGGAACAACACTTAAGTTTCTTCAGGACAATTATATAAGTGATTACAAGATCTAAGGATTAAGTTCACATGACAAAGTATATGTCTAAATCAATAAACTAGTCACAAAGATAGCTTTTAGAGGATTTAAAGAAGAATCAAATGGTGATTTTATGTTATGCTTGAGTAGAAGTGAACTTAATGAAGCTAAGAAATTTACCCACGAGAATAAATTATTTTTAATAACACTTGAATAGACAAATATGATTATCTAATGAGTAGAATTTAGTTGGCAAATATTTTTAAACAATTTCAAGGTACCAAAGGACAGCTACATTTCCGATAGCCAACAATTTCTTTTATATTTTGTTAATGTTATTGCTTGATTTCTCAGAGAAAATATGAAAATGTCAAATAAGAATGCTATATGGAACAGAGGCCCCAGTTCAATTTCACAGATAAACACTGAGCCAGTATTTATTCCTATTGTGGCAAAACATGAAATATGGATTCATGAGTCTTGAGTGGCAATGTTTTACAATATTTTAAGGCAATGAGTTTCAAATAAGTGTTTCAAAAATACACTTGTCCTCAGGGGAAAAGTAATGCATTATAACGGTAATAGTGCAGCACCCAAGGCAGCAGGTAAATAATCTCTTCAAGTCTTGATTTATTCTTCGGTCAAGTGGGGATGGAATCTCAACTTTATAAGATATGTTCTGAGGATTAAATGAGATAAGGTACAAAGGAAAAAAATCTAGTAATGTGTCAAGAATATAGTGGGCATAAAATGAAAAGTAACCCTATATTTAAGTTTTGGATAGAATTCCCAGCAAGGGTTACTGATTTCCCCCATTATGGATCGTGTCCCCCTTAAGAGCCTCATGAAGAAACACATTACAATATTGTTAGCACAATACTCCCCCATATTTGTGTGCTCTCCCCAGCTCTGTAGTTTTTCTTTCTCTAACTTTTTACTATCGCTTTTACACATGATGGAAAAAAAATACAGAGAGCTAACAAAAGTTCCTCATAATTTTACCATACTAAAACTACTACTACTGCTAACATAGTGATTTCTATCCTTCCAATATGGTTTTCTAGGCTTATTATATATGCAGATGGATAAAAACAAATGTCCTAGAGATCATGATTTTTTTTATAATTTTTAAATTTCTTTTTATCCCAAACATGTATTTTAATAATGTTATAATAATAAATTATGCTTTTAGCCTTTAATTTGGTTGATGGGTTCATGACAGTTCCCTCTGGGCCCCTCACAGGTGACATATTTTAAAGGCATCTGTGATCTCTAATGGTCCAATTATTTTAAAAAGTCTACTGAATTTCTATATGCAATTTATAACATCTATAATTAGTAAATTTATTAAATTAATCACACTATTACAATGAATTAACTAAAGCCAAGGGTAATTTAGAAAAAAAGAAAGGGAGGATAACCTTTTCAATTAGTCATTCTGCTGCATCACAATGTATGTGTCCCTAAAAATTTCACTGAACTGTGCAAAATCATGCAATAAAACTATTGGCTTACAGGGAAAATGAAGTTAAGGGCACAACACTTAAAAAACTGCATCAGTTTTACATTTAAAAAAGGAACCTAATAAAAAATGGCATCAAAAGTTTCATATATGTTAAATTGCTAAAAATGACATAAGGATTAAAATAAATACGGCACATTACCTTGAAAAAGATCTGAAGGTTGTTTGTGGAAGTGGGTTGGGAGTTACAAAGCAGTGAGGAGGAGGATGATCTGAAATTGGATGGAAAGCTGTTACACCAGGCCTGGAGGGTGAAGGTTTGAGCAACATAGGTGTTTAGGGTATTCCTAAGCAGCTCAGGTCAGCTGAGTGTGGCTTTCTGAATTCACGGAACATTTCTCTGACGGAATAGCCCATAAGCAAATGCAAAATTCACCACCATGCTCAAATTATTCCCTGATACATCAATTGGAACAAATTGATGTGTTATAGTAGAACTAACAGCACTTTGCACTCTGACACTACATCAATGAGGCACAGCTCTCATTAAGACAAAAAGGAAGACTAAAAAAGTTTATTATCCCTGTGGACCACAGGACTCAATACTATTTAATAAGTAGATGTGAAATTGTTTTTATTTTTTCAAAAAGTTAATTTGACAATATTCACAGACAAGGGGAAGGCAATGAAAAAACTCAAATGTGCAAATTCTGTTTTTGATTGTCAGACAGTTCCCAATAAGTAATACTCTATAAATTACTTATCTTCCTTACCGGAGAAGGCAATGGCACCCCACTCCAGTACTCTTGCCTGGAAAATCCCATGGATGGAGGAGCCTGGTGGACTGCAGTCCATGGGGTCGCTAAGAGTCGGACACGACTGAGCAACTTCACTTTCAGTTTCATGCCTTGAAGAAGGAAACAGCAACCCACTGCAGTGTTTTGCCTGGAGAATCCCAGGGATGGGGGAGCCTGGTGGGCTGCTGTCTATGATGTCACACAGAGTCAGACACCACTATAGCAACTTAGCAGCAGCAGCAGCATCTTCCTTATATCAAAGATTTGGGCATACCAAAAAAAAGTAAAACAAAACTAGAGTCAGTTCAGGCAGTTTATAACTGGATTTGCATTACTTGAAGACCAAATCTAGAAAAATATATCCAATTTTATCCAGAAAAATGAGATATTCTGATATTATTAGAGTGATAAAATAGGATATAAATCGCAGATAACCATCAACTACTTCCTGTTGCATAAAGTATGTTTGTTAAAAAATTATGACAAATCGCGTTTGGGGGAGAATGGATACATGTATGTGTATGGCTGAGTCCCTCTGCTTCTGTCTACCTGAAACTATCACAACATTGTTAATCGGCTATGCTGCTACTGCTGCTGCTAAGTCGCTGCAGTCGTTTCCGACTCTGTGCGACCCCATAGACGGCAGCCCACCAGGCTCCCCTGTCCCTGGGATTCTCCAGGCAAGAACACTGGAGTAGGTAGCCATTTCCTTCTCCAGTGCATGAAAGTGAAAAGTGAAAGTGAAGTCACTCAGTCGAGTCCAACCCTCAGCGACCCCATGGACTGCAGCCTTCCAGGCTCCTCCGTTCATGGGATTTTCCAGGCAAGAGTACTGGAGTGGGGTGGTTAATCTGCTATACTCCAATATAAAATAAAAAGTTAAAAAAAATAATGACAAATAGGATTTTCAAATTCCAAAGTTGTAACTCAGTAAAATTTCTATTGATCAAAAGTTATTTTTAAGAAGTATAGCTAAGTTACTCATACAAACACTAGATCAATGACTGTTCCCTCTCATGTTAGACAGAATAAAATCCAAATAATCTCAATATTTCTTCTGCTTTTAAAGGCCCTGCTGCTGCTAAGTCACTTCAGTCCTGTCCGAATCTGTACGACCCCATAGACGGCAGCCCACCAGGCTCTACCATCCCTGGGATTCTCCAGGCAGACCACTGGAGTGGGTTGCCATTTCCTTCTCCAGGGCATAAAAGTGAAAAGTGAAAGTGAAGTTGCTCAGTCGTGTCTGACTCTTAGCGACCCCATGGACTGCAGCCCACCAGTCTCCTCCGTCCCTGGGATTTTCCAGGCAAGAGCACTGGAGTGGGGTGCCACTGCCTTCTAAGCCTTTAAAGGCCCTAGAAATAGAAAATCAAATCTATTACCTCTCTTTATAATGACTGTGTCCAGCAACTGTCAATCAAGAAATGAAAATGTATTTACTTAATTTCAGGGTTTATAAAGAAAAACAAAAATCATGACACAGAGATGAAAACTCGTTAACAACTAGTAAACAATCAAATGTGAAAGCAGTTCGTTTCTATTTACGAGATAGACATGGGGGTGACCCACTGAATTTCTATATGCCTTCCTTTTATTTCTGGATATTGAGAATTTCTATCTACACTGAGGGAAAGCAAATATAGAAGGAATAGTTGGAAGTGCGGTCATCATAGTGTTAAGCAGGTTAGCTTGTGTACCTGGTCTTCTCATCTATGAAATGGGGTAAATAATTCTACCTACCTCGCAGGGTAGTATGGTGGAAAGCCTAAAATTAAGGCTCAATATTAAACCTGGGTTCCAGTCTAGAGTCTGCCATTTGTTAGCTATGTGGCCTTGGACAAGTTACTTAATCCCAGTCAAGTTAATTTTCTTCAACTGTAATGAGGATACTCAGTCAGCATCTGTTTTTATTTTTGTGACTGTAAAATGAGAGAATAAAGATAAATAATACAGTGTCTAGCACAAACTTAAAAAAAAAAAAAGGCTTAATATTATGTGCTCCTTAGGCATACGATGAAATCAGCTCAGTTCTGTCACTCAGTCATGTCCAACTCTTTGACACTTCATGGACTGCAGCATGCTAGGCTTCCCTGTCCATCACCAACTTCCAGAGCTTACTCAAACTCCTGTCCATCAAGTTGGTGATGCCATCCAACCATCTCATCCTCTGTCATCCCCTTCTGCTCCTCCCTCAATCTTCCCCAGCACTAGGGTCTTTTCCAATGAGTCAGTTCTTCGCATCAGGTGGCCAAAGTACTGGGGTTTCAGCTTCAACATCAGTGCTTCCAGTGATGTGCTTCCAGTGCTACAGGACTGATTTCCTTTAGGATGGACTGGTTGGTTCTCCTTGTAGTCCAAGGGACACTTCAAAATCTTCAGGAAGACCTCAAATGGCCCAATTTGCAAGTTCTTCTCCTCACTCTGCTCATCAAGATAAGGTCTCTTAGCCAACTAACTCTTCTTATCAAATGGACCAGGTGCAATTCCTGCTGATCCCTGAGTAGCAGGTTTCAGTTTCCTACCAGCCCATGGAATTACTCAAGCAAGACATGCACAGATTCCCACAGGAACCAGGAGGTACCTCACTCTCTTGATACTACAAACTCTCCCTCCCACGGCCCCTGATTGCTCACTCCTGAATACAACCTCCATATGGCCTGTAAGGCATGCAATGTTTTCTTTCCCTGGGCTGTGGTATATGTAACTAATAAGCTGTTGATTTCATCTCTCTAGTTTTGAGTGTTGTTTCTTTGGTGATCCCATGACCTAAAGCTAGGAATCCCTTCCTCACTAACTGGATGAATACGAGGCTATTGAAACAGGTAGTAAAAATACTATATGAGCTAATACCTGTCAAGCTCTTAGAACAGTGTCATATCATCTATTATATATGTGCTTGCTATTATAATTATGCAACAGTGAGTTCACAAAGTCCAGTGTAACTAGTCAAAGAGTTTAAACATTAAGTTAAAGAAAAGATTTCTAGAATAGATTGGATTTAGAACGCTATTGACTCACAGTAGTCTCTTAGTTCAGTATTTTGCTCAACAAATAACCAAATTAAAAATGGAAAATAAAATTAGAAAATAAAGCCACTGGAGAAGTACTCATTTACAAAATAATTGATTATACTCTATAATGAGATGATCACTTTCAAGAATTAAAATAATTAAAAATGTAGAAAGTCATCAAGATCACATCACTCTACCTAAAAGTAATACACTAGCATATTTGGGCAACTGAAGCTTTATTCATGCCTTCATAAATAATAAGATAAATAATCATCTATGAAAATCTATAAAAAAACAAATGCATACATATTTTCTATTTTTACCTGCCTTCATAATAATTTAGTAAAGGTCTTCCTTTCCAACCACACAGTAAGTTCTCCAAAATCTAGTTCATATTCTGTATATTTTTGTATTCTTCAATTGCCCTAAAACATAAATACTAATTAAATACTATTAAATTAATACATAAGTACTAATTAAGCTGTAAATTAAGTTACTTCACAAATTAAATTTTCTTATCTTCAGGTCCCAACTGAAAACACCTCTAGATGAATATATAATGTTCAAATTACATATTTCACACATTTCTGAAAATCATACAAGTCTCATCTATCATACAGTATACAAAAGCAGAATACAGTTGTAGCTATCTTTTGAATTCTAAATTAAAGAGAAAAAGTAGTTTTCTGATTAAATATTAGTAACAACATAAAAAAGAAAATTCTGAAATGACTGCTATAACATAAAGGAATACTGCATAGAAATAGCTACAATACTGTCATTCATTTCCAGATTGTATATATCTGTGTCTACATATCTGAGCACTCATTAGTGTCAACTACAAATTGGCACTTACAAAGAGTGTTGCCAATGACTGAACTGTAAAGGCATTTGCCATCTGCCATGGAGACTGAACTCCATGCTGCTATAGCTGTTGACCTTCAACAACCCCTGAGGAGATTAGGGTGGAGTGAGGCATTCTGTGTTCCAGGGAATCTGGTGGGGCAGGTCTTTAGACAGTTGAATGTTTTTAGGAACACATTTTATGATCTCAGTCCTGGCATCTCCTCAGATCTAGAGAAGCACTAAAACTCTTCATGGTGACATCAAGATCCTCATGACTAACAAAAAACCTTTTGTAAAATAAGTGCTTCATGGTATTGAACTCCCCTTTCACCAAAACGTTATATACAGACTTTCCCCCACTGCCACTTTGGAGCATCTCTCAGAGTTATCTGAGATGCTGCCTCTCAGGCTGCAGTCCTCATTTTGTGGCAAAGAAAACTTAGCTCACAACTCTCAAGTGGCACATCTCATTTAGTCAACATGAGTCACCTACACACGTTATTATTCGCTGAGCAATCTATCCATAGCTTCTATTAGTTCAGTAGCTCATTTGTGTCTGACTCTGGGATGCCATGGACTGCAGCACACCGGGCTTCCCTGTCCATCAGGAACTCCCAGAGTGTACACAAATTCATGTTCATCAAGTCAGTGATGCCATCAAACCATCTCATCCTCTGTCGTCTGCTTCTCCTCCCACCTTCAATATTTTCCAGCATCAGGGTCTTTTCAAAAGAGTCAGTTCTTGGCATCAGGTGGCCAAAGTATTGGAATTTCAACTTCAATGAAGAACCTTCCAATGAACATTCAGGACTGATTTCCTTTAGGATTGACTCATTGGATCTCCCTGCAGCCCAAGGGATTCTCAAGAGTCTCCTCCAACACCACAGTTCAAAAGCATAAATTCTTTAGTGCTCAGCTTTCTTTATAGTCCAACTTGCACATCCATACATGACCACTGGAAAAACCATAGCCTTGGCTAGATGGACTTTTGTTGGAAAGTAATATCTATGCTTTTTAATATGTTGTCTAGGTTGGTCACAGCTTTTCTTCCAAGGAGCAAGTGTCTTTTAATCTCAGTCACCATCTGCAGTGATTTTGGAGCCTAAGAAAATAAAGTCTCTCACAATTTCCATTGTTTCCCCATCTGTTTGCCATGAAGTAATGGGACTGGATGTCATGATCTCAGTTTTCTGAATGTTGAGTTTTAAGCCAACTTATTCACTCTACTCTTTCACTTTCATCAAGAGGCTCTTTAGTTCTTCACTTTCTGCCATAAGGGTGGTGTCATCTGCATATCTGAAATTATTGATATTTCTCCCAGCAATCTTGATTCCAGCTTGTGCTTCATCTGCTCTGGCATTTCACATGATGTACTCTGCACATAAGTTAAATAAGCAGATGACAATATACAGCTTTGATATACTCCTTTCCTGATTTGGAGCCAGTCTGTTATTCCATATCCAGTTCTAACTGTTGCTTCTTGACCTACATACAGATTTCTCAGAAGGCAGGTCAGGTGGTCTGGTATTCCCACCTTTTTAAGAATATTTCACAGTTTGTTGGATCCAAACAGTCAAAGTCTTTGGGGTAGTCAATAAAGCAGGTGTCTTTCTGGAACTCTCTTGCTTTTTCGCTGATTCAGTGGATGTTGGCAATTTGATCTCTGGTTCTTCTGCCTTTTCTAAAACCACCCTGAACATCAGGAAGTTCACGGTTCACATACTGTTGAAGCCTGGCTTGGAGAATTTTCAGCATTACTGTCCTAGTGTGTGAGATAAGTGCAATTGTGTAGTAGTTTGCATACTCTTTGGCATTGCTATTCTTTGGGATTGAAATGAAAACTGACCTTTTCCGGTCCTGTGGCCACTGTTGAGTTTTCCAAATTTTCTGGCATTTTGAGTACAGCACTTTCACAGCATCATCTTCTAGGATTTGAAATAGCTCAGCTGGAATTTGATCACCACAACTAGCTCTGTTCACAGTGATGCTTCCTAAAGCCCACTTGAATTTGCATTCCAGGATGTCTGGCTCTAGGTGAGTGATCACACCATCATGGTTATTTGGGTCATGGAGATCTTTTTTGTATAGTTCTTCTGTGCTTTCTTGCCACCTCTTAATATCTTCTGCTTCTGTGAAGTCCATACCATTTCTGTCCATTTGCATGAAAAGTTCCCTTGGTGTCTCTAATTTTCTTGAAGAGATCTCTAGTCTTTCCCATTCTATTATATTCCTCTATATCTTTGCACTGATCACCGAGGAAGGCTGTCTTACCTCTTCTTGCTATTCTTTGGGACTCTGCAGTCAAATGGGTATGTCTTTCCTTTTCCTTGTCTTCAGCTTCTCTTCTTTTTTCAGCTATTTGTAAGGCCTCCTCAGACAACCATTTTGCCTTTTTGCATTTCTTTTTCTTGGGGATGGTTTGATCACTGCCTCTTGTACAATGTCAGGAACCTCCGTCCATAGTTTTTCAGGCACTGTCTATCAGATCTAATCCCTTGACTCTATTTGTCACTTTCACTGTATAATTGTAAGGTATTTGCTGCTGCTGCTGCTGCTGCTAAGTCTTTTCAGTCGTGTCCAACTCTGTGCAACCCCATAGACGGCAGCCCACCAGGATCCCCCGTCCCTGGGATTTTCCAGGCAAGAACACTGCAGTGGGTTGCTATTTCCTTCTCCAATGCATGAAAGTGAAAAGTGAAAGTGAAATTGCTCAGTCGTGTCTGACTCTTAGCAACCCCATGGACTGCAGCCTACCAGGCTCCTCCATCCATGGGATTTTCCAGGCAAGAGTACTGGCGTGGGTTGCTGTTGCCTTCTCCAACGTATTTGATTTAGGTCATACCTGAATGGTCTAGTGGTTTTCTCTACTTTCTATGATTTAAATCTGAATTTGGCAATAAGGAGTTCATGATCTGAGCCACAGTCAGCTCCCAGCCTTGTTTTTGCTGACTATATAGAGCTTCTCCATCTTTGGCTGCAAAGAATATTATCAATCTGACTTCAGTATTCACCATCTGGTGATGTCCACGTGTAGAGTCTTCACTTAGGTTGTTCAAAAAGGGTGTTTGTTATGAAGAGTGCGATCTCTGGGCAAAACTCTGTTAGCCTTCAACCTGTTTAGTTTTGTACTCCAAGGCCTAATTTGCCTGTTACTCCAGGTATCTCTTGACTTCCAACTTTTGCATTCCAGTCCCCTATAATGAAAAGGACACCTTTTTTGGGGTGTTATTTCCAGAAGGTCTTGTAGGTCTTCATAGAACCGTTCAATTTCAGCTTCTTCAGCATTACTGGTCAGGGCATAGACTTGGATTACTGTTGATACAGAATGGTTTGTCTTAGAAATGAACGGAGATCATTTTGTCATTTTTGAGATTGCATCCAAGTACTGCATTTTGGCCTCTTATTTACTATGATGGCTACTCCATTTCTTCTAAGGGATTCTGCCCACAGTAGTAGATATAATGGTCATCTGAGTTAAATTCACCTATTCCAGTCTATTTTAGTTCACTGATTCCTTAAATGTCGATGTTCACTCTTGCCATCTCCTGCTTGATCACTTTCAACTTGCCTTGATTCATAGACCTAACATTTCAGGTTCCTATGCAATATTGCTCTTTATAGCACTGGACTTTACTTCCATCACCAGTCACATCACAACTGGGTGTTGTTTTTGCTTTGGCTCCGTCTCTTCACTCTTTCTGGAGTTATTTCTCCATTGATCTCCAATAGCATATTGGGCACCTACCCACCTGGGGAGTTCATCTTTCAGTGTCCTATCTTTTTGCCTTTTCATACTATTCATGGAGTTCTCAAGGCAAGAATACTGAAGTGGTTTCCCATTCCCTTCTCCAGTGGACCACATTTTGTCAGAACTCTCCACCATGACCCGTCCATCTTGGGCGGCCCTATACGGCATGGCTCATAGTTTCATTGAGTTAGACAAGGTTGTGGTCCATGTGATCAGTTTGGTTAGCTTCTATGGATATCTATTAAATCCATGAACTTCTGTTTTCACCTGAAAGCATCTTCAATTTTCCATCTCACTTGGACTTGCTCTCTGCACTATCCTTCTCTTAATTTGTTCTATTCTATTATTTCAAAATACTACAAACTCTTAATATTTTTATGAAATACATATTGTTAAAGGGAACAAAAGGTAATGAAGAGAAAGATATGGTAAAATAAGCTTCAGTAACCTCACTACCTAGAAATACTATCAATGAATACTATTCATTTCGGAGTCAATCCTTCTGTATTATCTTTTTACATTTTTAAAAAATTAAAAAAAAAAACACCACAGTATCATTTAAAAAGGTCTTTTCCACTCAGTAACCTATGGACATCAGTTCATGTCAACACATCCTAAGAGTTGTCCAGTATTTCACGGTACTTATGCCACAGATTTTAATCAACTCCCTTCTTAATAATAACATCAGAGTATTAAGTATTTACTGATGATATTTACAAAAAAGAAACCTGTATGCAAAAAAAGATCTTATGACCAGATAACCACAATAGTGTGATCATTCATCTAAAGCCAGACATCCGAGAGTGCAAAGTCAAGTCGGCCTTAAGATGCATCACTACAAACAAAGCTAGTGGAGGTAATGAATTCTAGCTAAGCTATTTCAAATCCTAAATGATGATGCTGTGAAAGTGCTGCACTTAATACGCCAGCAAATTTGGAAAACAAAGCCATGACCACAGGACTGGAAAAGGTCAGTTTTCATCTCAATCCCGAAGAAAGGCAAAGCCAAAGAATGCTCCAACTACCACACAACTACACTCATCTCACATGCTAACAAAGCAATGCTCAAAATTCTCCAAGCCAAGCTTCAACAGTAAGTGAATGGTGAACTTCCAGATATTCAAGCTGGATTTAGAAAAGGCAGAGGAATCAGAGAGCAATTGCCAACAACCATTGGATCATTGAAAAAGCAAGAGAGTTCCAGGAAAAATATCTACTTCTGCTTCATTGAAATGGGAATACCAGACCACCTGACCTGCCTCCTGAGAAATCTGTATGCAGGTCAAGAAGCAACAGTTAGAACTGGACATGTAACAACAGACTGATTCCAATTCGGGAAAGGAGTATGTCAAGGCTGTATATTGTTACTATGCTTGTTTAACTTATGTGCAGAGTACATCATGTCAAATACCAGACATGATGAAGCACAAGCTGGAATCAAGATTGCTGGGAGAAATGTCAACAAGCTCAGATATGCAGACGACACCACCCTTATGGCAGAAAGTGAAGAGGAAATAAAGAGCTTCTTGATGAAAGTCAAAGAGGAGAGTGAAAAGGCTGGCTTAAAACTCAACATTCAAAAAACAAAGGTCATGGCTTCCAGTCCCATCATGTCATGACAAAGGGATAGGGAAACCATGGAAACATGACAGACTTTATTTTCTTGGGCTCCAAAATCACTGCAGATGGTGACTGAAATTAAAAGATGCTTGCTCCTTGGAAGAAAAGCTATAACTATCTAAACAGCATATTAAAAAGTAGAAACATTACTTTTCCCACAAAGATCCATACAATCAAAGGTATGGTTTTTCCAGCAGTTATGTATGAATGTGAGAGTTGGACCATAAAGAAGAGTGAATGCCAAAGAATTGATACTTTTAAACTGTGGTGTTGGAAGAGACTCTTGAGAGTCCCTTGGACTGCAAGATCAAACCAGGCAATCCTAAAGAAAATCAGTCCTGAATATTCTTTGGAAGGACTGATGCTGAAGTTCGAATACTTTGGCCACCTGATGCGAAGAACTAACTCAATGGAAGATACTCTGATGCTTGGAAAGATTGAAGGCAGGAGGAGAAGGGGACAACAGAGGATGACATGGTTGGATAGCATCAACGACTCGATGGACATGAGTTTGAGCAAGTTCTGGGAGTTGGTGATGGATCAGGAAGTCTGGCGTGCTGCAGTCCATGGGGTCACAAAGAGTCTGACGTGACTGAGCAACTGAACTGAACTTGTGAGAGATGATTCAGCTGGAAATTAATCCCACAGTTAGATAAGGCTTAGTCAAGGAAGACATGAATATAGTAAAGGACAAAAGATTACAAAGGATAATGTGGTCTTTTTCTTAAGCCTCTAATACACAGCACACTGACCAACATTTCCTGAAAGCTAGGTGGCCTAGCAGTGAGAACTATGGGGCTTTTCCTCTTCAGTGGGTGTGGACACAAGAGGTAACAAGGGTGGCAAGTTGCCAAGGGTGTCTTTAACAAGAGAAGTAACCCATAAATCCCAAATTGTAGGAACTGGTTAGAAAAAAAATCGCATAATCTGTTAAACTCTTGTTTTTAATCTTGTCATTGCTTCCAGTGTTCCAGAGATAATTCGGTTTAAATATAATCAAGAACAGCTCATAATTTAGTCAGTATTTTTATTTTTTATGAGAATAAAATTACAGCCAGTCCTAGGCAAGACTTTTTTCTCAGGGTCCCAATTCTAACTTTGGATCTGAGCTCCTCAAATTTTCTATTAATCTGAAGATATGATTATCACTCATTAACTAAGTGAAGGAATTGTTCTATAGCATTTTGAAATATTCAGACAAAAAGTGCTATGTGAAAAAAAGATATGTTAGCTTAATCAGTCATGCAAGAACTGACAGGAAATATTCTCATACCTTACTTTTGCTGTACTGCTATTTTAGACCATGAAAATGCCTTTTAAAATATCCTTTTTTTATAAGTCTCAGAGTCAAAAGCTGACTGGCCATTGCCATGGAGACAATTCTATTTAAGTTACTATATTAGTCCTTTCCTCACAGAAGGAGGATAAAAAAGTGGTCAATAAAAAAGCATCGCTCTCCATGGTTGAGAATTAAGTCAGTAAAAATGCTTCTTGGGCAGGCAACATAGAGAAATTTGGGAGTGGGGTGGGAGGGGACAATTTAATATGGTCCATTACTTTTCCTGAGTAAGATCAACACAGGTTAAATCTAGTACTAAAAGCAGAGAAAGTATGAGGAAAATTCCATTACCTCAAAATGAGATGCAACCAAATAGCAAAATAAAATTTCTTATATTCACTACCTAGATAGAACTGTAACTAACTGAAATGATGTTTCCTTTTCAAAGGGAAATCTGGTAATCTTTTTTATTCTTTTCATCTAGCTAGGGCCCATGTATAACTCCTTAAGTTTAATTTTCAGGCTTCCAGACATCTCATTTGTAATTGAAGAGTAAGCTACCAGTTTATAAGTAAAAAAAAAATAGTCATAATTCATATACATATTTAATCTTGTCTAAGAGACTCAAAACTATTTTAAAAAATGTGCCTATTCTAAATCTGTCTTGGAGATAAATATAGTCATTTCTCCTTCTATTTAAGAAAAGACATTCAAAATAATTTTATTTTCCATGAAAATAAAACATCAATCTTCCTTGAAATAAAAGTAACCTAAGATGGTAAAACCCATCAGAGTCTACCAATGTTAGCACTAAGACACTTTTATTTTTATGTAGAGGAGGGATTCCAAGAGATATTTTTACTTGATTTCAGTCATAAACAATTTACAAAATCCATCTTTTCTTTTCTTAGAGTGCAGTATCTAGCAACAATATAATGATATATTTTTCTCAAGGTGAGAGCATATTGTACCTAAAAGTCTGAAATCTATATTTTTTAAAAAGGCAAAAGAAATCTTCCTGATTCTAGAGCTGGTACTTGTCATTATTATCTCTAAAGAGTAGCGATTCAGTATTGACTTAATTGGAAAGAATTTCTTCCTTTTGTGATATTTCTCAAATAACTGATAACACATACTGAACATAAAATGGATGTATGAATTTTAATTTGCAGAAGTATTTAGTTATTAATCCTAGACTAGCAATTTTCAGTCCAAGAGTGCCTCATGATCACCTGGGGGTCTTATTCAAATCCAGATTGATGGGTCCCTCCTCCAGAATTTCTAATTCAGCAGGTCTGGGATGGGGTCCAAGAATCTGCATTTCTAACAAAAGTCCCAGGTGATGCTGATACTACTGGTTCCAAGATCACCCTTTAAGAACCATTGTCATAGACCTTAAACAAACTTTTCAGACTAGAAAACTGTTATTCCTTATTAATAAAATATTTCAATCTTCCCCCAAATGAACTATTTTAAATAGAACAACATCTTCAGTACCTGGGGAAAAACAGTTAATCACAGCAATTTGGAGAGGCTATTCATTCAATCAAGACTATGTTAATTCCTAAAAATTGCTATCTAGTGGCTGGATAGCTGCTGTGAGGTTACAGTGACATTCAGGAAAATAAACCCCTGACCAGCAATAAATAGCTTGTGTTCCCTGTGAATCCTTGAAAAACAAGTATCTACTATTAAATCATGCAGAGGAACTTAGTACTTGAATGTAAATTTTTCTTAGAAATAACTGCAAGCCAATTATGCCAATTACATAGGTTCCATTCCAGAAAATTGTATGCATATTGAGTTTCTGTGAGTCCAATGTAGCTTTTCCACTGATTTACATCTTCATTTTAGAAATCTTTGATCTTGGATTGATTGATCCACAACTGACAACACATTACATAAGATATATATATATATATATATTTTTTTTTTTCTTTGTGTCTCATTTTAATGTAATGAAAGACATCATGGATATAGACAGAGACACTGAGGCAGGCACAATTAATATGAAAATGGACTTGTTCCTTCTGTGACACTGTTACTGTTGGCATTTGGGTTTATATAGTTGGCAACCCACTCCAGGGATCTTGCCTGGAGAATCCCAGGGATGGGCGAGCCTGGTGGGCTGCTGTCCATGCCATTAGACATAGACAACAGACACAGACAGTCTATGTTGGACACAGACTCGGACACAACTGCAGCGACTTAGCAGCAGCAGCAGCACTTAGGAGATAATCTAGGTTTGGGTTTGTTGTTACTTTGGTTAACCTTCAGTGTACCACACGCTTCACTCATCTCCAATAATGCCTTGGACAGCACTTTATATTTTAGTTTTCATATGCTCTACAGCTCTGTCAGACAGCTAATTACCCATAAACACTAAAATGCATTAAAATGACTATAAAGATAGAATAAAAAGAAAAGATCTTTTTATAGTAACAATGTACTCCTCTCCTTTTTTTATCATCATGAAAAGCATACCTGTCACTGAACAAAAAAAGTGATGAACAAGTCAGGAGTTCTAGAGGACAAATTACCTCATTTTAATGACATCAGAGTAACCTTCAGGAAAGGTAACACAGTGGTTTGTTAAAACCTAAAGTTACTAAATGCACACTGCTACATAAGATTCAAATTTTACTGGCACTCTAAAAGACGCAACACCTTATTAGCACACTGGTGGTAGGATCCTCAGTTTCTCAGTAAGAAATGGCTTCTATAAATATCTGAAGTTAAATGAAGCTATCATCCAGGAAGTCATTAATTTTCAGTTCTTTCCATTCGCCATTGTGGCAAATACATTCCCTGCAGAATCTTTAATACAGACCACTAATAAAGGAAGAAACAGAAAAACACATAGACATCATGTACTTACCGTTAGAGGTTTAACATCAATTAAAAGTAAAGTATTTTCCATTAATGGTGCTTAGACATTATGGAAATTTGTTTTTTTTTTTTTAATCAAGTGCATAAGATTCAGGATTACTTCATAAGATAAAAAATAAGAATGATCATTTCATATCAATACATGGGTTATGTAATTTAATTCTCCCATATTGTTGCAAAGAGTCGGACACGACTGAGCGACTGAACTGAACTGATAATCATAACCAAGCAATCATAACAAGGGTTGGTCAAGAGAACTCTCTATCAGATCTAGTTTGAAGGACATATTATTAAAATGCATAGCTACCAATCATCATTTCAATGAAAACTCTGATTGACTGACCAGGGTTTGACTCTTGCCTAGGACACTGGCTGAGTCATTGCTGTGGGTATCAATAGATCTCAACCACGGAAAACATCATATACTGATCCTTCTAAAATGTGTGACTTGGATAAATGGTGTCATATTATATTCACTGATTAAATGCTCAGTGTGAAAAATTTTTTAAGTTAATCTCCATAATAATTATTCTGAATAGCTAATGATTTTCCTTGCTTAAATTATTGACAGTCATCACTTCCACTCACCACAGAAGGATTCTGTTTTCATGGAATCATCCTCCCCTTGCACAGCCTCCAACACCCAACATTCAGGTATCACTGCATTCAGATACCACCCTTGTCAGCTATGGACCATGCCTTTATTTCACTTACATGACACATTTCTCAAGTGTCACTATGTGCATGTTTGTGGAAGGTAGGTAGAGAATTAGGACTTTAATGGAATAAAACAATGAGTTCAACACTTGAAAATCATTTACTATAAAAACTACAGTGCTAGTTGTACTGCCAGTTTGTAGTCATAAGGAACATCTATGGAATTACCATATATGCTTTTCATGTGAGACCTCAAAGATAGTAAGCGTAACAGAGCTCTGAGATCCTAACATGGGTTTTCCGACCAGCACAAAGAGAGATTCTCAATTAGTTATGCATTAAGACATATCAATCCAAACAACTCATATTAGATTTTGGAAAAATCTTGAAATGTACCTTCAATAAGATGTAAGCCTCTGTAATATATAATGGCACTTGTACTGAATTCAAACAAGGCGTGACAACTTTAAAAGAGGTATACAGCACTGTTGACAGATGCCAACTGACCTGACAAATATGCTTTCAAGTATATTCAGTATCTACAGATGTGGATCCATCCAAATTACATGCTATCTTTCCAGGTACTAAATAGGCAGGTCATCCCAGTTACAAGTTTTTACAAATGGTAGTGCTTATTACATAGTTGGCTTCTGATTAATTTTGTACACCAGTGAAAGTAGATAGAATTACATAGAAAAATATTTTAATAGGTCCTATTACTATTGATATTTTAATAATAAGCAATGCACAATTCAGAAAGGTCACCTAACTGAAGTGATGCAAAAATTCCGTGTACTGATTCTATACCAAGAGGTCAGTAAACTCCTAACTGCTGCCTAAATCTGGTCTGCCATCTGTTTGGCTACTATGTGTGAAGTGAAAGTCACTCAGTCATGTCCGACTCTTTGTGACCCCAGGGATTGTATAGTCCATAGAATTCTCCAGGCCAGAATACTGGAGTGGGTAGCCTTTCCCTTCTCCAGGGGTTCTTCCAAACCCAGAGATTGAACCCAGGTCTCCTGCATTGCAGGTGGATTCTCTATCAGCTGAGCCAAAAGGGAAGCCCAAGAATACTGGAGTGGGTAGCATATCCCTACTCCAGTGGATCTTCTGACCCAGGAATCAAACTGGAGTCTCCTGCATTGCAGGGGGATTCTTTACCAACTGAGCTATCAGAGAAGCCCCCTTCCCCCCACTACTGCTTAAGTGCTAAGCATGGGGTTTATATTTGTAAATAATTGGGAAAAAAATCAAAAGAATGTTTATGATGTCAAAATTATATAAAATTAAAATTCAGGACCCCTAAATAAAGCTGTATTGGAATAAAGTCACATCCATTTATTCTCAGTCACGTCTATGGCTGGTTTCACAGTACAGAGGCTGATCTGAGTAGGTGTCACAAAGAGAGCTATGTAGGCCTTACTTAGACCAGCAAGCCTCCAATGCTTACTACCTACCTCTTTGTAGAAAAAGTTGCCAAAACCTGATCTATACTATCTGCCAAGTAAGGGGCATAATCTTGAGGATCTTTGTGAGATCCAGAGGTATGACGCAAATGATCACACTGCTTAGGCAGGTGCACTAACAGGCAAGAGCACTTAGTGTCTTTTAAATGAACAAATACATGAAAAATATTCACATAGTATGTGATGGTTTCTAAATGTTTACAGCTTTTATATATCTTGCCTGCTTAAGAATATGGACGGAGAAGGCAATGGCACCCCACTCCAGTACTCTTGCCTGGAAAATCCCATGGATGGGGAGCCTGGTGGGCTGCAGTCCATGGGGTCGTGAAGAGTCAGACACGACTGTGTGACTTCCCTTTCACTTTTCACTTTCATGCATTGGAGAAGGAAATGGCAGCCCACTCCAGTGTTCTTGCCTGGAGAATCCCAGGGACAGGGGAGCCTGGTGGGCTGCCGTCTATGGGGTCACACAGAGTTGGACACGACTGAAGTGACTTAGCAGCAGCAGCAGGTAGTGATATGCCATACCATATGCGAGCATGTGCCACCCAGCTTGTAATGAACCATTCTGGGCCAGTCTGACTGAGTACAAAGTGAGCAAAGATGAGCAAGCTTGATGGTGGCCCTTGGTTATGTCAACACCCTGATCATCACCCAATTTTTATCCCTCCCATCAACTCTTACTTGAATGTTGGATAAAACTGCATTAACACAGCTTTCTAATGAGACACAACAACCAATCGCCAAAAATATCCTCAGAGTCAACATACTAAATCATTAACCTTCTTGGTGTTTCGCACACAAATTAGGAAAGATAGCTCCCGTGAAGCAGTTACTTAGATTTCACAATGTATTTTTTTCCCTGGAAACGATGTTACCTTTAGTGGTTAGGTTCCTTGCCTAAACAGTAAAAGCCTATTGAACATACTAGTTATATTAATAGTCCTCTGGAACTAAATTAGATATCTTACTGTGTTTCTTGGAATATTCTCAGAGTTTCAACTAAGAAATAGCAAGACCACATCTTCCCACATATCCCTCTCTCTAACATAAATGCTTTGTAGGGCTAAAAAATTCTTCTGGAGACACAGTATTGTAGGGATACTGGTAGGGGAAGAATAAAGTCCCAGGGTTTCTTTGCTTTTTTATAATCTTCATTTCTTCCTTAACACAGAAAGGTGAAATGAAGAGCAGGAACTTCTTATCTCTGTAAATTAACTCTTTATTGCAAAAAGTTTACCAAAAAGTGAGACTGCTTCTTAGAGGTCCTCTTTAAGAGATACAATACTTAAGCTCAAAATGTTCCTAGACAGCATCTTTTGTCACAGACATCATAGCAGTATTGAATGAATCAGTATTCGTGAACTAATGAATGGCTGGTTGGCAAGAGGAGTGGGTCAAAGTTTGCGAGGAAACTAGGAAAAATATATCCTGGGATTAGGAAAGAATGGTCACACGATTAACAACAGATTTACAGAGACAAAACAGCAAAGTAGATAGGTCAAAACTGACCTCAATTTAACCTTACAGAGAGAAAAATTTACATTTTTCATGTAAAATTAAAGTAGTAGAAAATACCCAAACTCGAAATCACTCCTAGTAATCCCTTAGTAACAAAGTCCTATTAAGTTTTGCTAATTTTTACATTTTCTGAGTCTTGTAGATAAGCAAAACATGCGGAGGATAAGGGAATGCAGGGTTTTAGGTGTATAAAAACCAGGCTTTGGAGTCAGACTGGATTCAAATCCTGAGCCTGCCACTTGTTGGTACTATGACCTTAAGCAAGTAACCAAGGTTCTCTGAGTTCCAGTTTCTTCATTAATAAAGTATGACTAATAATTCTTTATGGGTTTGTTGTGACAATTAACTGTAATACACATGTAGGGCTTAAATACTTAGCACATCCATTGCACATATGTGATATTCAATAAAAGCTATTATTGTTGATATTATAAAACACATTTCAAAACTAAGAGTTACAGTCTCAGGTAATTATCATAATTTCCACAAAATCCGGTTTTAGTTCCCAGTGAAGTAAATTTGACCTTTTAAATTCTGCATATAAAGAAACAGATATTTCATTTAAATGCCAAGTTCTATCTTTGCAACATAGGAAGATGCAAAAATAAAATATAAATCTAGAAATAAGAACATATACCTCTAGTACAAGTAGTTCAAAGCTATACTTTAAGAAATCCCTGTTACAAGAAATAATATGGCCCTAGTCAGCCAGTTTTATGGCCATACTTGTTATACACAGGATATGTTCGATACATTCTTTATGAAACACAGGCAAAATGCCTGTCATTCCTTACTAACTTTGAGCAGCAAAATGCAAGGTGTTTCAACCCACTGTTGAATAACTTGTAATATTCATGTGCTCCTTAAGTGGCAGTCAATATTCTGGTCCATAGACCAACAAATGACTTCTGGGAGGATCTAAAAAGCAAAGGCTAGCTAAAGGGTAGTCCAGGCCAAGAACAAGTTTCTGGTTCACAGTTGCCAAGGGAGTGCCTGCTGGCTGAAGAGATCACAGCCAATTCTGGAATATCCCAAAGTAAAAGACTCCTGGTGGGGAGGGTGGTAGGAGAGGGAAAGGCTTAGCCAGAATTATCTGGTGAAACAAACCCCAGGAGGAGACTTGCTGTGAAGCTTGAAGTTTTAAGATCATACTTCTAAAATAGCCTTCTCTGAGAGAGCTCTAGCTGACTCCAGGAGGTGCAGGATGTGTCCCCAATCAAAGCAATCGCCATTTCATGTTTCTGAGAAGGACCAGTCCCTAAGGGCTGTGTCCTTATCCTCTTAGCGAATTAACATTCTGATTCCCTCCAAAAAGGGGTATGATATTCAATAGAAACATTCTCATGGTCACAACTTCTCAAAGTGGAGATGTCACAAGAGTTTTGAACAAAACTTTTGAGCAACAAATAGAAAATTTGAGCAACAAATTGAAAATTTCAACTTTTGTTATTAAAATTCTGAAAGTGTTCAGATAAACCTTATTAATAAAGAGGGCAAAGTATGCTATAAAGAACAGACATATCCTGGAAAATGAGAAAAGTAATTGTCATTTTCTTGGATTATACTGTATCCAATATAAATGTACTGCCAATATTTGCTAAAAACAAGCTTTCCAATAACTAGATCACAAATAAGAGGCAACCCAGTAGAGGAAAGATGTATATATATATATATAATATATATATATACATGCAAAATACAACAAATGTAGTATACTTAAGTAGCATGGCAGTCCAGACCATAGAAGAAAAAAAAATAGTTTGTAGATTAGGAAAGACTTTTTGGAGATATTAAAAGAGTTCTGAAGAAAACTTTTGAGCAACAAATAGAAATTGTACATGTTAATTGCAGGTTTAGATGTTATGTGTGTGTGTGTGTGTGTGCGCGCCCAGTTGCTCAGCTGTGTTCCATTCTTTGTAACCTATGGACTGTAGCCCACCAGGCTCCTCTGTCCATGGAATTCTCCAGGCAAGAAGAGTGGAGTGGGTTGCCATTTCCTACTCCTGGGCATCTTTCCAACCCAGGGATTGAACTCATGTCTCCTGAACTGGCAGGCAGATTCTTTACCACTGTATCACCTGGGAAGCCTTTAGATGGGACAGGACAGATATTTTCAAATAGTTTATAATACAGCTACTCATAGATTTAAGGTAACTGTTATGCAACACAAGACTAAATGTCTTGGTTTGGCAATGTATGTATTGTGTATTATGAATTCCACCTCCTCCTTCTATTCCTACTCCCACCAGAGTGATGTCTAAAAGGGACAGGTCAGCTACTGGTAATCATTTGTAGGTCTTACCAGATCTAATCAGGTAGATCCTTACGTCCATGTCTTCAAGACCACGCTGAATTACAGCTGCCATAGCTTTGTGTATAGTGTAAACAAACCCCCCAACCACACACCCACACCCACCTAAACAGAAAATGCACTATACCTTAGCGGGCTGCAATATTTAGGGACTTTCACATTTAGAGCTGTCCTATCTCCTATTTACCGTAGTGGTTTTCTTTTTCTTTATTGAGCAATCTAGTTATCAGTTGTCTACACTGATACACATCTTTCTTCTGATTCTTTTCCTTTCTTCTGTATTGCTTCTCCCACACTTCTCAGCTTTCAAGAAAAGTAGGCTAACCTTGTTACTTAGGGCCTTTATTTCCTCTCCGGCCCCAAACCGACCAATTGGAGCACAATGGCCATAATCTTTGGATCTGCCCATTCTTTGCTTGTTGTATAGTAAGTACTAAGGAGAATATTCCCTTAGAGACAAAGAACTTTGTTTTTGTCCATCTTTGGTTTCTACCTGGTAAAAGGATGCTCACAAAACTTAGAGAAAGATCATCTCTAGCTAGTCTAAGCTTTTACTCCATTTATTGGGATACACCCCAATAAACTCATTGCAAGCTGAAAAATATTGTAAGTCAAAAATGCATTTAATATACCTAGCCTACTTTCAACGTGCTTAGAACAATCATCTGGGTCTACAGATGCGCAAAATCAGCTAACACAAAGTCTGTTTTATAATAAAGTATTAAATATCTCATGTAATTTATCGGACACTGTGCTGCAGGTGAAAAACAGAATGGCTGTATGGGTCTGAAAAGGTTGCACAGTAAGTGAGTTGGTTAATTTATGATCACATGGCAGACCTGGAACTCCACTCAGTGCATCATAGAACATATGGCTATCTCAAGAAAAGATCAAAGCTCAAAATTCAAAGATAGTTTCTACTGAAAGTCTATCACATTTTGTTGCTGTTCAGTTGCTAAGTCCTATCCAACTCTTTGTGACCCCATGAACTATAGGACTCCAGACTCCTCTGTCCTCCACTATCTCAAGGAGTTTGCTCAGATTCACGTCCATTGAGTCAGTATGCTATCTAACCTTCTCATCCTCTGCCACTTCCTTCTCCATCTGCATTCAGTCTTTCCCAGTTTTTTTCCAATCACCTTTGCACCACAAAAACTGTATTGAACCATCCTCAATCAAGGACCATCTGTACTGTGGTACTAGAGAAGCTTCTAGCGTGTCACTGACAGGTGCTAGCAGCATCTGGAAGTGAGTCCCACATAGAACAGAGATGGCTGGGTTGGGTTTATCTATGCTTTCTGCCAGTGGTATTAGCCTTTTATTTCTCCCATAGTCATTCCAGAGAATTACATGCATATGCATCATATGTTGCTGCCAGGAATTAAGTCAGCAGTTCTCAAATGTTTTGGTCTTGGAACTACTCCACACTTTTAAAAAACACCTTAAAAAACAATTTTGCAAATCTCTTCAATGTCTATTTAACATAAGACAGCGAGATTTCACATCTCTTCTAGATTCAATCTGTTGTGATAGGTTTTGATTGAAGGTATGTAAGGAAAATCTTGTCTCACAGAGATATGTAGTTGGATGATGCAAAAGATAATTGTGAATGTTCTGCTTTGATACTACACCAAAACTCGACAAGCAGAACTTCTGAAAGGTTAGCTGCAATGTGGATTCTTAACCCCAATAGTAAACTTAACTTCCTATATTAACATTCATTTGTCTATCTTGTACTTTGAATGGATCTTTTACCCATGCATGATTTTGAAAAACTAAACTCAGCCTGAAAGGTGTTAAGCAAAACTGGGGTTCATTTTAAAAGTGGCTAGTTTAGCTTGCAACTGAAACAACTACACAAATCCTTTCCCTAGAGACAACCAGACTGCTGTGCAGTAGAAACACAAAGTATACTTCTCCTCACTCAAGGATCAGGATTTAACAAAATTTAACAGTGATTACTGTTTGGTGCCACTACCTTTACTTATTCTAAGGGGCCAGTACAGTTTTACATCCATTGCTTTTGCACAGTGAAAAAAGCTATAAAGTCTTGTATGATCATAAAAGGGCCTCCCAGGTGGTACTAGTGGTAAATAATCCACCTGCCAATGCAGAAGACGCAACAGACATATTCAATCCCTGGGTTGGGAAGATCTGCTGGAGTAGGAAATGGCAACCTGCTCCAGTATTCTTGCCTGGAAAATCCCATGGACAGAAGAGTCTGATGGGCTATAGTCCATGGGGCCAGAGAGTCAGAATGACCCATCAACTGAGCGTACACATGCACGCACATGAGCACATGCACACACATGCACGCATGCACAGACGATCATAAAAATAGTTTTGACTTCCCAGACCCTCTAAAATGGTTTTGGACACTCCCAAGGTCTGAAGATTGTATTTGAGATTTGCTGTTTTATATCATTCAAGAATTAACCAAACAACAGTTAAAGAGATTAAAAAAAAAAAAAAAAAGCCAACTAACTCTTCTCCTTCCCCTCCAGTTGATCTGCAGTCACACGTAAAAGCGGAGAAGACGATGGCACCCCTCTCCAGTACTCTTGCCTGGAAAATCCCATGGACAGAGGAGCCTGGTAGGCTGCAGTCCATGGGGTCGTGAAGAGTTGGACACGACTGAGCGACTTCCCTTTCACTTTTCACACATTGGAGAAGGAAATGGCAACCCACTCCAGTGTTCTTGCCTGGAGAATCCCAGGGACGGGGGAGCCTGGTGGGCTGCCGTCTATGGGGTCACACAGAGTCGGACACGACTGAAGTGACTTAGCAGTAGCACGCGTCAAAGAGTGGCTAAAAGTCAATTTTCTGATTATTATTACCTGGAGAGTTTTAGGACCTATAAGCATTCAACAGATGCTAAAGCTGGCAGAGCGGGGATGGATGTTCCCTGATAGCATCGATACTGCAGGGGACAATTCGAACGTAGTTTTATTACAGAGGCATATTAAAAATTAAATGGACTTCATACTAGTTGCATGACAGAGTCCATTCCTCTTAAATTTTCTCAGTTTGTGAGAACCAACTGACAATGTGAAGGCACTGTAAAAACTGTGAAAAGTGAAAGTCTCTCAGTCGTGACCAACTCTTTGCCACCCCATGGACTATACAGTCCCTGGAATTATCCAGGCCAGAATACTGGAGTGGGTAGCCTTTCCCTTCTCCAGGGAATCTTTCCAGCCCAGGGATCGAACCCAGGTCTCCTGCATTGCAGGCAGATTCTTTAGCAGCTGAGCCACAAGGGAAGTGCAAGAATACTGATCAGAGCTTATCCCTTCTCCAGGGGATGTTCCCGACCTAGGAATTGAACCAGGGTCTCCTGCATTGCAGGTGGATTCTTTACCAACTGAACTACTAGGGAAGCCAAGGTCTAAACAAACATAAGTTATAATCCAATCTGTTCAAAGGGGGAAAAAGAGGATGAAGACATGGGGAGAAAAACGTTAAAGTATTTTGTTTCCCTAGCTCTTCTCCTAACTTAAAAGTTAAACATTCTTTGCTTTACCCTAGATTTGCCCCAAATTCTAATAAGCACAATCTTCCTTAACTCTTAAGTCTTTTCAAATAAAATACCAATTTCCCTCATCTGCCAAAGTGTCCAAAAGGCAATTTTTTCATTTGAAATGCCAGAAACAGATTATTATTTAAGGAAAGGGAAGGGTAGAATACAAATATAAATATGCAAATAAAAATTAGTAGTTGATCACCCTAATTAAAAGCATAATGTCGTTACCTGTCATTTGCAGGCAATAATTAGATAAGAGAGAAAAGTGAAGACTAACCAAAATTACTCAGTATGTATTGATACATATTTCCACAACATACAAAGGTCCTACTCTAGGAATAGGGAAAACACATAGGCTTGTCCTTCTTACATGTGTAGTTGTACTTTATGGTTTATGAAGTACTTTAACACACATTACCTCTCTCCAGCTATGCAGCAACCAGCAAAGCAAGTAGATAGGATCAACATTTTCCAGAGAAAACTAGACTCCAAGAAGTTAACTAAGTTGCCTGATACTCACAGACCTGTCAGAGACCTAAGGATGAGCATATCTTGTGACTTTCAGTGTTACTATATTTGCAGTTACATTTTAGCAATTTATTTATTTGGTGGGGGCTTCCCTGGTGGCTCAGTAGTAAAGAGTCCACCTGCAAAGCAGAAGACCTGGGTTCGATCCCTGAGTCAAGAAGATCCCCTGGAGAAGAAAATGGCAATCAACACACTCCAGTATTCTTGCCTGGGAAATCCCATAGACAGAGGAGCCTGGCGGGCTACAAAGGGTTCAAAGAGCAGGACACGAATTAATGACCACCAACAATTTATCTGGTGGTGGAGAGCTTGTGGAAGCAGTACCATCCCTTTTATAAATGAAATCTTATATTGAATCTGAACTGTGAGACACATAAAGGGCTTTTATAAGTGTTTAATTATAAACTAACAACTACTGATAAGTTTGTGTTCTCACAAATGAAAATTGATCATGAGCAGATATGTAGAGGAAGGTTTTTCTAAAGGCCTGTGACTTCATAATCAATGAGAGTCTTTCTCATCAATGTCTTATTAGCGAAAGTGTTCAAATGCATGTACAAAGTGAACAGAATAAATTTTTCAAGGCCTGCACAAGAATAGTCTTATAATGAATGATTTTGGGGTAGTTGTAATTTTGTACTTAAAATTTAATCCAACTCAAACATTTTTGAATACTGCAGTATCACAGAGGTCCATAAAAAGCAGTCTGAAAACCACTGCATAATGACTTGTTGTCATAAATTCACTTGCTTGCTCTCCACTTGGCTCATTTTGAGATAAAACTAAAACCTACTTTGACAATCCAAATAATGTATATAAGAAACCTCATTAATAAAAACAAAGTATGATTACTATTTCATAGTCAAAGCAATACCACTGTTTTGGTTGAATCATATAAAACTGCCATTAACTGACAATTTTGACTATAAAAATAAGGTTCATATGGTTTAAACTAATAATTCTCATTTTATTTTCCCAATCTCTTTACTCATAAAACCATCAAAATATTGTCAAAAATAAATGGATATATAAGCAAAGTGGAAAAAGTACAATATCCAACAACAAAAATCACTGGAACTACCTAAACATATTAAGTATTTTAAAATGGTAAACCATCTAACATAATGTGCAGAGTTTTATTCACTTCAGTAGCACTAACTGCTCAACACTCAAAATACATTGTCATATGCCCCCTTTATTTATGGGAGGATGTGTGGGTTGACAGTTACCTACCTTTCTTAAGGGCTTTCCTGGTGGCTCAGATGGTAAAGCGTCTCCCGCAAAGCAGGAGACCCGGGTTCAATTCTTGGGTTGGGAAGATCCCCTGGAGAAGGAAATGGCAACCCACTCCAGTACTCTTGCCTGGAGAATCCCATGGACGGAGGACTCTGGGAGGCTACAGTCCATGGGGTTGCAAAGAATCTGACAGGACTGAGCAACTTTTATTTCTTTTCTTTTTCTACCTTTCTTAATGTAGATTGGCACTCCACTTCGAAATGTATCTAGTTGTCAGTGGAATTTCTTCAAGCAAAACATATAACACTTCAGAACTCATCAACTTTTCCAAAGTAAATAGAAGCATTTCCTTTTTTATTAAAAACTTTATTGAATTATTTCATTGATAACAGAGCAAGTAGAATAAGTAGGAGTTATAGATTTGAAGAGAGTTTTGTTTCTTCATTTCTTTCCCTATCTGGTTTACCTCTCCATTCTTCCCACTGACCTAAGATTACCAAATTAGGTATATTCAATACTTGAAGAAGTTTCTCTCTTTTTTGGAAGATACTGAATCAAAATTATAAAGGTATTTCTAAGAATAAATGTGATTCTCATAAAACATAGAATTCAATTTTCAAATATTGGGTTGAACCAAATCATTACTTTGATGGAGAATCCAGTGCTTTTGTAAGTTCCCCCTCAAATTCAATACATTGCAACAAATTAAGCCACTTAGACAAAAAGGCCCTCATGCCACATAAATATAGTCCTCATTAGTGAGGACTATACAGCAAAGAGTAATTCACACTGGGTATGCATGAGTTTCATTCTTCCATCATGAACTACACTGAACTAAAATTCAAACCACTGTGACTCACATGGTTATTACTGAACACTTAATATTAAACACAAGATAAATCCAGAGAATTCCATTTTGAGAGTTACAGATGAATTTTGCTTAGAGTTATATACTTTCTATCCAAAAAAAGCCCATTTCTTTATTAGAAAAGTCTTACATGCTATTTTTAGAATGATAAAGAATTTAAAATGCTAAACACTTGATATCTTTTAAGAGCACTTAGGCACTCTTAAAAAGCTACAAATGTTGCCAAGTCATGTCATAACTGGCTCAAACAATCCCATTCCCATCTAAAGTTATTTCATGCTACTGCATGAATCAATATTAAATACCTTGGAGTTACCAAAAACTGGAAATTGGCATAGATGTGCACAGCAATTATAAGATATGAAAATGGTGAATATTCATTTTCTATGTATTCTTTCTTTTAATAATAGGAGGATGTTTTCCTTCTAGGTAAAAAGAAATAATTTCTGAAAAGCTAAAGAATCCTTCTGCAATGCAAGAGATCCCGATTCGATCCCTGGGTTGGGAAGATCCTCTGGAGAAGGGAAAAGGCTACCTACTTCAATATTCTGGCCTAGAGAATTCCACAGACTGTATAGTTCACAAAGAGTTGCAAAGAGTCAGACACCACTGAACGATGTTCACAAGAGATAAAAAGATGTCTTGAAAGGTAGCAAAATGTCATGGATCATAGCTTTGGTTCTCTCAAAAGAAAAACAGATTTTGAAACTTAATACTACCTCCAAACATTTTATTAGTCTACCAAATTGCCAGAATCATTAAAAAAAAAAAAATTCCAAGTTAAAACAGGTCTCCCCCCCCACTCCTTATTCAGTTAAAAAAGTAAAAGCTGTTTTTTTTTTTAAACCAGGCTTGAGTTTAATCAAGTGTGTCTCAAAAACCACTTTTTTTTTTCATATTAAAGACATAACATCACTTTTAAAGCTGGAAAATCATCATCATTATCATTTTTTAAAAAGCTAAATTCAGATGACACCTGGCCCAGAAATGAAAGAGTTAACATTCAACTAAGCTGCTCTGCACTTCTGATCCTTTACATTTCTCACAAGTTGCCCTACAATGAGCTGAGCAAGTATCAACTGTAATTTGATCCCGGAGTTTATGGAAAAAAATAACTGCACATACTCAACATGCACATTTAATAAAAATCTGTTTCAAGAAAAACATACCCGATAAACACAATTTAAGGCATATTTAACTGTTCGATTAACTTTAATATGCAATCCCTTTGCTTTCTTCATGCTCGCAAATAAAACTGGGGGAAAAAAAGCAGCGGCTCTACTGCAGGGAAAAGAGGCTTGAAAAACAACTTTGATTGGCACTTGGCCTGACCCACAGAGGAAGAAAAACAGTTTTTGGACAAAGAGCGCAAATATTTGAGCTTGCTTACTTACATGTTTCTTTCTTTTTTTTTAATATAGAAAGAACATTCTCAATTGAACTGTAGTTAAAGAAATTGACTAAAAACGGTGCCGTATTCATCTTAGCCTTTCAGTCCAGAAGCATTTGCAAAGCTCAGCAATTTTAATTCATTTGTACTGAACAAACAGAAGCACCTCAACTACTGTTTCCACTTAATGAAATGTAAAAATAGTCTCGAGAAGAATAAGCTAATTATAATATAACTCAATGGCGGCTGTTAAAGTCTGATTAAAAGCTTTTCTCGGTCTAAAGCGACATCGTTTCATACTGCACCATCCCCCGCCCCCGCCCCAACCCTTAACGGAGCGATTAAGCCAAGTGAGCTAAACAAAACTGGAGTAAACTTTCTATCAATCACTCTGGGAAGCAATAAACTGATTACGCGTCTGATTTTTCTGGAGCAACACTAGGGTGCAGGGGTTGGGGGGGGAACGGGGGATGGAGAGGGGTAAGCGCTAAAAAGGGACAACTCACGTCCACCCTCGTCTCCACCTCCCCCAGTCCCAGCTTGAGGAACCGTAACGTCGAACACCGTTTCCCATGGGCATAAAGTTCAAGCTGCTTTACCAGTTTCTGTCGGGATCGACCCGAAGCCACAAGACGACCATCAACAAGAAGATTAAAAAAAGAGTATTCAGGTAGAGCGTGCAGAAGCAAAACCGAAATAAACAAAAACAACACCCGCAGGAGTTAGGCGCAGCCGAGAGGAATTTCCTCTGGACCAGACCAGTTCTGATTTCACACCGACTTGCACCCAGAACACCGGGAGGAGGACCGAGCAGGTCCGTCATCCCTCCGCCCGAGGAGAGGGAATGGGGGGGGGGGGTGCAAGGTAGCTAGGTGAACGGAGGGACGGACTGCAAGCACCCCCAAACCTCCGTCCCCCAACCCCCCAGCCCCGGGGGCCAAGCGCTGACCCGGCAGGAATCAAGAGCCCAGCAGGCTAGAGCCTCCGTTCGCGGCTCAGGCCCCCTTCGGGGGGTCCGGCGGAGAGGCCCCGGGGTCCCTCGGCCGCCGCGGGCAGGAAGCGCCCCTCGGGGCCGGCCCCGAGCCGAGCCCGTACCTTCCGCAGCACTTTCCGGCAGTTGGTACAGAGCAGGTAGCTGGCGGCGGCCGACGGGCTGCTGCCGCCGCGGTTCATCGCGGCTGCGGGCGCGCGGGCACGGCGGGCGGGCGGCGGGCTGGGGCCGGGCTGTCACTGCGGCCGCCCGCGCC